>NW_010582736.1:1716213-1758672 GCF_000705375.1 Tinamus guttatus
CCATACAAAGATGAAGTAAAACCAATTAGCCGTAGACACTTCGTGAATTAGAAATGTATTATGTGTCTCAGCTAAACCAAGTGAACTCCTCTACTTCTTGTCGATTATTACCTTGATCATTTCTGCTATCTTGGAAAATCTCATCAACTAGGAAAAAAAAAAAAAAAAGACAGCAACAAGACAGAAAAAAAAAAAATACTTCCCTGACAGGAGAACACAGAACAAACTATTGCATAGCCTATTCCTCTTGGCAAATGTGGTTCTAATCCAATATCTGTCTTTAGAGGCAGAGTTTGCTTGCTTTAAGGGATGCATCAATCTGTCAGCCTTAGAAATCCAACAGGAAGATTGCTGATTATCTCAGCAATGATCCTGGATCTCAGTCATGAGGTCTGGTTCACCTTTCAGGTTAGGAACTTACCACAATTTGTCAGCCCTTGCTCAGAGGCCTGTGGGCTCCACACTGACTGCCTTCACAATATGTTTTCCCATGTCCCAGCTTCATAATTTGTTTAATCCATTTCCTTTACCAGACCTCAGGCATAAGCACTGTTGTCGACAGTAAACTAGTTGATGCTATATTCTCCAATGCTAGCACCTGTAGTAAATTGCAGCTACCACCATGTTCCTAAATGTATTTCTGGTATAAAGCAATTTCAAGAAAACGTTGTTTCACACCTAGTATTCTGAAATGTGTGCTATATACATTGCTCCTGATAAGCTATATCATATATACTGCACTGTGTTTGCTTTTTCTTTTTTTTATTGTTTTTGATAATGATTGTCCTTTTACAAAAGATCCCAGGCCATATTCTTTGCTCCATATAGGTACTAGGTCACGTAGTTAGATGCTGTATGCATCCTATATCTGCAGTGTTTCCTAAGATGACAGATACACCACTAATCTGCCCACTGTCCAAAGACCCAAATGCTCCCAGTTTGTCCCATAAAAGAATCTCCTAATACCCAAAGCTCATTGAAGACTAAAAGTTACAGTGCTAAGAAATTTTGGACATTCAAAGATATATTTTCTTGCAAAAAAATATATTTCTCTCTTGTTTATCATAGTGTAATAATGTTATCAACTACTATATTGAATTGGATATGGATATTTTCCTTCTCATCACACTGCTAATAGTTGGCAGACGTACAAAACTTAATTATCTAATTACCTAATTATTTCTTTTGTTTCCATGTGTTCTTTTTTTCTATAAGTACTTTCATGTATTTTTTTATTCACATTAATTTACTACAATAGATTGATGTGTAATCTGTAAAACTTGAAGATGAATTTGAATTAAGAGATGATATGCTAGGGTCATTTGACAACACATTTTGTCCTAATGTGCAACCATCATTTTAGACATTCATAGGACTCCTCCCTCTTGAAATTTTACAGGACAGTGTATATTCTTAAAATTCACCAGTTAGGCTATTAGAAAATTACGAGTAAGACCACACTCAGATTAAAAACAGTGTCTGTTTCTCATGAACCTGCCACAGGTTATTCACTGACTTTTGCAGGTATTCTCAACATTTTTCTCTTTCCTCTGCCTCCTAGGATTCAGGCAGTATCAAAACAGGACTCTTGGGAGATTGGAAGATATGTAGCCCATCCAGCTGCATATCCATTACTGTCGTGGACTGCTCCATTCCTGAGAGTCAAGGAGGCTCTTGGCCTCTTTAGCCTTGGCTCTCTCCCCACTGCTCTCTGCTCCTCATCAGGATACACCATCCCACGTTTGCCTCAGGCTTCACACTGCTCAGGGAAGCTCCTTGTTCTCTGCAGTTGCCAGAAGGCATCCCCACCCTTATGTTTTACATCCTTATGTTTTACAACTCTTCCTGAATCCTGAGTTTACCTAACGAATTTCAAGTGGAAGTCTCAGCAAGGTGGGTTTTCTAGAGCTTTAGTAGTCACCTCAGAGCTGCAGTCGGCAATTGATCTCAACTGCAAAACCTTCTGTTTTTCTTTACCATTTTAACATTAAGGTTTTTGGTTTCTGAGAAGCATGGAAAAAAATATCTTGAATACATGCTCCTTTGTCTAATGCTGAACAAAAATATAGTCTTGATTGACAGGATTACTTCCTTTGCTGGTTTCTTTCTTCTTGCTTAACTGTCACCTTGACTTTACCCAACTACAGTTCCTGTACTTTTTTTTAAAGGTCATGTCCTATGTTTTTTATGTATAAGCAATCTTTAACAATTATTAACATTAAACAGCAAAATTACAGAGAATCTCTGGCTTTACTGGCTTAACATCTGCTAAAATTCCCATCTATAAAATAATTCAGTTCAGAGATATGTATGAATTCTAGAATTTCTGACTACCACGTCTCAGATTTTGGACACTTTAGTTGCCATAGCTTGCTCAATAAGTAACATGGCTTACTATAAAATATAGCCATTCTTCTGAATGTGCACTTAGCTGAGAAGACTTCTGTTTCTTCCATGTTCTTGCATTCCCTTGCATTAGTAGTAATAGTGGTGTAAGAGTACTGGGGCCAGAGGAATGAATCAAGCAGTTTAAACATTTGTACCTCACTGAGGACTGCATCCAAAAACCTGGCAGTTGTGAAAATATGTCAACATGCTTGCCAAATGAGTTATTTTCTCCTGAGTATATACTCCTTTGCTCCTGAGTGTTGTGAGCTGCATGTAACAGCAGATGTTTTTTATTGATTTAGAGTTGACATACAAAGATGTAAGTGCCTGTTTATGAAAGTTTATCTATCTCAGTTGTGACTGTAGCCTAGAGAGGAGGCCAAGCGTACATGGTTTAATTTATAATAGAGGAAACTGCCAGAGTTATATTTTAATTAATCCAATTGATTTTTCAATCCATACTTATCCATAGTAATCAGTTAATGGGTTATGATAACTTTAGAGAGAGAAAACAAAGACCATCTTGTGCGTCTAGGAAGTTTGTATATTTGCAGAAAGATAACAAACTACCAACTTTCCAATGGCTGCTTTGTATAAAGCTCTTCCTCAAGGATTCATACAACTATCTGAATAGTCTTGTTATATTAGAAAAGATCTATGTGTGAGATGCCTTACACAGCACATTTATTTTGTGCGTCAAGTCATTGAGGTGTTTTGAAAATTGTACTCTGGCTCTTTAGTTGTTCTTTAAAGTCTCATGTAGTTTGACAGTGCTAAAAAAGGAAGTGCTAAAAATTATTAAAAAACAGATTTTACCTAATGTGCCTAACATTGTTATGGTTTGAGTTCTTCAGGCTGGGAGAATTACAGCAAGACCTTTTAGAGCAAAATGTGTCTAACCACTAGGTAGCAGCATAAGTGTGTGTGGGTTTTTTTTTTTTCCTATGACTATGAAGTAGTAGTGGTTGTTCTATGTGACAACTTTGCTTCCATACATAATGTCAGCACTATAGCTTTTTTAGAGACCATAGTCGTTTAAGCAACAAAACGTTTTTGGATTTTTGGAATTTACCTACCTAAATGCTCCTTAAGTCACAGTTATGTCCTAAAATTGTTTCCTGGGTCTTATCCAATATGCTTTTCTGCCTTTGTAAAGTACTGGTATCACTGCTTCAGTGTTTGCCGAGACTCTAGTTTTGCTATTTTATTTCCTTTTGTAACTTCAAAACCTTCTAAATGAAGGATTTAGCATCTAAATATAGCTTTATTTTTTTCATGCGTACAAGATTTTTTTTAATGTCATCCTGTGACAGAGAGAAGAATCACTTTGTTTATTACAGTCTTGCTGTCCTAGTTGCATTTTGTTTAGGATAGCTTCAAGATATTTCTGTGGAGATTTTTATGACATTAAGCAAAAGGCATATGTGAATTCATTTTCTTATTACTCTGGGTCTACTCCTATACCTGCTAATTTAAGAATGAATGTTGGCAGTCCATTCTTTCTTTTTTTAATCTTTCGTTTTATCACATTTTCACCTCTGTGTACTCTTTGCAGATATAAGATCCATATAACATAACTGTAGTGTATGAGAGAAAGAAATCTAGATGGAAATGCTTTACTTCAACAAAAATTTAGGTGAAAATTTTACTCTTCCTGTCCGTGGGTGTTTTATAGTTCCTAAACTATGGAGGTTTCCTTCATACTGAGTCTTCAAGAACTCTTATTTGAATCAGCACCTAAAATATTGAGGAAGTATTTTTCAGAAAAAAAATGCTAACATAAATGGAGCCTCAAATTTTTGTCATCACAAAATATGTCTAAATTTGCTAGTTATTTTCAATATTAGTCTATTTTTTTATCTGTACTGAACCCTTCAGTCAGAATAATGAATGACATAATTAATCATAGAATCACAGAATGCTTAAGGTTGGAAGGGACCTCTAGAGGTCATCTAGTCCAACCCCCCTGCACACGCAGGGTCACCTAGAGCATGTGGCACAGGGTGGCATCCAAGCGGGTTTTGAAGATCTCCAGAGAAGGAGACTCCACAGCCTCTCTGGGCAGCCTGTTCCAGGGCTCTGTCCCCCTCACTGTTAAGAAATTTTTCCTTAAGTTGCTGTGGAACTTCTGATGCTTCCGTTTCTGGCCATTTCCTCTAGTTCTTTCAGTGGCCACCAGTGAAAAGAGGCCAGCAGCATCCTCCTCACTGCCTCCCTTGAGGTACTTACATAAACTGATCAGGTATCCTCTCAGCCTTCTCTTCTCCAGGCTGAACAGGCCCAGCTCTTTCAGTTTTTCCTGATAGGGCAGATGTTCCAGGCCCCTGATCATCCTGATAGCCCTGTGCTGGACTCTCTCCAGCAAACATGCCTTAATACATGTCTTGCAAGGATCACTTCCATCTCACCCCTCATGGGCTAGCAAGTGGGTGAGTATAGGTAGAAGAAATATCAGTAAGATCCTTTCTTTGCAAGAAATATCACCTCAAATACACATATGTGAAGACAAATCACATTTTTTTGGTAAATTTTGAAAATAGATTTAAAATATATTAGGATTTTTGCCTTACTAAGTTTTTAGTGTCTTTGTTCCAGAATAAAATGGTAAATAATTTATTTTGTTAGTAATTTTCATATATTTTACAATTTAAAAGCTCTTAAAATATCTAAATTCAAATTGAACTATTTAGGCAGTATGTAGAATTTTCTTTAGGCAAGTGCCTGCCATGATTGCTCCAAGGAATGACAGGATACTGGCGCCCCTGTAAAAGAAATCTTTTCCTTTCATCCCTCTTCCTTCCTTCTTTTCCTCCTTCCTCTCCTCCCTCTTTTTCCTTCCTACCTTCTTCCTCCTTCCTTTCTTCTTTCCTCCTCCCTTTTCCTTCCAATCTTCCTCCTTGCCCTGCAATCTCCCTCCCTTCCCCTTTAGCTTAGACTAACTTAAACAGGTAAATACAAGTTTTAGTTCTTTACAGAAAGAAAGAGTGAAAAATGTCTTACCCTTGGTATGCATAATAATCAAGTTATTTCAATTTCTGAGAAAAACAGCATTTATTCAGAGTTCCAAATGAATATTTCTGTTAAAACGTTCAAGAAAAATGGCATATGTCACATATACCTATGGGACATGGAACAGTCTTCTTTCACTGTTTTCTTTCGTGTGAATAAATACAAATGTATATAAAAAGTACATGTATGTAAACTTTGGTTAGCCTTTGGCAAACAGATAAATTGTGAAAAAGGCAGGCCCTAAAGACAAGCAGCATCTTCATCATCAAAAAAATAAAATATCATTTTGACAGGCAGATAGCCAGTGCTGCTGAGAAGTATTGAAGCTACCACTCTCTGTTCTGCTGAACAGAAGGGAAGGAAATATGGTTTTCTTGCCTCACAAAGAGCAGAAAGGTTGAGGACCTTTAGGAAACTGTTTCCTCTGTAATTTTTACAGACTTGGCACACCCCTAGAATTTTCAAGTAACACTTGGCCCATTGAGAATTTAATAGACTTACACTGTTCCTTCAGGCATGTTCCCTCTCCCATATTATTAAACTCTTTGGATGGGATGTTGGTCTTTAATTTTAGCTGGCTGTAAACATACAGTTAATATAGCAGAGAAGGCTAGATCACACTTGTTCTAACAATAGGTGTCTTCCTTAAGGATTTTTGCTCTATCATTTGTTGATCAAAAGGGCTTTTATTTTCTGCAGCAGCTTTTGAAGCTCAGGGAATATACATCTCTGCATTAGCAACATTAAAGATGGAGGTCATTTTGGTCATTTTACTTTTTTTGTCTCTCCCGGAAAGAGTTTTCTTTTCAATTTATATTTGCTGCTTTTTCCATGAAACTCTTTTGTGATTCGTTTTTTCTATCTGTTCCCTTAGGAAATTTCTTTTCAAATATCTCCAAATACAACTTTCTGCCCAGATCTATCCTGGTTCCCCTGCATCCTAAACTATTCATCCACTGTCTGTACATTGCAAACCTGGGAAAATTTATGGGTCTTGGGGTCTCAGTTCTCCCTCCTCCGTTCCAGCCACATCCCCAAGGCCACCCATCAGAGTGTCCTTGCACAGCAGTCAACCTGCAGGTTTGCCTTAGAGACATGCTCTTATATTAAGTTTCCTTCAACAGCTTTTGCCATTTACCCAGAAAGGTAAGAAGTATTTAATTTTATTCTCACTGGCAATGTACAGAACAATACTTTCAACTCTCTCAGTATTGATTATGATGTTTTATACCCTGCAAGCTACGGACAATGATTTTTCTTCCACTGAAGAAATGAAGTCTTGTTTCCCATCCTATGGACCTCCTTCTTTTTTGTTTCACAAAGCATTGGCCACATAGTTAATTGTAATTGTAACTGTTACCCATTTATGTATGTAGAGTTATATACTTAGAATTTCTGCGCAGGTGTATTTTCATAGCTTGTACTCTTCAGTTTGAAATCATGGAGACTTTTGTTCTCTAATGATCAAATTTTCAGTCCTAGTCACTGCAATTTAATTCATCTTTTATCTTTTAGGAGTTTAGTAAAAAATATATTTTCCATTCATATCTTTAGAAAACTTCCCTGATAACATCAGGCACAATTCTAGCCCCTGAATTCTAACAGAGACGTCCTCAACTTGAAAAGGCAAAATAATTCAAAAGAATGAGCCATTACGTACTCTCCTTTTATTCGAGCACAGGGAAGGTCTTATCACCTGCTGCGTAGCTGGGCAACTGAGTTAGTATTATATGGAGAAATTGTTACCTTTAAAAAGACAGTGATTAATCAAAGTGTATCTAAGAAAACACCTTCCCAAGAGACGCATAACTAATCATGTCATTTTACGTGATCAAAAATGTAGATTATTAATAGATTCCCAATTAATGGATACACTATGTCAGATTTTTTTTCCTATTTCTATTGTTTTCTGATGAGTGAGTGATAAACCACAGCAGCTGGCTCCATCGAGCAAGGCCATTTTAAATAAAGGCTTTGTCTAAGTGGGGAGCAGTGCTATTTTTGCTAAAAACCATAGTTGCCTATTTCCCCTAGAAGGAATGTGAACATCTCCTTCTGCAATAAACTCTGGCTGAGGCATTTGGAAATGGTTTTGGTTGAGGAATAGTATTACTGATGTGTGATAACTAGGGTGATGCCCTACTCTTGCCCAGGGAGCAGCAGTCTTTCAGGAACAGTGACAGCATAGTCACTGCCTTAACAGTAAACAGCGTGAACATCTGCTCATTTTCAGCACAACTCTTTGTTTTGCCTATTTCACTACCTCTGAATACAGTGCTTAGTGAAGATGAGTGGTAAAATAAAAAGTTTACCAGTACATTTGAGGAATCTTTCCAACAATACCATAATTTTGCCTCTAATATGCTTTCCTCTGATGGAGGTTAGTGTTCTTTTCATTCATTTGCTTTATAAATGTCTATTTTCAGGTCTGCTGATTGGAGCTTTATATAAAGCACATCAGTGAGCTCTGAAACTGTCTGTTTGGTCTAAACTTAAGATTCTTCCCCTTACAATTTTTCATGGAGATTTGCACTCTCTCTCTTCTGATACCTAGATTTATATTGCTTTAAATAGATTTCGTTCTGATTCAAACTTTATTGAAACTTTTCATGCAGTAAAAAGGCATCATTCATTGTATTTGGTAAGAAATCTATATGAAGTGGCTAATGCTGTATTCATATTTCAAATATTAATTCTTTTAATATGTCAACTGAAGCATTGGTCTATTTCAGGATCAGGAACTATGAAGCAAGAGCTTGTGATTCAGTGCAGTTCTTAAATGGAAAAATTAAATTCTCTCTACAAAGGAAATTGCTAAAAATTAATCATCTCAGTTTTGTGCTTAAAGAAGTTATTTTGTAAATGAATACATTTTTTAAATAAATTGATGAGAGTGTTGATAAAAATATCCTGATATATTCTACATGGGGAAAAAAGGAAAATGTTATCTCCTGGAGACTCTCCAAAAAAAGAATTTTATATTAAAAAAAAAAGTTCTCAACAAAAAGTTTCCATGCTAAAAAAGTAATCTTTCTAATTTAGTCACAAAAGCAGTATATTTTTCAAAAGAGCTTATCAAAAAGCAGAAGTTTGAATATGCACAACTTTTCTAGAAATTTAATAGTTTGAAATATTATATTTTGCTTTAAAGGCCAAATATTACTTACTGACAACTGCTTTGTTTTTAAAAGCAGTTTTAAATTTAACCACACAAAATATGTAACCCAGTCTCCATGGATAGAATTCAGTTTCTAGTTAAGACACCAGATTAAGAATTTGGATGCCTTTGCTTACATCTAAGCAGTGTGTCTTGACAGCTGTTATATTTAATTGAGCTATGGTTGAAACTGTCAGTTGCAGAGACCTCCTGACCTGACTTAATATGGGGTGAGGGGAGGACACACCATGGTGAGTGATTAGGGCTTAAAATTCCACTGACTCTGTCTCTGCGATGGCAGCCCAGAGCTCAACCCATTCATCTAGGCTCTCAGCATGGGGTTGTCATATCCCTTGCTAAGGCCACGTGACTTGTTATGTCTTTTAAGAAAACTGAAATTTCACAATTGGCCAGAGCCATGCAGCTGCTTATTTAAATGGTTACATATTAACTCTCAAACTCAGCAGCTCCATGCTCTGTCAGCATAGCTCCTGAACTGAGCTCTAATCTGAATAGAGAACAAAACTGTCTGAAAAGCAACTCAGCAGAAATAAAATTGGCATATTCCAGACAGATTATTTCCCCAATGCAGTTTGTTGTAGGAAAGGGAAGCAGGAAGTAAGCAATTTTACTGAAAATTGGGTGCCAGCCTATAATTTCAGTGTGTATCTGGGGGAGGTGGTACATTACTCTCTAATTCAATAGGAAGTATTTACATGGAGAGTAGAAGGACATCAGGTGAAATTCAGGAAAATAATATCAGGAAGTGAATGGGATAAGACTGATCACAGTGAATTGTTAACTATGCCATGCAAACAGGGTTCCGTTTAAACACAGAAATACTTTTACTTGATCAACCGAAGTCTTGCTCATGTGAAGTTTGACAATCCTCAGACAGAGAGTGCCTTATTTTTTAATTAGCTTTTAAGTAGACAAGAGTGTTATTAAGCATTAGTAATTACATAAGAGGCAGGTTTCTACAATTTCAGTGTGAAATTATTAAAATATTAACTTCTTTAACATTCAAAATATCAATTTTCTCTTCATTCCATTCATAAATGTATTGAAATCATATTAAAGATAGTAGGTTAAGGCAATCCCTCACACATTTTCCTTTTAGGGAAATACTCAAGTCAGCAGAGAAGAAAAAGGAAAAATAATAGAAAACTCCAAGGAGATTTCCATTAAAAATAAAAATATTTTTATTTTATTTCGTAACCCTGGATATTTATGTAAATGGCACTATGTGGTTTCTTAACCAATGTAGTAATATCTATTAAATTTGTCATTAATTTCTTTTAATTTATTGTTCTTAAGATATGGTAGTCAAACTAATCACATCTAGCAAGGATACAGTAAAATGTAAAACAAGGAAGAGGGTTGTTTTTTTTTTTTTTTTGGTTTGGCCTGTTTTTACAGGAGGTTAATGGAGGGGTTCACTCTCTTCAAATATAAAATCAGTGGAAAATTCTGAGAATAAGATTCAGTTATTTAAATTAAAATTCATGAACTTCTACATAGGTCAATAGGATACTCTTCTTTGCTCACTTTGTCCTGCTTTCTTGACCTTTTTTGATTTTTATTTTATTGAAATAAATTATAGAAGTATTCCTTGTATTGAAAGACCATGATGAACCCAGTCTACTGATAATGTCTTTAATTTCTTGTATTTTACTCTTTAATCAGGAATTCAATCAAGCAGATAACTACTTTTTTCATCTTAAAACTTCTTCAATCAGTTGTCTCGCATTAGATTATGATCACTCACTATGAGCATTCATTTTACAAAAAAAATATTGAGAATATTGAGAATATAAAAGCTCTATTCATAGCTTTTATATATCATCTAGATCTAAAGGGAATTAATTATTTTCAGGATCTGACAGGGGGAATAAATACTTTCATGTTCTGTTAAAATTGTTGTCAGAAGAAATATACAACGCCTATGTTAAATGCTATGCCAAATGGAGGGTTATGCATCGGATCTATGCATCTGATGCAATTTCAGTCTAAGCAATTTGCTTTGCACTCTTTTAAGGTCCTGGACCTCCAGAATCTTTACAAATATTTTCAATATGCATTAGCAAGCAAATGATATTTTTTTCCAACTGTGTTGTTCATTGCTTAGAAGATAACATGCTCCTAAATACTAAAACAAAGTAATGAAAAATAATTGATCAGTCACCTTCATCTGGTGTTGCAAGTATTGCCTTATATATGTGCTAATACTAATCAATGTCTTCAATCTGAGGAATATCTTGCTTTCTCTTATTAACATGGCCTAAAATCTGCAAGTTGCAATATACTTTTTGTTACTATGGTGATAGGGGCAGTAACAAATTCAGAAAGCATTCTTTGAACATCCTCTGCTGCTGAAGAAAAGTGAACATTATGTCCTAAAAGCCCCGTTCATTTTACCTTACTGAAACAACTGTTTCCAGTGAAGATGAAAATGAGTGATAAATAGATAAAAGTGGGGTTTTCTTTTGTTTTTTTTTTTTATACGATTTTCTTGGAAAGTGTTGACTGCATCAGCTATTTTTATATATAGCAGAGACTGAGATATTTTGATCTCCTGGGAAATGTTACTCCACATACTTAAAGTTGCTTTACTGTAGTTAGTATGTGTTTGCAATAAAATGATTAGAGATCTTGCCTGCAAGTTTGTTTAGAACAATTTAGCTACATTCACCTCATAGTCTAAGAATTTGAGCTAGAAACTTTGCCATCTGAAGACTATACATCTTTTTTCATATTTTATCTATTTATTATATTATGTATATTTTGTATATGTGAATAGCTATGTATTGTTTTATGAACTATTTCTAATAGTTGGTTCAAGTGATCACTTGACAAAATATGGAATTCATATGCACTATTTCAGAACAGATTATGAACTTATTTTTATTCCTACACCAAATAATTGAAAATACTCCTAATGTAATATGCAAATGTATGGTAGGTAGGTAGATAGCTTAAATCTGAGTTCGTTCATAGCAGAATGCCAAAGTATAGCATATGAAAAAACATACATGGCATATAATTTTCCCGAAGTAAATGGAACTGGATTCTTCTTCTATATTTTTGTTGTGTCTTTGATGTTGTGAATTTTAAAAATAGTTAATACTCTCAAGTAGTTAGCTGATCTTAACTTGCAGGGTCAACATTTCAGTAATACCATATTAAACCAAGAATATCTAGGCTACCATATCAGAAATATGAATTTGGATATGAATGTGGCAAAATTGGGGTAAAGAAAATCAGATAAAGGCTATTTTTTAGGAGGAGGCAGAGGCAGAGGTCATGCCCAAGGTGTGTGGGGGAAGAACAGACATGTGAAGAATGACATGGGAAGAAGAGATAAAAGGTGTTGATGGAGTGTAAGCAGAGTGCTGGTCAGTATACTTGTCCAAGTCCTGTGTGTGATCCCTGCAGTGTCTGCAGAATGGTTTTCTTAACTATGTTATGTATGACTGTGTGTGTGGTGGGAGGAAGCTGCTTCAATAGCAGACTTCAGCAAGTAAGAGGAGACCTAAATCTGAGAAGATCCAAGATCTGAGTTAGCAACTGGGCAAGATGCTCAGGTTATGGTCATGGATATTAGAACCTGTGCAAATACTTGAGGGATCCATGAATATTGTGTTTGGCTGTGCATATGGAGAGCAAGGGGGTGTGCAAGCTCTCCTGATGTCTCAGGTGGTCTGTACCACTCATGTTCACAGGAGTGATGCTTGTGTTTAAGCAGTACTATGAAAGACACTGTTCCCTGCTGATCCATGTGTCCACTGTGTCTGTACTGTGCATGTGTCTGTGTATCTGTATATATACGTTCACAGGCCTGAGAAAGTATATATACGTCACTCTGCCCTACTACCAGCTCGAGCTATAAATGGGAATGGGAAGAATCTGTGGGTTATGGAAGTCCACTGGACTTGGCTTCCCATAACAGAAAACACAGTGAAAAAGATATTTAGTGACTCTTATTTTTTAGGACATTGCTTTAATTTCTCTCTTTCTCTTCTTGCTACAGATGAGTCTATTCATTCACACATACAGATGCCATATGTATTCAAAAAAAAAAAAAAGAAAATGTTGTGTTCTTCACTTTTTAGATGATTAGTAACTGGAGTACTACAGTCTAGGCAGTTTTTGAAAAAAAATCTCTCTATATATATATATTAATTAAAAACAGAATTAATTAAAATTAAAGGCAAAACAAACCAAAATGACAAGGTAATTTTCTTTGCAATGTTCCAGGAAGTATCCTTTACTCAAATGCCCCTTATTTTCTGTTTATTCCTTTAGGCCCTTTTTGTGAAGAACTCACTGATCCTTGTGCTTCTGAGACGTGCCTGAACGGGGGCATATGCCAATATAATGAATCTGGATATGTTTGTGATTGTCCAGCTGGTTTTCTTGGTCATAACTGTGAAGTTGATATCAATGAATGTTCTTCAAAACCATGTCAGAACAGAGGTACATGTATTGATTTGCCAAACGTAAGTACAAGCTTCAAAGCTCCATATTTGAACATAATGCCAAATCATTTAATTCTAATGTTAGCTTTTAAAATTAGCTTTTCATGATTCGTACATAAATACACTATTGCCTGAATATCTGGTGTTTCTAGTATTTCTATGGTTAAAAAGCCAAATGCCAAATTTTAAGCCTTAAAACACATTTCGAGCATTTGGACTTTGTTAAGAAATCAGGTTTTTTTTTTCTATAATGAAAAGCTTCTTATATAATCTGTGGTACATCACAGAGTACATCACAGACTTTTTTATTAGTTATTGGTATTTCCTATCTTTGTTTTTCCTTATGGGATTTATTTTTAATTCCCTTTTATTTTTTTTCTCTTTAATCTTTGTTTTTGTTATAAAATAGAATAGATTTATGCAGAGTAGCAAGGACCTTGATAATAAAGCCATATCTGGTAATATTTCAAAATGCATTGTTGATTTTGTTTCATTAGCTTGACTACTGTAGATAGCAGTGATTAAAAAGAGCCAGAATACTGAAATAAGTGTTCAAAAGCTCCATTATGTTATACCAGTGGATCAGTGATATATTCTCACAGAGACAGAGAAAGAAAAAGAGACATCTACCTTACTGGACACACTGATACATTTCTAAATTGTAAAATCTGTCTAAATATCTGTCTGTTTCCATTTAATTCTTAGTCAGTAGATATGCTAACATTTTGCACAGATTTTTCTGCAGACACAGGAATGCAGGAGATCATTTCATACATAGAGAAATCCTTCAATAGATGTTAAACCTCCTTCGTGATGCTTGTTGGGCTGAATCTGAAGAAACACTTTTATGAACACTGCTGAATTCTCTGGGAGGACAAACCACAATATATTTTTATCTTCTTTCTGACATCAAAAAAGCATATATAGAGTATTATGTTATTAGAAAATAAGAACGAGAGTATCAGCACTAATACATATTTTGTTGCAAAATATCTTAGTGTTCTTGCTGTGTAAATTGCAGATTACAGTAACTGACAGATGTCATTCACACTGTTCTCTATGCATCAAGCTAAGGGGAATAAAAGCATACAAAGCACTTTCTTTCCTAATCCAGCTGCTGAATACTGTTTGGAATATGACATACCTCAGGCACTATTACTGTTTGATAGAGAGGAAAATACATAAAAAGATTATAAATCTCCTTCTTGATTCAGTTATGAAATCACAAATCCAGACAATTTAGAGCTGGTGTATTTCCAATTAGCAAACTCAACTCTGGTATAATATGTGCTGAAGGCCTGTTCCACTTGTCTTAAATTACATTTGTAACCTATCTGGGGCTACAGCTGTTTTTTATTATGTTTTTGCACACAGCTTAATATGATGAGACCCTGTCTTACTTAGGGTCTCTAAAGAACTGGAAGTAAATACTGATTTATGAATTACCTTGGAAATAACAAATAATTATTTCTAATTTCCTTCTCTTCTATAGGATGTGTCATGTATCTGCCTGCCAAAATTCACTGGCAAGTTCTGTGAGAGAGCATTGAATCCATGTGAACTATTGCCTTGTTTAAATAACGCAACATGTATAGAACAGCAGCAGAACTATGAATGCCGGTAAGATAGGACATTATATTATTTCAGTACTTCATTGGATCACTTGATGATATGTCATTGATTGCAAGAAGAAAAGAAATCTTTAGAAAGAGACAGTACGGGAAATAATACACTTTTGTTTTAACAATTTTTTGATACTTTTGGTGCTCTACTCTATAAGACTTCTTGAAGATTCTTGAAGAAAATCCTGCAAAAAAGATTTAAAGCATTTAGGAAGTTAGAAATTGTTTCTTCATGAAGTCTGTAAGACCAAATATATAAATCCTGACACTCTGGAGACAAGTGAGACATTAAATTACAGTTACCACTCCCATTTAGGGTATACATTTATTGAATTATCTTTCTGAAAGGGTAACTGTTCATTCCTAATTCATGAATGTGCATTAGTAGATCTCAAACTGATCCTTTAGGCAGCATATCAAAAAGTGCTTTATTCCAAGATGGGGTATTAGAAATCATCCCTTCACAAATAACAGAAGTGACCCATTAGGTATATGACTTCAGTTCTTTTTAAATAGCTTTATAGATATTTTCTTACACTGTATTTTCTACACATTTGCTTGACTTACATCTGCCTGCCTTTAAGCAAGTTCTGCTTGAGCATTACTCAAGTGCTGTAAACAATCTCCAATTTTAGAATATTTTAAAAAGCAGAAAATTGAAAGTTATGGTATAAAAGGTATGTAGTATAAAAAAGCCTGAAAGCACTATTTGAGTGAAATTAGAAGAGCAAACACATAACAAATGCCACAGTGTTACAGACAGAGTGTTACAGTCCATCAGAAGATAGTTCTTTGGTCTGTAAAATACATATTTGTCAAGATAGGCAAGTAACTCTATGAAGAGCTAGTCTGAGAAACGAGAAGGGCAATAAGCCTGTTTTTTTACCATCAAGAATGTTCTAAAAGAAGGAATAGGGACAACCAAGAAGAACACTTTGAATGCAGTCAAGAGTGCACCTGTAAAAATATTGGATAGTGTTCACCCCATGTAGTTTTACCCTAACATTTAGTGTAAACTAGACAGCAGGCTTCTTTATGACAGAAGAGGAGATTAACTCTGGAAGGCAATTCAACCCTTCCAAAGGAGAGATGAATCACCCCCAGGACTTTTCTCTGTTCAGAGAGTGCACTCTTAAACTAGATACTAAAACCGTACACTTTTAAAGTTTTATAATGGTGGATCTCATTGGCAGCATTCAAACTTGATTTTCAGTACTCAGTTTTAGAAATTGTAGAAATTTAGAAATTCACTCCTAAAAGGTTATATTTAATGATTGCATTCTTTTTTTAAAAAAATGTTGTTAATAAATTTGTAAATCTTTATGAAGTCTTGAAAATGAAGTCATTTTTTACTGTTTATTCACAAATATTATAAAACTGTAAATTTTGAGTATGTTCATGTCTGTGTAATTAGAATTAATTTAGATGAGATAAAGCTTTTTGAGAGACATGAATCAGATCCTTTGCTCAAGAAGACCAGATTCAGGAATTCAGTGTGAAAATTGCAATCTTGCAAGTAAGAGTGTTGAAATGAAGAGAAGATACAGAGTTCTTGAGAGGGCACTTCCAAGCTACCCTAATGTAACAAGCAGAGTGAACATGAGTGAGAGCACAGCAGCGATCACGAGAGCTCAGAAGATTTCTGGATCCAGTTTGAATAGTTTCTAGGGCATCTGTGAGTTACCAGCTAGGATAAGTGTCTTTATGTTTGGCTCAGACAATTATCTCTTGCAGTTCATTTTCAGTTTCCAAGAAGTAAATACAATTCACTTGTTATTCCTTAAAAATTTATAGCTTCTAGAATCAGAATAGGACCAACTGTCAGCAGATTTTACTATTTTTCAAATCCAAAATTCTCTTTGTAAATGTATATTTTGCAGTAGTCACCGGAATAACAGAGAATGTCAGAAAAGATGACAGTCATTTAACAGTCTCAAATTTATTAAATCTTGGAAACTTTCTCACAGTGTGAGTAATTCTTCCTCTAGAATTCATGTTGCACAAAGGTAGGCTACCGTTAACAGTATTTCTTTATTCAGGAGGCTTGGAGTTGGTTATTAAACATTTTAGGTGAAGGCAGTGTTTCTTTCTCACAGATAATGTAGATTATGACTGTGACTAGTTACTCAACAAAAAGCAGGTATCTCATGTAGTAAAATTCTACTACCTGATCCATTTTTATTTTGCATAGCATTTTAAATGAGTGTAATGGAACTTATTTCACATGGGCAAAGAAGTTCCAGTAAGACTCAATTAGAACATTTTACTCCATTGTTTTGTTTTGTTTTGTTTTAGTTGCCAATATTTTGTTTGCTTTTCCTCATGTCCCATTCTTCGCCTCCTGAGCTTCTGTCTATTTACCCTTTCTCTTTTGGAAAGCAGTTGTTTTCCATTTGAAACACACAGTCAATTTAATTTTCTTCACTTCAGTTATGATGTATGACTACCTTGTATCCTAAGTTCATCCTTTCAGTCTTTATATCATACACAACTTTGTGCTAAGAATCTGATAGTAGCATTTTTCTTAAACGTCAAAATTTAAGGTGAATTCAAATAGGCAGGGAACAAGGGTATCCATCACAATAAATTGTGATGGTTTACTTTGTATCTGCTTCTATTATCCATGTTCTTTGTGACACTAAAAAGCCACAAAAAATGAGCAAGTATTCTGAGAATTTTTTTACTGTTGTTTTTACAGCAGTCCTGCCAACTTTCCTGCTGTTAATTTACACATTTTACGCTTTCACTTTGGCTTCTCTATTGCAAAACAGCAAAACTGAAACTAAGAAAAAATGAGCAAATAGAAAAACTAGAAGAAACTCCAAAAATTGGTTTACTAAATTATCTATTTTATGAAACAGTTAGGCATTACCCATAAAAATGGGTAGGCTTCATGCCTTATGAAACTGGGACATATTTTTTTAAAGTGGGGAAATATATAAGTAACACAACTGAATATTGCACCCACTGGGAGGAAGATCATAAGAAAACCAGAGGTATTATCTCCATTATACTCAACTTTTGGGATGAGTCATTAGGCAGAGTAACACTCAGAATATGCTAAAGAAACTTCCCATCTGTTATCACTAGTTTTCTCTTTATGAGGACTTTCACAGCCGGCCGGTCATTTCCCATCTCTGCTATTTAACCTTTTTCTGTTACCAGAAAGATCCTTTGTATAGTGTAATATGCTAATCACGTATATAAATACAGTCAGGAGAAAATTTGCCAGAAATTACATATCCATCAAAAGGCATAGAGTTTTTGCAGTCTGGCTTTTACTTATTGTGGATTTTGAGTAAGATTTTTGAGAAAGACTCAAATATTTATTTTTCTGCAGTATTCCAATACTACTTTTGAATAAAACTTATTTACTATTTATTTGAATTTCAAATTTTCTTTGGTGTAAGGGATTTCTTTAAACACTGGAGAAATCTGTAAGAAAAGGATTTTCTCTTACTACTGACAAGTGATGACATGAAGCATCCTCTCCTTTTACCATAGAAGAATTAGCCAGAGCTCCATTGTCATCACATAGAACTAGTAAATTGTCATAAAAAATAATACTGTTTTTCTTTAAAATAGAATACCAGAATCATTCAACCAATTGTTAATTTGCTTGAAAAATACTGTGTATATTTTAAATAACATATAAGGTGTTTTGTTACTGCAAGAACATTGTTTAATAGAATTATGGAATCTAATTAAATGAGATTAACTTTCAAAATGCAAGTCCTTTAAAATACACTGGTGTATTTGCAGCTGCATGCCAGGATTCACTGGAAAGAACTGCGAGGGAGTAATTGACTACTGCAGGCTGCTCAGCATCAACTGTCTGAATGAAGGATTGTGTCGTAATATAATTGGAGGATTCACTGTAAGTAATTTAATATATGTTAAACTAATTCAGTGCTCCAAAGTATAAAAGCTTCAGACAACTAGAACTTGCAATGCATTCATTATTCTAAGAGACAAGAGGGACTCACATTTATGGGTTTGTTATTTATTTAAATCAATAACACAAGAACTATCCACTTGGGTAATATAGATTTTTTTTATTACTTTTCTATTGAGAATCTGTTTTGTACTTTTATCAAAGAAGAAAACTGAAGAATAGTTTTATAGTAGCAAGAATATATAGCTATTTGTGGTGCAGCTCTATTATCTATATAAATGATGATCACAGATATGTTGTTGCCTTTAAAAATGCACTGCTTGTATCGAGTACATCTGTTGCTGCTGTTTTAACCAGAATCAAATTAGCAGTTTAAACATAAGCATATTTAAGGAATATCTAACATCAGCTTAAAAGTTTGGTGTTGGAACTGCAGTGTGGTGAGGTTAGTTCTAACTGACAACTTGCAAAAATTAATTCTGCTTGCTTTATCATCCAAGGTATCTACTGAAAACTTTTAAGTATCCACATTCTTTTGGCCATAGCTTAGCAAAGGAGAGGGAGCGATATTTCTCCTCTAGCAGTAATTGCAGGCAATTTAAAGGAGAATCTAAAAGCCACTCATTTTGCAACTACAGGAGGAGATATGAACTCCTTCAACTTCTCCAATACTGGGAAGGGTAAATGGTACTTTTCCTGAAGGGGATGGATGTGTTCCAAGTCAAGTGTTGTCATAGGAGCAGCATAAGAGAAGTTCTAATCCCTTGCACTCTGCAGGCTTGAGATGACGTGGGATCTGTTCTGCGTTGCAGCACTTACTTAAAGGGGGAAAAAGCTGGAAAAAGTCACTAGTTACAGGGTCTATTTTTATGTTTGGGTGAGCCCTCTAAGTCTGTGAATGGGGAATATAAGTCAAACCATAGGTCCAACACAAAATTCTCAGAATATATCATTGTTTTAATAAGTGTTTGACGGAAAAGTCTTCATTAAAAATATCACCTCAATTCTGTTCTGACCTCCACTTATCTGTTGAGGTGTTCAGACAAAATATATCAGGATTACTATCACTCCTTGTATCAGACAACATGAAGAGCAGGCTGCTGTGTAAGAGAAGAAGATCTGGGAGCTGAGAGTGGCAGATAGGCAGAATTGGATATAACACATGTGTTTTGCTCACATATCAATAAAATAGTTGACTAGGAATTACCTTACCCTGAGAGTCTGTCTCTCCAAATTTTTGACAATCGATGAACGAGACAGAATCACTGAGCCCAGTTCTGCTTGCACTGAACTTAGTGGAGTCATGAAAACACTAGAGGGTTTAAAGATGTTTGTCTCCCAGTTATCTAAATGCTAGAAATATTTAAGCTAAAAATATTAGAAGCTGACAAAAACAGTGTTTTAGCTCTTTACAACTATTTGTTTCCTATGTCCGTTTGCATCAAGTGATAACAAAAATTACAGCGTATGAATTAAGATACAAAAGAGGTTAAATAGTCTGAGTAAAATGTGTGTGATGTGATGAAGACAGCCTTAGGAAAGCAAACAAAGAAACAAAGATGCAAAATAGGTGTCTAGCAGTAAATACTTTCATATGATTCTAAAAAATAAGCTTTCATGACTAGTGTAAGATGTGATACTTCCTTACCAGATACAGAATTAGGCCATAATATATAGCAAAATGAGTTGGCGTAGCAAAGGCTGGATTTTTCTATTTAAGCTTTGATGCCTTCAGAAGTGGCTGGTAGGATATAGTATCTGCTGGAGAACTCATATGACAGGTCTTGGGGTTGATCAGAAGGAAGTGAGAAAAGTAAGAATAAGATTAAAGGGCTTTTTATTGAGAAAAAAAAATGTTATGTTGAAACACCATGAACATGAACAAGCAACTCAGAGTTTAAAATCTTTTTAAAACTTTTCCCTTTTCCTAGATTGTAATTCTGTAGTGTGGAATCTTTATTCGGACGATAAGCAGTTCTACATCAGTAAAAAGTGCTAAATTCTATTTAAAGACACAAAAATATATATACTGTCTGGCCTTCTTTTTTACTTCTCTTACTTCTAACTTTCTTATCTTTACTCATTTTTCCCCACAGAAAATATATGTTTTTGATATTATCAGAAATTTAATACACTGATAAATAATTTGGTATTTGAAGTTGGGAACAATTTAGTTGCTGGATTTTTTTTTTCTGCAAAGACAGATCTGGAAGTACTGAAATATTCAATGCATTTGTAAATTGTACAAGAATGTATTTTTTAAAAAACTGAACTATGAAATATAAAGTAGTGTCCATTGTAAGTGCATTTCCATTTGTATGCAGTATACTTGAGACAAGGACTAAGCAAGTCATGCATGCTGCTTAAATAAATAGCTCTTTTATTGTATTGGCAAAAAAATACATACTAAAGGAGCATTGTAAAGGAGCATTATCTTCATACTAAAGAAAGTGACAATAATCTGTGCTAACATTATGGGTTTTACAATTGCACCTGCTATTTGGTCATCCAAAGCAAATGTTTTGCTTTTCTCTGAGAAACAGCACTCATACTAGAACACGGGATTATGTGTTGGTATTATTGTCCAGTGATGTCCTTGTGCCTTTCATAGGAGCAGTAAAGCTGCTATGATTTCTGGCTGGCATTCATATAGCACAGTGGACTGTGCTATATGTAGACTGTGCTCTCAAGTAGACTGTGCTCTTACGGGAAGCAAAGTTAAGCAATATTTTTAACCTCTATGAGATCCATGCATAATGTGTGCTCTGTGAACATTGGTGTTTGCAAAGCTCTGGGAACTACTCATGAATAAAAACTTGTATAACAAAGCGGGAACTCAGAAGATACAATGTAGGTAAAGTAAAACTGAGAGCATAAATAATTAAAGAAATAATAACACCAAGGGTCACACCATTATAGTTCAGGTTGAAAACCAGCAAATATGTGTTACCCAAAGGCTCTCTGCAGAAGTGGAAGAGGCTTTAAAAAAACATCACTAAGCATTCACTGGAGGCAAAGGCAGAAGCTCCCTCTGGGCAGGGGGAAAGGAGGAGAAGGCAAGGAACTCCTCTGTCCTATGATTTTCTCTCTTCCAGTTCTGGTTGTTGGTAAGTGGTTGACGTTCAACAGAAAGTGAACAGAAATTGCAGTCAGGCAGGCCAGGCTCTAGATTTCATTCCAGACCAGATGCAGCTTACCCTGATAAGTGCAGAAGCAAACGCATCAGCCAACTGTTGGCCTGGAAATCAATCTGCTCCTTTTCAGAAGTGCCAAGCAGTGCCAGGCCACATAGTCCTTCAGTAAGTCCCAAACCACCCAGAATGGCTCTTGCCCAAACTTTGCTGCCCTTGCTCTATCTTCCCACTTTGTAGGTTGTTCCCTGAGGTGGGACTGTCAATCCTAATGCTTTTTGAAAATAGTTTATCCCCAGAAATGTGGCTGAATTCCTACCCCAGAAATATAACATTTCTATGCAGAATTAGCAATAATCTTGAGAGCTGGTTTGTACCAATCGCAGTGCTTAGATCTCATACCCTGAGAAGGCCACAGACATGCTCTTGGAGAACCTGTTTGTATCGATCCATTGCATGAGAGCAGAAATAGGTAACATCCAGAATTAAAAGGCAGTATTGCTGAGAGAAAATATTGCCTTGTTTAACAAATGTAGTTCTTAAAATAAAAAATAAGCCACTAGGGCTCTTATAAAACCCTCTGCACTATATCAATCAACGTTAGTTTTCCAGATATAAAAAACCTAAAGGAAACAAACATTTAATATGTTTGGCATACTATATATTAAGGCATTTGGTTAGAGTGGTAAAATTGTTATGAATATTTATAACATCTCTACCAGCAAATCTAGAAGCAATGAAAATTGTCACTACAAAATCTACAAAATCTACTGTTCACAGATGCAATTTTTATATTTATGAGCAATATATGAAATAGATTACTGACATTTTCCTTTAAAGAACTTCAAGTCTCTCCTACCATTTTCTCCCCATGGACTGTCTGAGCAATACAGTTCCATCTCTGTGAGGCCACTTTGTCACTGCTGTTAATTCTATTGATGTCTCTCCTTTACTCATACTTCCAGTTGGCTATCCAAACCACAGTAGTTCAAAACCAGATACATGCATTAGCTTCTAGTTATGCACTAGTTAACAAGTCCATTTCCTTCCGCATGGTACTTCCTATTCTTCACAAGAGTTCATGCAGTTTTAAAAGTATCTTGTACAGTTCTGTGCTTTTCAATATTTAATTTGATCTTCAACACAACAACTTTTTCCTGATTTTGTTATTCCATTAAAATAAACAGTATCAAAGTACACTATATACCTTTAATACTTGCTGTTCTCAGAGAAGTACAAAAAAAGAAGACTTTTCCTATAAAGAGCTAATATTCTGCTTACCAAGTGTTTATTTAAAAAGAATGTTTAGAACTCTGATCACATCTTTGCATATCTTTATGCAATGTATTTTAAATGACCTATTAGAACTCCATCTAGTTAAACACAGTAGTAAAATACTCGAGAAGTAATGAACAGTAATGCTTTGTTTTGTTTTTAAACACAGCATCTATGAGAAAATGACAAGGTAATTTTAACCCAAAGTCTGCAAAGAAGCAAATATCTCATAAAAGCATAAGCCAACAAAAATAAGAAAAATAAAATACAACAGTGGATAAACATTAAATATTAATGGTGGATAAGCAAGTGGCACTACATAATGAAGTTATGAAGTATTATTTATTATTGATAAATGTAATGCCATTTTCATGAATTACATGCAGAATAAGAAGATTTTGAGAAATTTAAACACTGAAAGTGAAAAAGAATGTAAGCTTAGATTTAGACAAGGAATGAAAGTACAAACAGATCTCACAAATTACCAAAAGAAAGGGAAATATTTCAAGAAAGCAATGTTCTAAAAAGCACTGTAGTAGTATTACCTACTAATTTTATAGTACAACATAGTTTTTATACTGAAGACTTTACCAGGCTTCCTAATTTTTTTCTATTTTTCTCTCCAGTCTATGTGCTGACTTCTTACATCCTTCATGCTTGAGTCAAAAACCTCACCAAACTTTTCACTCTTAAAGGCTCGTTAGGCAACAGAGGAGTTCACTGGCATTTAAGTAAAAGCTATTCTAGGACTGGAACTGAAGAGAATACAGAAAAATGATTAGTCAACTGTTCCCTGCAGTTGCATATTTAAAGTAATACATGACAATGTATTTCAGTGAACATTGAAAATGTATAGCATGTGATTTAAGCTCTCTATTTCAGCCTCTTAACATTTTAGGATTCTTCTATAGCTACACTACATTCATTGCTGCTAGACAATCATAAACACACATGATACCTTGCGGTGTCTGTGATGTGTGCAGAGCTATACTACATTACCACATGTTAGTGCACTTTAGACTCATCCAGATGCAAAAGTATATATTCAAAATATTAAGCCACTTATGACAATCACATGTTTTAATCAGAATTCCCAAGTTCAGCTAGATGCTTGAGCAAGGCTAACTAAACTCATTACACAGCTGTGCAAAAAGTAAAGTTTTTATCTGAGAATTACTGATTAATGAATTTCCTATTCCAGTGCAGAAACTGCTGACTCAAATTCCCCAAACACTTTTAATATTCTTAACAGAATCACAAAAAGCCTGCACAAAACCTTTCTAGAAAGCAGTAATTTTTAATGAAACAATGAATCACATGACAGTAACTATCCCCAAAGCAGAAATCACGGCTAGCGTGAAAGCAGCACAAATATTTCTTTCAAGTGGGTTGCATAAAAGAAACAAAACAGCAGTTTGAATATTTTTTATATTTTAATTTGAATAGCGTGAAAAATAATAGCACTGAATTTCCAAACACGATGCCCTGATGATTCAGTGACCTCCAATCAACAAGAATTATATCACATAAGAGCAAAAGATTATCATAATACTCATGCTGACTAAAAACTAGAAGACAGAGTTGCGTCTTTTATTGTTCACACTTAGCAGCAAATAAATATGTGTATATATATATATGACATGAGTTCACGAGCAATATGAAAGAAAAGTAAGTAAGTCTGTCATGATCTGTACTTTTACACTTTTGTGATTCAACTGCTCTAAAATGTTCTGTTGCTTTGGGGTAAAAGAAGTTATGTCCTTGGACTTATGAGTCCTAAGAGTAAGTAATGCCCTAAGAAAGAAATTGAGACTAAACTTTACTACTGTATTTACATCATAATAAATTCAAGCCCCATGTAAAAGTTGATCTTTACTGTTTCTAAGAAAATGTTTCTCAGTTTCTAAGAAAACTTTTTACTGTTTCTAAGAAAATAGGTTAAATTTTCACTTTAGGTAATCCGACAAGTACCTTTCATTTCAGCTGAATTTTTATGATTAACGGCAAAAAAGGTAAACACTTCCACACCAGTTTATAATTTTGTAACAAAACACTGATCTATAAGATCATTGCACTTTTACACATTTGCACTGTGTATGTGAATGCAGTTCAGCAGAGCCATCGAGATATTCCAACTCAGAAAGAATGAGAACTAGCAAGAGTAAAAAGAAAGCATTCAGACATTTTAAGCTTTTTTTTTTTTCATGTTACTATTTCAAATATTAAATGCTGAAGTAGAAACCTACCCTCTGAATGATGGCCCAGACATAGCAAGTTTTCCCCTGTTTTTCTTCATGCATTTCCTCTGCCCAGGCATACTAGTTTTATCACTTAATAATATGGCACAGACAAATTTGAATTAAAATAGAAACTAAGTTCTTTTTTTTTCCAAGTCTCATGAAAAAACTAGCTGAGTTTGAATTATTTTTAACAACAACAACAAAAAATCAGTTAAAAGCAACCTAGTGATCAGGTCTGAACTGCTTTTCAAGAAGCCAGAAAACCCCAAACCTCTCTTTTTGTGACTTCCCTGTCTAACAAGAAGCTGGCCCCTTGAGATAAGGAGGAGGTTGTAGAAAGATTCCATAAAAGTACAGCCAGCCAGCTCAGCACTGTGTATTTCTGAAGCACATAACTTTTATAATATATATTTTTAACCTGTTTATTAATGCCAGTAGGATCAGATGCACATTCTCCATGTGCTATATAAATTTTTGTGGTGCCCACAGCATCTGCCTCCAAAACTGCACCATGAGCAGCATCTGCCTCCAAAACTGCACCATGAGTTTTTAGTATACACTACAGCTTCTTGCTGATTATTTTTTATCCCTCAGTAGCTCCCCTTTCCTTCTATGCCACCAGCTGCTCAGAAAACAAACATTATTAATTTCCCTTTCCAGACTGTAATAAATATTAACAAAATTTCATTCTTTTCTGAGGTCTGATGGAAAGAGAGTTGGTACCTGCTTGAGTCATGCAAAAGCTAAGTTAATTTCCCCCTCCACAGATCAGATATGCATGGACAGAAGTCTAGTTGCAACAGAAGTTGGGAATATTTGTCATAATAAAAAAGTAGTTTCTTTTCTCCCCCATCCTGCATATGGCCTTCTGAAAAAAAAAAAAAATCATCTCTGTTAATATCTAGTAATAGTTGAAGCAAAGCCTTCTTTCTGTCCAGCTGCCTGATAATTTTACCTGATATCTGAGGTGCATGTGAATGAGCATAGCATATTAGAGATGATGTAGCTCATCTCCTAATATCTCTTGGATGATGATAAATCAGGTGCAGTCAACATGGGCCAAGTTCAGGGAGAATTGGCCTCTCTAATGACCCTCTGTTGGTGTCAGAGATTAAAGTCTAATGGACTAGTAGCCTTGACTGACTTCTTACAGTTGCTCTATGTCTATTTGTGTGTATTTGTAAGACATAAGTGAAACCCTGTTATGATGAAAATTCTGGATATGTCCAAATCTGGAGAGTGTGAGAGAGGAAAGGGAAAATAGATGGCTCTTCTTGCTAAACTATTCCACTGAGGATTTCTAAAAGGATTTGTAGGATTTCTAAAAAAAGTTTGAAAAAAGGAAACTGCAAAGATAGGCTACCATAAGGCAGAACCTGATTAAAAAACTGACCTCTGTATAAACTGAACTGCCAGAACACAAAAGAAGCCCCATTCTGGACCAACTGCTAGAGCAGCCGTAGGACCTAGCAGGACCTAGGCTGATCGCAGTAGACCAAATGGTATCAGGGGTTTCGCAGCCACCCAGAACTTGGGCCAAGTGTTTATCAGAGGTCAGCCACTTCACCAGGCATCCAGGGCCAACAGTGACTGCCTGTCTGACTTGACTACAGTTATAAAGATTAATATGCCATAAGGAGGAAGTGGGGAACTGTATAACTTCTCCTATTTACTCTTCTAGCTCTAGTACACTCTTCTGTTATTAAAGGAGAAGCCTAACCAGAACATCATCATGAATCCCTACTTTTAGGAATTAGGAGAAGAAATCAGATGTTCCCATGCCAGCATCACTTAAGTAGTATGAAAATGGGATAATTGTGTCTTTTCTTTTTCAGAATATTTAGCAACCCAATGATGCAATTATTTAAAAAGACAAAATTCATCTTATGAAATGAAGTTAGAATTGAACAATTTTCTCATTTTGAGTTAAAAGTCATTCACATGTCCTGGTTTATTCTAAACTGATGAATCAGTTTATACAGTTTTAAGTTCTGCACATGACAGAATTTATTGACAGCTGTAGAATTATCCTCATTTTAATTTTTGTATACACTTCGAAGGAAAAAGACTGTAACCCTCTTTCATAAAAAGATTCAGACTTGAATTTAGTGATTAAAAAGATTTGCTTGAATAAGTCAGGCAGTCCATTTCACCAACTAGCAACATGGTTATTAATTAATTTTCCTTATATTCCTTGTAACATATGGAAAGCTATTAGCATATCATTTCTTACTGTGTTTGTGCCATCAGTGTCATAAAACAAAACAAAACAAAGAAACAGCGCGGAGGAAATGCAGCGTAAAATCTAGGATGAAACAAAAACAATCGAAGCATTCTATTCTTACTGAGTTTGCTCTCTAAATTTTAGGTTGTATTTGGTTTTCTTTTAAGACAGACAACTGATGGGAGAGATGGGATCTACCTCACCAAGAGGGATATGGGTGTCTTTGCCAGGTTGGCCAACCTGGTGCAGAAGGTTTTAAACTAGGAAAGATGGGGAGAAGGAGGAATTACAGAGACAGGGCAGTCAGAAAAATGCAGCTCAGGTCAGGATGCCTCCATGCAGCCAGGGAAGTACACACAGGGCAGGACTATGGAGGGTGTTACTGGCCCTCTCCCAAATGGTTGAATTACCTCCCTGAAATGCATATACACCATTGCATGCAGCTCAGGGAATATACAAGAAGACTCAGAGATCTGTGTGTAGCTGCATGGGACAATCCTAATGTGTGCAGTTTGGGGCATCAGTCAGGGAACCAGAGATCAGTATAGTGAAAATGTTTAGAAGCCTGGCAAATCAGGGTAGTTTTAACTTTAAAACAAAATTACTGAATTAATTCATATAATTCATGTCATGCTAAAGGCTAGGTCTTTGGACCTTGGAGCTGGCGTTGTACCCTTAGTGCAGGTGGCTGTGGTCTGCGGTGATTCTTATTAATCAGAGTCAAGGTTATTGGTCTTGATATCTCTTTGATAAGAGAAGTCAGACAGTGGGATTTCCTTTAGTCTCCATCCTTCTCCTTCATGCTTGATATTTTAAGGCTGCTTTGTCCCTCTCTCAAAGAAAGAGGGTCCCCTTTGCTCCAAGGATTGCTTATCTGAAGCAGCGGGGTGGTCTTGCCAGTTTTCCTTCTTAGGTATTCATCAGTATATCCTGTCTATTTGCAGTCTCTTGCCTCTTCTGGCGACTTTTTTTGCTGCATACTACTGCAACTGCATTCATCTCTGTTTGCCCCTTTCGTGGCTATATGTCTCACCTGCTAATGTAAAATGCTTATGTATTGTGTCTTGCTACATCTCTACATTGTAGAAATGTCTACAGACTTTTCACATTACATTTTCATGATATGTATTTGTGTGCATGTGTGTGTGCTTTGTTTTTATATATTTATATATATCTAGTGTCTCTGTGCACCTGGATGGACAGGAGAATTTTGCCAATTCGCTGAAAATGCATGTTTAATTTACCCAAATAAATGTTCTCACGGAGCAACTTGCATCAATTTGAGCCAACTGAGAGAGCAACCTTTGTTGCGGTGTTTGTGTCCTCATGGTTTCACAGGTAAGATGTATCTAAGATGTATAGAGGTCTGTATTTCACTGACTTTTAAACTTTCAAAACAGGAATATTGAATTAAAAAGAATATAAGGATTGGACTATAGAAATAATCACATCTCTGCATTTTCTATCCTCTGCTCGGATGCTGGCAATATCTAAAGTGATGTTACGGATTAGTGTTGAAGCTTCCACTGAAAAGAAACTGTAGAAAGAGAGTTCTAGAGTAAGGTTCAGCTCCAATGGCACTACATTTAAATGTTTACATGTATATATTGTACATGTGACAGGATGTCTTCCCTATTCCTAGACATCTAATCAATGAAAACAAAGGAGCATAGGGAGTTGGTCTATATTTGTTCATTTAACTTTAGGCATCTCTGTCTGAAAGCTGAATTCTACCTCCCATTTCAGGTCCTTAACCTGCCCTCAGTGATCTGCCCTCAGTGGCTTGTGCAAGTTAGACTGACTGGAATTAACTGATTCACTTTAGTGGATTTTAGAAGCTTAACAGTTAGACATCCAGTCTAAACAAGTCTCCTAGGCTCCATGTGTAGTCAATAGATAAATATTTTCAGAGGGCAAATTTTAGGTAGCTTTTTTTAGATGTGCTTTGTTTGGGAGCCTTTTTCTTTGTATTGGCCACAGAAGAAGCCTAGAAAGCCTAAATTAATGACCTTTTTTTTTAGTTGGCGGGGAAAAAAAAGTTTGATTTTTTCTCTTTCCTAGTGTCTTAAGTTCACAGGCTATCTGGTAGATGGTGACAGAATTTGCTACTGATTTCACTGTATATGCCAGGCATTCTGGAGGAAAGTAAAATGTTTTAAAAGAGATTTGTCTTAGGAATTAAAAAAAAAAGGAAGTATCAAGAAAAAAAAAGAAAGAAAAGAAAAGGTAAAACTGAGCTCTTTGAAGAGGTAATTCCAGAAAAAAATATTGTTAGAGCTTCAAGTACAAGCCAAAGTGTGGAAGTTGTTTTTGAATTTAAGTTTACAATGTAATGCAATTTAGACAAAAAGCTGATATGGCTTGCAGCTGCTTACAAAGAGTGCTCATGTCACTGGAAAAATGTACATCAATTGCAAACTTCAATAACACAGATGAAATGATGCCTTCAGCCTGTCACATTGTCATAGTACTGTATATAATACTTCAATACAATTGAGATTTTTTAAAGGACACAACAATTGAACAGAAAACTTGAGAAATAACATGAGAAAGCCTTGAAGAACTATTTCTTACATAATTATCATTCGGCCTTCAGTGGAGATACAGTGAAAATACATATCCACTAATGCTGTGGTACATGGCATCTGAGAAAAATTAAGGGACACATAGTTAATCATGGTTAATCATGGTAAAAGAGAAAAAGAACTGTTTTGGCTGGTGTAAGAATACTGTGGTAGAGTAGACTAGCTGAGCATAACAGAAACTGTTCTGCTTAATCACTTTCTTCATATAGCTTTTCATGATGAATTCTTCAAAAACACCCAACCCTATCCCATATACTTGCACTATATAGAAAGACTTCAGGAGATGAAAGGACTAGGCTAGATAAAAGGTATAAGAACTGTTCAGTTCTCTAATGCATTTCCTATATCCCAGCGTGCTATGCTTTCATCTACACTATGCATGGTATCCTGGCTTAAGTCCATCAGTGCAACAGGTGATTTTATTACACAAGCAGCAATTTTGTTCCTAGGTAAGATCTGAAATGTTATGCTTTTTGCTGATTGACACTGGTTATGCTTAGAAGCAGAAAAAAAATGTCTCTGACCATTACATGCAACTGATTTTGAAACCACTGCAATAAAATTTTCTCTGAAAACATTTTTATTGAATTTACATAAAATGCATATCTCCCTCCTGTTTTTGGATACATGCATTTGAGAATTTTTATGGTGATGTACAACTATTTGAAACAAATACACATCATGGCAAGAAGATGTTCCCACTAGCACAATGAGACCTAGCTGCTTTTCGTCTACTCAGAGTGCCAGAACTCTTGCTTGAGACTCCGAGAAGACAAAAGGTCAAAAGTCTTTTACTCAGCTTGCCAAAAAAAAAAAAAAAAGTGACAGAAGTGAGTGAAATTAATTGTTAGAGTTCACAAGCAGTTGTAAGCAACTTATTATATAGAGCATTTTATATGTCAAATTTGAGGTCACATTTTTTAGTATCTCTTTAAATTGACATTCTTTTCAATCAACTGCCAGTTCAATACTTTAGATGCTTTTGAACAAACTACAATTTCTTTAAATTAACTGTATAATTATTACATATAACTATTAGCAAAGGACAGTTCTTTCAAAATTTATTCATAAGGGCGAAATATATTCAGCATACACTGACTTAAGTAGGAAACTGAAATACTACGAAATATGAACATAAGAATCCACATACTTTCTACTCCATTTTTAATACAGCCAGAACTTAAGTACTGATATCGTGTTTCATTTTGAAATATCAGATAGAAATTTTTGCAGTCTTTGGCTTTTCATGTTATTGTTGACTGTCAAAGAAAAAGTCCTTTCAGTATAAAAAAATCAGTAGATTTAATTGTCTTGCGGAAATAAAGACCAGAGAAAAAACACTGACTTAATGTGCTGTAATTCTGCCTGGATTTCGCACAAGGATGGTACAACATGTACATTTGCTATCATTTCTTCATGTTCTAGAGTTTAGGTGCTTGAAATTCAGGACCATGCCAGCATGGTTTAATATGCTGTTTTTTTCATTTTTGGAGTGTTTACTTCCTTTTATCTCAACACATTCTGAGGAAGACTCCAGAGGGGAAGTAACCATTGTACTTTCATGCCTGGTATGAACTTAGGCAAATGACTTTGACTCTAGCTAAGACTGCTTGTCTTTTCCCCTAACTAGTGCTATTCAGCAACACACCATTTTGAAAGACATTTTAACCACCAGGAAACATTGCTAGATGTGAACAATATTAGAGACTGGCTTACTTTAGTGGTTTGTTTTTTCTTTCTGGCAATTTTCACTGAAAATTCTTCCAAAACAGAAAATTGAATCCTCTGCAAATCAGTGAACTGTTTCACTTTTCCTCACTTGAAGACAGGTGTTCTTAATGAGTTTCTCTATTAATACTTATCAAATGATTTCTTTTACTCCATTATTTCATTCCATGGTCACTGATCTCTGGAATCTGTGTGCACTAGCAAGTCCTCCTTTGATGGTGACAACACTAATAACTAATAAATTGCAGTGAGCAAAGCTTGGAAAGACTGCATCTGTTGCTAAAGCATACACTTCAGTATAACTCCAGTGACAATCCTGTCATGTAGGAATCTCCCATGATGCATATTCTTTTACCAGTTCATTTTTTAGAACAAGGAATAGATCTGTAGTAGTTGTGCTGCTGCTCTTTTATCTACTTGAAGAGCTTTGAAACTTGGCATGTGGAAAAGCAAAACACAATGCTTTCTTATTTCAGAGCAGGGAATTGATCCTGGCCTTGAAAACCTGTTGTGGCTGTGGGAACAGTCAGATGATGCTGGGGTGAGTCATTCTCAGCCTCTGATTTGAAACAGTTCTATTCTGTATAAATAATTAAACACTCATTGTGCTGAAGAAAGGCAGTCCCTATAGGCAGGTCATGAGGATCCTCAGGCTACATCTACACCAGTAAATTGGAATATGTCAGGGAAAAGCCTGTGAAATTGTTAGAAGGCTCCCAGGTGCATTTTGGTGTTCTCTTAAAGAACATTTGGGAGTTACCCTGAGGGACTATTCCCAATAGACTTGTTTGGGTGAAGCCACTCTATTCTGGAGAACAAAAGAATTTAACTATGTCAATTTGACCAGGCAGAAGGGGTCATGCCATTGTTTAGTTCACAAGTATAGACATTATCTGAACTCAATTGTGAAGGATGAGGAACTTTCATATCCCACATCTTCATCTCTAGGCTAATGTGGCATCAAATATTCATTCTACAGTAAAACATTTCAAACCACCTACATAGTCCAATAGTGCAAGTTTCATCCAAGTCTGTTTATATTCATTTCCAGTACATCTATGGAATTTAACAGCCCTATCTGACTGCAATAAAACAGAGAAGGAGCAAGGCTAAATTGTGGATAAATCTTTGAATAAACTCAATGATTCTTATGCAAGGAAAGTGTGAACATGAAGAAAAATATATAATTGAATTCATATTTTAAATTCTGGTCAGTGAGTTTGCTTGGGTGCAGTTCATTTTAGCAGCAGTAAGATTATTTTAATTAAAGGATTTCTGTATCAGCTAAATGAAGTGTCTGACATGCCCAATCAATTTCTGCCAATAAGATTCCTCTATACACAAAGAAAGATAGTAATTAATTAGAAGAAGCTTCTTCAAGGACAATTGGTCTACCATGCACAACTTGAGAAATAGCTGGCATGGATTGCTTCATTTTGAGGTCAATCCATGTTACTTACATGTACTGTTGTAGATATGAGGGTTTCTATCTGCTCTCACAGAAGAAAATAAATTGTAAAGCAAAATAATGTATTAACTGTAAAAAGAAATCAAGACTACAAAAGTCATTATATCCATTAATCAAAAATATCTATACTTTTATAACCTTTTGTTCTATCCTTTGAGCTGTCAAACCACAGCTATTTTTCTGTGTCAATTATTCAAAATGTAGCTTGCATATAAACATAAATCAATGCAATTAAAAATTACAAATTACCTACAAGTGGTGGTACTAGTGAGCTGTTGATATTAATTTATTATAAAATTAAAACACCAATAGTGAAAGTAATTGCCCATAGTACCTGAATGCCACAAGCAGGTAGAGGTACTATAGGTAGCAGGTGCTTAACCAGGTGCCTAGGTGATTACTTTTAGTACTGGCCACACATTGTTTTAGTTTTATAGCAAATTAGCATCAACAGCTCACTAATACTTCTACTTGAAGCTATTTTGTAAATTTAGGCAATTGTGGGATGTGTACATTTATTATGTACAAGCACGTTCATTCAAAAAGATATATATTATTCATCATTTATTTGGAAAGGTGGGGGAGATTGGGTTTAGAGTATTTTTCATTCTTTTTTTAAAAATCAGCCAGAACATAAGTTAAAATTGCTTTTTTTTGTGCATATGCAAATCTTCAACAAAGGTTTCCTTAAAGAGTATGAAAACAAAATGAAGTATTTCTGTTACACTTTTAAATAAAACCTCTGCTTTTTATAGAGTGTTACTTCATGTCGCACTTCATTTTCCCAAGAAAAGTCTACTCCAAATGTAATTTAAATGTTAATGCAGAGGCTGCAGCTGTACTTTTTATAATTTATAAACACAATTAAGAACAATTAGATGCTGTACTGCAGTAGCCTTTTCAGTTGCAGATGCTATGTAATTCAGAGTGGAGAAAACCTGCCAAAATTGCCACTGTATTGTGCTTCCATCTCTCCCTTCCCAGGCCCATAAATGAAATAGTAAACAGGTATAAATGCAAAATTCTAGTAAACAATAATAAAGCTGTTTGCTTATTATTTAAAAATAGAAAGAAATAGGAACCAAATATTTTATATTTCTTACAGTGTAAAGAACCTCTAACACTGAAACTCTGCCAAAGAAAGAAATCTGTCCTGATGTTAAGATGTGCCTGAAGGTTGAAATAACTTCCGCTTGAACTCAGTCATAGCTCACTGTGTCCTAAGGTTGAAGTGTATTTATTTGCTTACATTTATTGCAGTCTAGTGCAGTCTGTCAGATTTTTGCTTTAGGTTTATGCTATGCAGCAGAGATTTTATTATTATCTGAAAAGCTTTGGGGTATTCTAGTGAGACACGACTTATTCACAAATTCATAACTTCAGTTGCTAAGCCAATAAAAAATAATGCAAGACTGTCTTGACAAATGTCAGGAAATTGATTCTAAATGACTTGGTTGTATTATAGAAATAATCTTTCAGAAAATCACAGATGTGATAAGGTAGGAGTGAAAAGAGAGGTTGAGAGTCTGGGAGCTTCTTTTTTGATGGCAGTAGGTCTGAATACTTTGTTTCCTCTGAGTATTACTAACATCCATTAGTAATGGATCTAATTTAGTTTTATTTCTGGCACTTTTCTTTATAAAAACATATATGTAGTTAATATATACATAGTTAATAGCTGTAACCTTAATGTTGCCCCCCAGGTGCAGCCTGGAAGCATCCTATGAGGCCACCAGACTTGCTTGTTCCTTAATTTTAGAAAATGATCTATCAAAAAAGTCTCTGACAAAGAAGCGTTTGTTTTCTCTACATTCGCTTCAAGCCAGCAAGTTCCAGTTTAAAGAATTTTTTGGTGGAAAACACTGAAGGGCTGTCTGTGAACACTGCAAGTTTTGATCACAGCTTATTCGTTCTATCTTGATTTTTCACATGTGTGGGAGAAGGTACACTGAGATATGTGTATGTATATATGAACACAAAAAATCCATAAATATCTTTATGCTAAAAATGAAAAAAAAATCTAACAATTAAAGCTGTCAATGTGAGACTTTGAAATAGGATAAAAAATCTTAAGTAATCCTAAAAAGAAACTTAATCAATGCATACAATGAAATTCTATGGGATCATTACATATGTTATCAAGAGATGGATTCAGTGACCTAAGAGTATTTTACACACTTTTTTTTTCTGACTCTTTCATAGCCAAACATTGCTTATGGATCTTAGTCTATTTAGCTGTTAAAAAATGCTATGAACTCTGAATGTTTAATGTGTGTTAAGTTAAAGCAGGCCTGAACAAGGTTATAAAGCTTATAGTAACAGGTCTAGCTGGCATCTTTCACTGTGAACAGTTGGACAATCTGCCTTTGAACATCTGCAGCTTCTTCTCACATACTTATTCTGATACATAAGCCGTCTTGTCCTAAGCCTCCCACTTCTTTCCCTTTCTCTGCAAACTATTATTTCTCATTTTCACTGTACTGAGAAGCATATATTATAGCATTTTTGTATGGAAAGCTGTGAAGGAGGAAGATTGATTAACTCAGAATTTAATGAACAATTCTTGGCTTCTAATTTTTCTCAGACATGCACACTCCCAGTAGTGATATCTTGACTTGGGCACTTAGAATAACAGCCCTTTAGTGTGTCCCGAGACTAAACTTATATGGGTAAGCAATTTTTCTTTTTTTTTTTTTTCTAGGAATGACTCTGATTATTTGAATATGTAATACTTGTTGTGTTAAAAGCCTTTGTTTTCTTTAACATTTCATCTTACCTGTGCTGAAAATGAGTATTATTCATTCCCTCAGAATGGATCAGAGTTTTTTCAAGGAAACTTAAAAAAACAAAAGGAGAGAGAGATGTATTTGCTTTGAAACCACAGCCCTCAGAGTTTTTAATATAAACAAAACCAAGAGCCAAGATAGATGTTTGCATTGACAATACAGTCATCTGGGCTTTTAAGGTAAACAAAATTAAGAGCCAAGGTTTTTTTTTTCCTGATCTCATTTGGACTGTTTATTTGTTAACGACCCTTGCACGGAGGCTACCAGACAGCCAACCATATGAGCCTGCAGTCCATTTCAATGAAAAGCAAAATAGATTCATTCGAAGCTGAGAAAACAATAATCTCTTGTAGCTCTTTAGCTACTACTGCAAAGGCATACTTTTCTACACTCTGTTCCTGCTTTAACATTAACATAATTTTTATAATTAGCAAGCAATGTGCTCACTTCAAGCAATTTAAAAGAAATTGTGGAGTTGTGTCTTCTTAAATAGATTTAGACTTGCCCTATAGATGGTTTGAGGTAACTGAAAATATTCTGTCAAATTTGTATCATAAGAAAAAACTCTAAGCAAAAAACTATTATTTTAACTTCTGATTTTTAAGAACTTAAAAGACAGAGATAAAAAGATAAAATTTTGGAAAATAGGAAAACATTATGGAAAACTTTAAATAATGAGGATTGCTTCTTTTTTATTAGAACTATTAATCATTTTCCAGCACCTCTTACATAATTCTTCTTGGAAAGATCAAACACTCACTCATAATTTTAAAATGTGAAGCTGTGGTGAAATTCTTGACTCAGTTACCACAAAGGTGGCTCATACCTACCTTTGTATGAGGTAAGGGGCTCAGGGTAGATCAGAAATGAAGACATCCAGATATGTATCTGGCTGAAGAAGAAACCAGTTAGGGTAGATCCCAAGCTTGGTATACCTGTTATGAGTACACTGTTTCTCTGCAGTACCCACTGCCTTGCTCTCTTTGCCAGCAGTGGCATTAATCTGATATCCAGACAGAAATGCTGTGCTAGCTGCATCCTCTCATTCTCCCTCAGGTAAATGTGGCACCTTCACTTCTCCGTAGGGTGTTTAGGGGAGCTGAGGGGCCCAGGAGGCAGAGTAGCTGACAAGGGCAGGCCAGGTAGGTTGCTTAGTCAGGAAAACTCACTCTTTGTGACTAGCTAATAGGCTGGTTGTCTTGAATTCCCTCATATTTCAAACATGATGGATTGAGTCTCATCCAAGTAGGAGAAGTTTAAAAGAGAAGTGAGAGGGTTTGAAAATGGATGAAGCTCTTCTGTGCCAGGAATGAAAAAATGCTTTGTGTATAGTTTACTGATATCCTGAGGTTTCTTTGTTTCATTTTTTTTTTTTCTTTTTTATGAATAGGATTTTTTTTAGTGAAACGTAGTAAACACTGACGGGCAACAAATAAGCAAAACACTGGTAGAAGAATAAGAGACCCTATTAGAAGAGGTCTAAACAGACTTATGCCAAGTGATGAATCTTTAAAGCCAGACTACCAGCTCCGTTCTGGAAGCGGCTAAAAGAAAAGATAGATAATCTATTAGATAGTTAAAAGACAAATTTGTATTCCAGAATACTGAGTTTAAGAGCCAAAATTACTAAAGTATGTCACAAACTTCAGAATACTCTGTGTATAGTAGCTCAGATAGAAGTCTGTGTGCTAAAACAAGTACTACAGAGAAGCTTTTGCCATAAACTATTTCCAAGAGTCCTTGAATTAATTATTTCCTTCTAAACCAGAAGAAGGTGAAAATTTGACTATATTTAACTTTAGAGTATATGTGCCTGTCTTTGTAATTCATACTGCAGTAGACAATGGGGTTGAGTCATAAGCTCACTGCAAACAGTGAAAGTCCTTTTGATCTTTTCAAACAGCTTTGAATCCAACTCTATGTAAATAAAATATGCTAGCTGGCATAAATTGGGAATAGGCATGCTAATGATCACTTGTATAGGAAAATGTTTGTATTAAAGTTTAGATCCCTCTAGCCTGTAAAATCTAGAACTGCATTTAGTGAATAAATGTATATCGCTTTGGGTACTCCCACTTACATGTGGGTCTATATGTTAAAAAGATTATGTTGCTTTTTGGAGTGGAGTAACACTTTACTAGAACACCACACCACTGGTGTATGGTATAAATGTGTCTTAGATCTTCCACCTAGTGAGATCTGGCAAATGATGAGTTCCAATCCCAGAATTATTAACTCCATTATTTTTTCAGAAATTAATTGTAACTTATCCTCCTTATTTATTAATTAGTAAAATACTATCCTTAGCAAACTATTACTGTGGGGGATTTTTTGAGTTTACCTTCTATAATCACTTTCAGAAGAATGACAAAATTTTGAAGTGTGTGTATTTTAATTTAAATGTTGAAAGAAAGAAGACTCCAAACCTGAAGTAATATGAATTATGAATATGAAGTAATTACTTCAAATATGAAGTAATTCATACCCTCAGGATGCTAAATATGAAGTAATTCATACCCTCAGGAGAAGTTTGTTTTGTCTTTTTTTTCCCCAGGTGTGGCCCAGAATCTTTCCTAAAACTGTATGTTTCTTCTTGCTTGCTATTTCTCTTCACTTTTCATTACTGCCTTCATGGACTCTATTTTCCTTCTTTTTCTCTTTTTAAATTATCCCCACACAAAGTATTTAAACTGATTGGTCTAGTCTCCATAACAGATGGAGAACAGATTGGTGAAAATTTTCCAACTACCGGAACACCCAGTTAACAAACTCTTGGAAAAACACTCTTCAAAGAGAACTAAGGAAGAAGTATTGCTGATATAGTACATGGTACTCTCTAAATTCTTCTGAAACATCATCCTAAAATGGAAATATGAGAAATTTTGAAGGTAATGTCAAAGAGAAATTATGATATTTGCAATTTTATTAAAATTGTAATAAAATATAGTTTTATTTTTCAAAAAAATCAGTATAGAAAATCTACATACTGAAGCCAACTGTCATTTTAGGTGGCTCTATTATTCATTACTTTTTAATACAGTGTTTTTTTGAAAGTGCTGTGTTCTGAACTCATTACATGGCGGATGGATAGTTTCAACTCTAGCTCACATCTACAGGTCAGCACTTAGTAGGCTGAATCCCATGACCTATTAACTACCTATGACAACTATATAACTACTTTTTTATTAAATATGGAGTTAGAGGCAGTGATAATCAATGACTGAACTGATTCAATGTGATCTGAGGCTGGATTTATCTCACTAAAGTTAGTTATTTACTCTAAACAGGTTTTCTACATTTCATCTACAGTCAGTGGTGATTATCTCGTTGTAAGCGCTCAACCCACAAAATAATTAATCTCAGCTATATTAGACATATTTTGGCGTGTGAAGTAAATTATTTGTTCTTGTTTCTCACTGTCAGGTACAGAGTGAGTCTATAGAACTAGTTTTTTTCACTATACAATTATATTTTATTCTGAAAAAAATTGGTCTTAAGTGAATATTCAGTTTGTACGTATGACTAGCTGGTTTATTAAAGACAGGTTTTTCACTGGGTCTGCAATGGAAATTTCAAGTTGTATTGATAAAATCCAAGTCTACAAGTCTATTAATAATAGTTATTCAACTTTCTTAGTTAAAGCTAGCAGATGCTTTTACCACCTATACATGTGAATTAGATTAGTACTTTATTATTGCTTTTTGATTGTTTTCTCATTTACAATCTTCATTTGGGGAAGAAAAAAAGAAAAAAGCACAAAGATTGCTTACTATATCCAGATCTCTGTAAGAATATATTTACTGCACAGTTCTACACAATTCCCACTGGAAAAGCAGGAATATTCAGAAACACCCATTTTCCAACTTCTAATGTGTTCAATAAATTTAAGATCTCTCAAAAGAGCTAAATGTAAAGTTGCTGGGAGTGGAATAAACTAGGTGTCTACACTGTAAATGTCAGCAACCGGCTTGTCAGTCTGAACTTTCTGCAGATTCACTGGAAATAAATTAGCATTTTAAAAAGTAGAGTCATCTAAGGCAAGTCATGTTCTGAAAGTGGCAGTTCTTCACAGCCTGTAAATGCAATTGCATTAGTATAAACACCCACAATTCAGCAGGTGAATTTAAGTAACTGCTGAAGAACATCTTTTTTTGTTGTTCAAAATTGGGGAAAAATATAGTAAATTTAAAGGAATAACTATCAAGTTTCAATATTCAAATGTAATCAAAACTTCTACTTTCTTTTGCTCTCATTATCCCAAAATGCATAGAGTGAATTCTTGCTTCTTCCTTCACGTGGCAACTTTTGTAGACTTTCAGGTGCTGTATTGATGTTTCTTTTTGGTACTTGATGCACACACACAGAGTCAAAAATACGGCCCAAGAAAAAAAAAAGGGTATAATTTAAATAATTCTAGTTAAACAGTGGCACTCAACACTCTCTTCCCACCCCCCAAAATATATTTTTTATTCTACTATGGAAAATAGAAACTGGTAAGAAAAGCGGTTATATATATAATTACAAAATATTGATTGTTAAACAAATTCTTTACCTCTATTTTATTTTCCTAATGTAGTCTTTCCCCTTGACACCCTCCTGCAATTGATAGTTTACATTGCTTGGAAATACTGAGATCTCAGCCTACTGCCGGATGCTCTTTCTGGGCATGGGTTCCTTGTTACCATAATGCAAATGTAGATGGAAAATAAGGTTATCAGGGACTCCTTAAATCATCTTCCTTTATCTGTTTTTCAGTGGAAAAAGGTTCAAATGCTTGACTAAGATGGAAATGGTAATTGCAGGGGCTATACAAATCTTGTCATTGATCCAGGAAATTGCTCATAAGGACAAGGCTTGTTGGTTGTTGCATAAGATCCTTCTCCATTTTATCTGAGTATGGTGGGAACAGGGTTGGAAAGCTCTACTAACATTTTTCAGTAAAATCAGATTTACTAGTATTTACACCTCCAATTTGCATTGTGCTGAAGGTCTTGTTTATGGGCAAAGAGAAAGCATACCTTGTGTATAAGATTAAGAATTTATTGTTAGTCTTTAAGAGTCTAATCATTATAATTCCAGATGTAATTGCTACAGAAATTGAAGTAATATTAGTGAACTAAAAATTCTTATGCACATACTTTGTTTCTATCTCTTTCCTAATGCTATGCTGATATTATACTTTGAGTCCTATCATGGGTGGTTTCATTCTGGTGGTGAGAGTGATTGTAGCAGTGGGATGTATAGTGAGTTATTAGTGTCTGGAGTCCTTTTTTCAGAAGGAATATGTTCATCTTGATAGTTTATTCTTTGTCTCTGTAGGATCTGCTTCAGGTGATTTTTTAATATATATTTGCTAGTATACTTTTACTTCTTTATCTTTTTTCCATTGGTCAGTAGCTCCCTATTAAATACGATTTCTGTGTTCTGTTCATTATTCCTAAGACATCTTTGTCCAGCCTTAGGTCTACATTTCTTCAACTGACCGTTGGTGAGTTGTTTACATGTGGCGTCTTCAGTGCTATCCTGTGCTGCATCTCTTACCATCCCATACCCATACTCCTCTTTGCCGAGTTCTATCTCTACTTGGAAGGGCATCCATTTTCATATTCACCTATAAGGAAGCAGTTAGGGGTGAACGCAATCTTACACTCCTCTTGTGGAATAGATATTCCACATTGATGATCCTCTGTTGTTTTGTGCCTTATTAACGACCTGGATGATGGAATGAAATCTGTTCCCAGAAAGTGTATGGATGATACCAAGTTGGAGAGAGCAGCTAATGCACTGAAGGACAGAACTGCTCTCCAGAGGAACCTGAACAGGCTGGTGATGATGAATTGACAGGGAACTTGTGAAAGAAAGGTAGTAGTAAAGTGTTGCACTGGGACAGAATAGTCCCAAGGAACACTTTAGGCTGGCAGCTCACTTCCTAGAAAGAAATTTGATGGAAAATAAATAACCTCAGGGTCTTGGTGGACAAGTTGAGTACGACCCACCCACCTGTCCTTGTGGCAAAGACAGCAATCATATCCTAGGCTGTCTTAGCAGGAATATAGACAGCAGTTCTAGAAAAGTGATTCTTTCTCCCTATTTGGCACTAAAGTATTTGTAGCATTTGAGTTTCCCCAGTACAAGACAGACATTGGCAGACTGGCGTAAGTCCAGAGGAAGGCTACCAAAATGGTCAGGAAACATGGAGAACATGACATACAAGGAGAGACTGAAAGACCCAGGATTAATCATCACGAGGAGCAGAAGACTAAAGGAGGTCTTGTAGCTGTTCACAGGTAACTAAAGGGAATACAGAAAATGGAGACAGGATCTTCTCAGAGGTGCACAGTGAAAGGATAAGAAAAAATAGACTCAATTCTGATTGCATGTGAGGAGAATTTTTTATCATAAAGAGAGTCAAATGTTGGAAGAGGTTACCCAGAGAAGCTGTTGATATTCAAAACTTGACAGAACAGAACAGA
>NW_010582736.1:1758786-1801802 GCF_000705375.1 Tinamus guttatus
GCTGAACTTACTCCTGATAGAAGTATAATATGCTTAATTTCACTTGAAAATCTTGTTTGAGTTTAAGTATTGCAGTTTTCAATTATTCTGCCCTCACTCTCTATGAAGTGATAATTAGGCATTAAAAGCTAAGTGGATTACTGTGGAGATCTCTCCTGATATCCATTTAACACTTAATCAGATCTTAATACTATAAATTATGCATTTCTCAGCAGTATTCAGATTCTAATAAATTTTGTAACAGTTTGGAGGTACTAGTTTTTCTTGACCTCATTGTGGCAGTGAAAAGTTGTAAAGTTTTCTGTAAAAAGTCACCTGCTATAACAAGACCAGATTTATCCCAAAACAATTCCTTTAGCCCATCTGACTGTACTAATATTTATTCATAAGGGTGTCTTGGACAAGACAATGTTCTCAATTCCAACTTTGTGAATAACTATGAAAAATATCTTCAAACTCTATATTAAGGTGGAGTTGAAGCTCTTTCCCCAGCTTTTTTTTTCCTCCAATTTTACCTTCCCGTCCTTAAGGAAAAAAAAAAAAAAAAGAGGGAAAAAAAAACACTTCTTAGAAGATAGCATAACTTGCTAGACACATTCAATTGATTTCCCAGTGAAATATCTATATATTGTTTAGCATTTCTTTTTGCCAACTCATATCAAGCAGAGCGATATTTTATAACTTTGGTGCTGGTTCAATGCATACTTTTATAAAGATATTAACCATAATGGTATATCCCCAAATATATGGATGCATTTAATTAATGTCAAGACAAAGTGAGCAAATCAAAATACTCTAAATGTAAGATCCAGTTGTCCATACATGGCCACATAATGTTTCATATTGCACTATTACAACAAACATCAAGAAGTATCTAATTTCCTGATGCTTATACCTTGTTAAATTTCACAGCAATCTCATGCTTCATATTTTCATTTTAAGCTTTTTAAGTCAGTAAGCTTTGTAATTTATGGTAAAATGCACTTCTACTTGTTAGAAAAATCATCTATGTTAATACTGGGCTATTTTGGGTTAAGGAACAAAGTAACAAATCAATGTTAAATGTTTGTAGAGCATACTGATCAGCCTCTCTTTGAGATTGTATATGTACAATATGTACTTTGAGATTGTATATGTACACCTGCTGGCACAAATCAGAGATTTTTGGCCCCCTAAATCACAACACTGAGGCTATAATAAGTATATTCCTGCTTACTCTTATAGAAATCCATAAAAAGTAAGCTTTAATCCCTAGTTTGACACTCCATTCCAGCTTATCAAAAGATACAAATATCTTCTTTATATTCTTAACAATTTTTGTAACATTAGTTCATGTCTTTGGCTTTTGGTCATAAGGAGAGCTGATTAAATTTTTTAAAATCACAATTTAAAATGTAAAATGAAATTAAAATTAAAAATTCTGCTATATGAAGAATTTCAAATAGAATGCTTTTAACTCTTCACAAAGAAAAAATATATTGTCTGATTAAACAAAGAAGCAAGTAATTGCCTAGTGAAATCACAACAAGGATTATCAGAGACAGATGTAGACTATATTTTTCCTAGCTGAGGAAAGAGTCTGGAAAAGAGATAAAGAAAGAATATATATATATATATAAAATAGAATCAAAGCAATCATGAGTAGAGATAAGGAAAGGGAAAAAAAAAGAACAAAAGTTTTACACCTATTTCAGATAATTATTTCCAATGAAAACCCTTCCCCTTTGATCCCCAGCCTAAAATTGTTTTTTAATATTTATAAGGATCTGTCTGAGATCTGCATGGCAGAGTTTATACTGATCTTTTCCCATATAAATAGAGCTTAAGTTGTTGGAAACCTTGCACACAAGGATTTTACGTTCTAACTAGCATTCCAGCAAGATAGTTTATTTTCACTAATAAATTTCACTATTTCACTAATATTAATATGATTCAGTTATTTTTTTTAAGAACATCATTTTCATTGTTAACCTTCTTAGGATTTTTTTTATTCCCCAGGAGAGTTTTGCGAGTTGCAAGCTGATAACTGTGGTTCCAACTCATGTGAAAATGGAGGAACATGTGTTAACTATGAAGACGATTATAAGTGCACCTGCCCCATAGGTAAGTCATTGGAAATTTATTGTATATATAAAACATCACTAAAAATGTAACCTAAATAGTTAATTTGAATCTCATTATGCAAAAATAGCAATATATCTCAGTATCTGTAGTTAATATTTTTTAGGAAAAATCTCTTTTGATGCTTTGTTTAGGAAATAAAATTGCCAAATTACTCTATTAAGCTGATGTTAACTGCCAACATCATGAGCAGACACAACGTCAATATACATGAATGAACTGTGATTAAATATTCTCTTTGTGGTGCAGGTTTTGCAGGTGAAAGATGTGAACTGGATATTGACGTCTGTCTACTCTACAATATAAGCTGTGCCCCTGGAGCACTATGCATGGATAAATCTCATGGATTTAATTACACATGTTTATCACCATGTATTGGAAACACAGAGGTAGGATAAAGTGATATATTCACCCCAGTGCTTTCTGGAAATCAAACAAGTTATTCTACAAGCTGTGAGCTGATAAAACCTAATTTCCTATGGGTTACCTAAATACTCTATTTATACTAATTCTATTTTTATGATATCTTTCTTCTCTCCTGACTAACACATACATCCAAGAGTGCCCGATGTGAGTAATCTAGTCATTGTCAGACAAATCATATGATGTCTGAGCTCTGCCTGTCTTACTCTTTGAAGGTTTACTCACTGATGCTGTCTTCTGTCTCCTGCTTGCTGGTGTTATGTTGGGAACCTTGTAGGAACTTAAGGCAAGATTTGCTTGAAATGTTTTGATGTGTTTAAAAGTGTTAGAGAAGCAGCTGATGATGCATCAGGGCACAGAAAGCCTTATGACAAAAGCATCACTTCCGTTGAAAAACAGTGAATTAAACAACAACAACAAAACTTAAGCGACACTATACTGCAATGCCAGCTAAAATGCTGAGAAGTTACAAAATCCCAAATTCTGCTTGCTGATTACTAAAGTTTTCACAAATATGGTATTGAATTTGATTTTCACATATTCAAAATATTTTAGAAATCCATGTTTTAGGTACCGATAATGCTTAGGCCAAAATAGCATCCATTGTACACTCAGATTTCTTTAAGAACTTGATTTGTTGCATCCTTCTTGTTTCCATTCAGCATCCTATTCAATTATATTGCTGGTTTGGGTAAGATTAATTCACACCGGGGAGACTACAGATACAGGCCCTGGAATTATTGAGATTTCAGTACTGGACAGAGTAAAATACTGTGGCATTTTTTCATAATAATTGTTATTTTAAAAGCTATGTACACAATGCTATATACCCCTTTCAAACAGCTGCTCAAACATGATAACCAGTGTTTCAAAGGCTTAATCAATTCTTTTATTGAAATATATTCACCATAAGAATATACTATGCAGAACAAGCAATGCATTTACAAAGAAGCAATCTACATTTATGTCACCTTGAAGTCTAGGGGTACCTACCAATGAAATATGAATTGTGACACAGGATTACCTACTACCTCAAAGGTTTATATTTAAATTGTTTTGCATATGGTAAATTTTAACATTTTTAAGATTTAAAGTGTCATACTAAGTGGAAGTTTACTGTACATGGTATAATATTATAATACAATAATCATTATGTCTAGTTAGGATAGGAATTGGTGCTGTACTGAGAATGATGATGGGAGCTACTAAAACATTTTACTAAAACATTTGCTTAAAAGCTTTTGGCCATATCTAATATATTCATATAAACAATATATAGAGCATCATACATTTCATGTGGAATATATATATATACCCACACATATGTATTTACCTGTATATACCTATATACCTACTACATGAAATAGTTTTGCCAGAATGCGAATAATTATTAGATTTTCTGAAGGAAAAGGGAATAAAACCTAAAAGGAAGGCTATGATATAATTGGGTTTTATTTGTTTACTTAGCCCACAGATCGTTAAAGTAACTTCTTTTTTCAGTTATTGAAAAAATAATGCTCTTATTCAACAAAAAAGGATATTTATTTTTGTAGTGTAAATAATAATGTGACATTAAATTTTTCTATTAGCTAGTAAATTACATAATTCATTAGGCATTTAATATATTATTTGATTCTTTTTGGCTGGAAAATTAGTATATATTTTTACGTTCTTCCTTCATTTCTTTTCTGAACTGTTTTATCTCCACAGAAATATGTTGGTGTATCCAGGACAAAAGACTGAAAAGAATGCTAGTATTTTTAATATTTTCTTCATAAAAATGCAAAAAAAAGTTGTCAGTAATTGTTGTATCTTTAATAAACATAATAGTAATGTTTTTCTCCCAGCACAATGCTTTTAAAGAAGTAAAGTTACTGTTCTTCAAAATAAATACAAAGTAATTAAAGAAATACTAGTTCATTAAAAAAGGACTCCTTAATGATTCGAAATCTATTATTAACTTTTTAACTATGAAATGCCTACCTACCTTGCACCTAGGATTATGAAGAACCTCAAAATAAATTACATTTCTGGTTTCCTTTTTGGAATGACTTCCAGTAATGTCAGATTAATTCCAGAATGTAACCACTTGGTGTTATAATATAATTTGTCTTCTCTTACATACTCAGGGTTATGTCACATGAAATAAAGAAAATATCATTGCCCCAGTAGAGTATAGGAGATAAGTTACAAAATTCAACATTTTCATTAGCAAGAAATTCACAGAGAACTGATTACAGTAATGGTAATGAGTAACTTAAATCCAGCATACTAGGCATTGATTCAGTAGGCAAGGGAGGAAATGTTGCTCTAAAACCTCCTGCGTGCCAGTCTTATAACTAAAGAAATAGACTAGTGGGTTAATTAGAAATGTAAATATTTCTAAAGAAAAAAACAGAGAGTGATTTAGTTCTATATTATTGTGTTGTACAACTTTAATGAATACTTTTGTTATAGAAAGTCAGATCAAATCAGCGGAAATATGAGTTCAGTGAGTTAGCTGAGTTTAATTCTTTTGCTAACAGAAGAATTAAAGACGTCTTTGGAGAGTATAGGTTAGGGGACAGCTAAGAAAAGGTGTAGTATCTGAAATATTTTTAAATCGTATCAAAATTGTGATCAAAGCTGGTAACTTTTTTTTTGTCATTTTATTAGTGAACTATCTATGTATTTTTGATTTCCCAAATTAATTTAGTTTTTTGATGACTACAAGCTGTCAGCTCCCACAACTCAAAATTGTTTTTTTCTTGAGGAGAGATTTACATGATGTCCATAGAACAAAGCTGTTTTTCATAGCCTGTGGCTCTACCTCCAGAAAATTATCTCCTTCAACAGAAGGTAGTGAGTCCAGCAAAGAGCTGCTAAGATGAAGAAGGGGCTAATGCATTGCTTATATGAGGAATGGCTAGCAGAGTTGGGCCTGTTCAGCCTGGAGAATAGTGAGGACAACATTTTATCAGTATGTTTAAATGTTTTAAAGGAAAGTGTCAAGAGAATGGGGTCAGATTATTTTTCAGTGGTGCCCAGCCAGGTCAAGAGGCAACAGGTACAAACCGAAACACAGGAGGTTCTGTTTGAACATGAGGAAAAGCTTTTATTCTGTGAGAGTGACAGAGCACTGGAAGAATTCTCAGAGAGGTTGAGGTTGAGAGGTTGTGTAGCTTCCATCGTTAGAGAAAAGCCAGCTGGACGCATTCTTATGCAACGAGCTCTAGGTGACTCTGCTTGTGTAGGGGCGTTGGACTGGGTGATCTGCTTCCAATTTCAGTCACTCTGTGATGTGTAAACTGAGTCACATCAGGAAAAAGAATTTTTAGCATTGTAAAAGGGGTCTAAATCACAGAATGAGTCTTTTCAGTTGGTATTTCAAAACTCCTAATTTCCTTTTACAGTTACAGCCAGCTGGACTATTGAGATCTACTTGCACAATTTATTTAAAAGTTATTATATCTTTTTATGAGCTGAATGATCCCAAGTTACCCTGTTTTATTTGCAGTTAGGATTACAGTTCCCATTTTTTGTATGACAATATCTGCTTGCTCAGTGCATAGCTTATTCAGTGATAAAGGGCCTGCTGTTTAGAGAAGTTGTCCTCGTCCTGATATTGGTGTGCTGTTTTGCTTTATGCAAACTCTGGGTCACATTTTTTGATCTTTAAAAGTGAGGTATTCACATCAGTCATGCAACAGTGGTATAAATAAAGCATGCATGCTCATGTTGTTTTCTTTGCACTTGATCTTTGGAGATGATTTCATTAATATTTTCTGTTCTTTGTACTGCAGTAATTTACAAAGATGTACTTCTGATTTATCATAACTGTTTTTATTGAATAATGCTACAAACCATTATATTTGTGAGGTCACTAATTGAGGTGATAATTTAGAGAAATAAAAAGTAAAAATGTCAGACGTTATTTAATGTAAGGCCTCTTACACTGCAATTTAAGTGTCTTTAATAAAAAGAAAGTTTCACATAAATGAGACTCAGTGCTCTGCCCTTTGAGGCTAAAAACTTTTTCTAGTCAAAAGTGTTTGGAAAACCTCTGTTTATTTTATTCTTAATATTGATCAAAACATAACAAGTATGAAACTTTCTACTATGCCTTATTTTTGAATTATGAAGTGGAGGAGGAAAGAAGTGCTTAAAAATCAAACTAGAAATTTGTCAATAAAGCTTTTCCAATTAACCTCAAGGCTGTCCCTGCAAATAATTCTCTTCTCAGCAAATCTTTGTTGCTGGTAATACACAGCTTGACTTGTAGATTAGAGGTTGACTTTGCAGTTCTGACATATTGCATATACTACACTGATAGTGTGAATTAAACAGATCTGATATGATTTGATAAAACGGCTTGTGTGTGCATGTATTTCTGTCAATCTGTTTAGTGAACTTATACTCAAAGACAACTGTGGACCTCAGATCTTGACTGTGTTTACGAGACATACTTGTACCTTAAGGTAAACTTTTTAACTTTCAAATAAGAGTGAGGATACTTTTATGATTTACATGAAGATTGTTCTAAGAACCTTTATGCTAAAAATTGATGGAGGTAGTCTTTGTAACGTTCATGATTTATCTTTGAGAACTTACGCAGGATAACTGAGAAAATTAGGAAAAGACAAACACTACTTACATATCCAAAATGCATGCATACATACATATATTCAGAAATAAATACCTTCTTTGCTTATTTAAAGGAAAGTGGAACTATAATCAATCTATTTAAAATTTCTGAAGAAAAATGTGGAACAAAAATGTTATTTGTAAGAAAGTAAGAGAAAGAAAAGGGAGGAATGATACCCAAGAACTGCCAGGAGTGAAACACTGCAAGCTAATTTGATTTCCCACTAAAACAGGAATAGAAGCAAGAAAAGTGAAAAGCTTTTTCTCACATAGGATTCTCATAAGCAAGCTTGTGAAGTAATGCATCCGTTCTGGCTTGATGCAAAGCAGCTAAGATAGATAGTCAAACTCAGTAGCTTCCTTGGCCCAAAGGAAGAATATATTAAATAGTGTTCTACAAGGGCCTGACCTGCTTCCATTTCCACTCAGTATCTTCTTTTTTAATGATGAAATAGATTACGCTTAATGAAATTGAATATGAAGCCAGCTTCTGACATTAAAATGCTAGAATTCAAAGCAGTATTAAGAAGCTGGACAAATTATCTGGAAAAGTATAGTGTAATTCAGTGTGTACATTTTCCAAAGAACATATAATGTTCTTGAAATTTGGGATTGTAGTGAAGAATCAATCTCTGTATTAAGAAAATTAATGTCTCATCAATTATTAGTGCCAGTAGGCATTGCAGGTGTGATTTTGGATACTGAACAATAAAGCCCCCTGTAAAAATATTTTTCCTTTATGGTCCTTTTTCTATGTACTTTTTAGAAACTGAGTTTATAATACCTGATACACTTACAGATTGAATCAAATAATACTTTATTTTCAGGAGTAGCAAAATAGAATAAAAGGAAACATACTGAAATTAAGTCTGCCTAAATAAGGAGGAGTAACCTGTTTTCTAGAAACCATTAAAAGCATCAGATTCTGCTCAGAGACAACGTAAGCAGCTCAAGTATTTGATCCACAACAAATTATTCAACAGCATAAGACATGTAGGCATAAGTTAAATCTGCAGGCAGGTAAATTTGGCAAAGTGTGTAGTACCTGTTGTACTTTTATATTTCTTATTTTCATAATTTGCTCTGATCTTTCCAGCAAATATTTCTTGAAATTCTGATTTTTTTGTGTCATTGCTTTGGTATGTGAGGTGGAATTTTGTAAAAGAAAAATATTTTATATGCTTGCTTAGGAAACCACCAGTTCAGGAGGGAATACCAGGCAGATAACTGAAATTACAGTGCTGGAAGATTTTGAATATCCAAATGCAGCTGGACTTGCATCAACGATGCCTGAAGTCTGTAGTAATGTGATATGAATGAAATGTAACTTTCTCGGGAGTAACTACCTTCCTTGCTATAACAATATACCCTGTTTGATGTTAGAAACGAAGTGATTCATCATATTTTTTGTCATGACCATATAATAAGATATGCTTGTTTTAGAGTATTTGCAGTTGAAAAGTGTGATGCTCAGACTGACCAATACAGTCTTTTTTATGGTCTATTAAATCATAGTTTTTAATTTAATTGTAACTATGGGGAAGATTTACTTTGTGAAGAAGAAAGAGCTGATTGATGGGAGGATGCCACTTTTTTTTTCCAAAAGGCAGTCTGTCTATTTTAAGAGAAATTTAAAAGTATTTCTTGCATAAAAACCTCAAAACTAATCTACGGGTAGAAACGTTAGAAAACTACTAGGTCTTTAATTTGATTTTAAGAATATATTAACAAATCTATTTACCATAATTTCTTATAAAGTTCTTTATTGTTCTAACTCAGACTTTTCAACATTCAAACAAACAGGGAATTGATTTTACAGTAAAGCTAAAATCTACCTGATGATAGAGAAAACTAACAATTTCATCTGAGGCTAAGAATTTCCTCCATAGCTTGAATTTAAGATTTGAAGTTGCTTAGGATTGCACTGAAATCTGTTAGCTTTGTGATTTGTTGCCTAGCTTTGTGATGCATCTTTAGGATTTAAAAACACTCTTCACAAGTTTGCGATTGGGTTCCACTGTTCATCTTCTCATAATTTCTAGTCCTACAATGGACCCACTGAACTCAAGCAGATCTTATAAATTTATGATGCATAAATTTATAGGATCATGCTTTTGATTTGGAGAGAATCTTGAAAGACCACAAGCAATCCATGCATAAGTAAAAACAGCTCACAGCTAAACCTGTGGGAGTTGAATGTACTCACATCTGAGATTAATTTTTGCTTGCATTCCACAACCCCAGGTTATGAAAGTAAATGCTAATGTTATCTCAGTCGAGGTACATAGAAATATCAATATGCAAAACAGTTTGATAAAAGAATAATTAAATCAGTGTTACCTAGATTGGACTATAAACTTCCTTGGTTTATTCAAATTCTGAGAAAAATAGTAAGCCTCAGGTAAAAATCACTGAAAAAAAAGAATGTTTAAATAGGAAGGATACATAAAAGTCAGAAAAGGGAATATTTCCAAAACTACTCACAGGAGTTTTCTTCTGCATTTACACTGAGCAGTTCTTTTCTTAAAGAATTGTCTTTCCCTTCTTTTCTTAAAGAATTGTATTTCCCTATTGGGAAAGAACCCTAAGATAATTCTAAAATTTTCTACTGAGAGCATAGCAAAAACTTTCAATTTTAAGGTCAATTTAAAACTTAATCAAAGACAAATGAATATCAGAGGAATTCTGGCAAGAACTGTTATTATTACAAATTTTAATGACATTATAAAGAGATTCAGACTCAATCAAACTGAAGTACTAGTGCATTAGCTCATCTTCTATACACCATTTTCTTTAGAAACCAATTGATTAGAAGGAGAAGTCTTAATTGCTTTGAGATGAAAATGTAGTTATCCATTTTAAACTGGAAAAAGTATTATGAAAATGGAGCTTAAAAGTAAAATACAGAAAGGAAAAAGAGAGCATTCCCACTTTGAACTTTCTGAAACGTTTGAAACATAGCATAGATATAATGTATATATTGGAATACAAAGAATTTTGAAATTCTAAATAAAGGTCGGAATATGTGGTAAAGCAGAGTCATGATTGGAATTTCAAAATCAATGAATATTTTTTTCTTAACAAGAAATTAAGTTAAATTATAACCAGATTTCAAAAACAGTGCTATAGTTGTTCCACTCTTTCTTTTAATGGAAAAATAACACGCTAGATCACTATCACCCCTCCAAAAAATAAGCATATTTTAAAGTCAATTCTGAGAAATGTCATTGTTAAATTGCATCATAAAGTACTCTTTTTCAGTTAAAAAACAAGTTAAAATGTTGATTTAATGGTGTTTGGTATTTTACATTTGGCATATGTCTATTAGAAGACAAAACCAGCAAGTATCTCTATTTATCACTATCTCTTTGTTCATCTGGGAAAAAAAATGTACATATATAAATTTCTCTATGCATATGTGTAATTCTGATCTTCAGGCTTGTGCAAATGGAGGTAGCTGCTTCTATGATGAAGAAAACCAGAAATCTCACTGTGTCTGTGCTCTTGGATGGACTGGACAAACATGCCAGGAGAATATTAATGACTGTGAGATAAATCAGTGCCAACACGAGTCTACGTGTGAAGATGGAATAAATAAGTACAGGTAAAAACACAATGTTTTCCATACATAGAGGTTTATGCCTTGTGAAAATAGCTGAAAATATTTTTTTCTCTCAACAAGAATCACAATGTTTGCTATTTGCTATTTCATTACTATCTTCCTCAGATTTTAAATGTCACAGATGCTAACTTTCAATAAGTATGCACATTCACTAACATAGACTGTTTCGTCTGAAGAAAGATCTCATAAATATTCTTTGCTGGACAATGAGGCTAAAACCAACTTTGTGAAATCTCAGATAAATAAATCATCTGTTCTAGTAAATGGTAAACACTTTAGGGGCATAGAATGTGACAGAGAGTAATTTTTCTTATTAAATCCTGATACAAAATTCAAGTGTATAACTGAAAAGCTGAGTTATTTATGGGGTTTATTTGAGGTATTGACAAACTGTCAAATGTGTGCTTTCCTTAGTGAGCTGTAACATGCCATAGATATTTGAAAATAAGACTTAGTAAGAAAGAATAAATGGAAATGGAAATGGAATGACTCTTTGAACATGCACAGTTCAACTGTTCTTACGAGACCTGAATATTTATTTCTTTCCCCTACAAAAAAAAAGACCAACTAAAATATCTATATAATGTCTGTGAATGTATTTTGAATGCCTGAATTTTTAGGTTGTCTCCTATGCTTAGAGGCCCTGTAATTAATATGCTGCAGTGTATATATTTATAAAGCATGGCAACAGTGGTCAGTTCCATTAAAACATAAATAAATAAATAAACAAACTCCCCCATCTCTGGTGTTCAAGGAGCTTCTGTAAATAATAGCTGGACTCCTCAAATAAGCATACAAATACAGATAAGTATATGATTCCCAATATCGCAGAGTTCAAAGAAATTGTTGCCACATAGTCTTTGCAAAATATGTATCCTTTGTTTTGCTAGATTGCAACCAACTCTTTTTTCAAAGCACTGGGCCATATTTTAACATTTTCTTTCACAGATAAAATTGTGTTTTTCCCATCTGTATCAGAGAAAGAATTATTTTAGAAGAACAAAGATGTGCTGACCTTACAAAATCCACTAGCTTTTGTCAGGAAATGAGTAGATTTGAAGACTTCCAGGCAGACAACACCTGTTGAATTTAGCTTCCTAATCCAAATTCAGGCGACTAACAGAAAACGCTTAATTCCTACCTTTTTACTCTTTGAAAGGTAGATTATTTGGACAGGTCAGTCTATTCATTTGAGGAACATTAAAACATGCCATTGAGGTCCCCCGTGTCACCCTAGACATGCGAGGTGACAGGTTTAAGGGAGAACCTGACCCCACAGAAACAAGCATGAGGTACTTTGAAAAGATATTCAGCAAAGCAATTATGGTATAGTACGGGCTCTGCAGATGGAGAATTTTCTCCAGTTTCTCCTCATTACACTGTTGCCATCAGCAGCATTCCTGATGATGACTGACTTGCGTTCATAGGCCCGCTAACCACATCCAATTTGGCCAAGTCTGCAGCACACCTAAGTGGCTTATTCTCTTTATACTCAATGCCAGCCCACACATATACAAAAGCTGCATGGCTGTCATCAGTAACAGCCTGCACATCAGCAAGTGTCTTTGTGCTTAGCCCACTGCCCTGCTTAGTGTGTAGCAATGCTCAAATTAGCAGGTGGCTTCCACAGCACCCAGATATCCATGGCATGGACCTGTGGCCTGTCATATAACAGTCAACTTGCAGTTTCATTCAAGCTCCGCTACACTGTTGGTGTGAAGAAGAAGAGGGAATAGAGATAAAGCTATGGTCCAGACTAAGCCTCATGTTCAGGTGCATCACTTTTTCCACTTTACAGTTTTGTCAACTATGGTGGAAAGCTCAGTGAGAATAGATATTAAAAGCAACATAGTCACAATAAAAAGTCTTGGGAATTTTACTGCTTGGTTTAGTGACCTTTCTGTTACAACTAAAGTGGTCTCAATCAGACTCACGCAAAGCCACTTTTTAATTCAGATGAATCAGTGTACTTCCAGCTGAGCCTGTGCTGTTTGAGATAGCTTAATGGAATTAATCAGCATACATTAAAAGTGATATGTCATTCAAAGAGATACTACTTCTGGGCTAAGGATGTCTCTATAGATAATACAAACCTGCTGGTTTGTAGCAACTGCATCTACACACTTCAAGGAATGGTCACATATATCTAGGGGAAAAAACAAAAAACAAAAACAAAAACAAAAAAGAAAAAGAAAAAGAAAGACAAGCATCATTATCTTGCTAAATATGGTTGCCACATATAAAAGTGTTTTAAATCTCCCTTTGAATATCAACCTGCATCTTTCCATTATGTTCCCTGTAGAAGAAGAGAGAGAGAAATTGTTTAGGACTTATTTAGCATGGCCTAAGGAGGAGTATTTAATGAATAATTAAATAAAATGTAAGATCCCTCCAATGAGTTGATTGCTCTGTTTTAAAATTAAAGGAGGATTTTATTAGTCTGTTTTCTTCACCTTTATAGATTGATTTTGTGTCAATGTTAAGATTTTGGTAATTGAGATCCTAAATGAAATAGTTCCTAAAGGAGACCTGATTTTATTTTGTCTAGTAAAGAGGAGCAATAGAGAGGAAAACTAGAATCTATAATTCAATTTAGTTTCAATTAGCTATCCTGTTTCTTCAATCCAGTTCATTCAGATAAGGCTTACACTTATCATAACCCCAGGGAAGCCCAAAAAGAAAGACTGGAAACTATTAGATTAATTCATCTGAAGGAACTGTGTTGAAAGTTTTACTGTTGTTGCAATTATTGTAAAAGGTTATGATAAGCTATATATATTAAAAATATATCTTCCTCTGTAAGTGTACCTGTGAGGTCAGCATTTCATAAAGTTTCATGCAGGAAAACCTCCCATAAAAAGGCTAGTTTGATGCAGAATAAAGCTTGAATCACTTGAATCACCCACTCATTTTTTTAGCATACTTGACTTTTTCAGTATAACTATACAGTGTGTATAGTTTAAATATACTTCACTAGGATACTAGAGTAAAGCCCTACCTAGTGATAAACTGTTAAATAGAGCAGTTTAAAATATGAAATATGAAACATGATGCCATCAAGATTATGAAAAGTAAACATATTCTAGATAGGTTTAGAATGGCATGAAATCAAAAGCTACTATTGCTTTATTCCTCCTTGACTTTTTATCTTTTCTACTAGCTGAGTAAATTAAGCTGTTTGATTAGATTCTTTTTTTCATTATAATTTTCATCTTCAAGTTTATTCACTCTGTAGTACATATGCAATTTGACTGCAGGACATAATTGGCACTGCCATATAAAGTTAGTACAATGATATACACAGTTTTCTGTGGCAATAATAGGCTTCTTTCACTGGAGAAAGAGGAAAAATACTTTTCTCTGCTTTGCTAGAGCTCCAGAAGGTAAGTGAATATATGTTGTAATTTCCTAGGGAATATCGCTATAATAAGTTATCCAACAGCTTTTCTACAGAGACTATAGGTGCTTAGAGAAAACCAAACTGGAACTAAATAACATTTTTAGTCCATTTATGAATGTGTACACAGTTCCTATTTCAACTATAAAACAAAATCATTAATTTTGAGTAAATGCAGTTAATCTGTTTGGGTTGCTATAATAGAAAAAGCATTTATTAAAAAAAAAAAAAGCGTAGCAATACTGAGAAGTCTTGGCTTGTGCCAAGCTTAAGTGTTCCTGCCTGACATCCTTCTCAAGACAGAAAAGCACTGGGTAATCACTTAGTATGATTCAGTTTAGCCACCACACATCTTCAGCCTGTTCTTCAACATTTTTCAGTTATTCTAGGCATTCATCATTGTACACAGCAATTTACTCAATGGCACAAGTCCTAGATCTCCTTAGTATATCAAGGTAGACTTTTTCTGTGGCCCTGCAGGACCAATTACTATGAACTTGCTTACATGCCTACCTGTTGCTGTACATCTTTGGGGAAATCTGCATCTCTGCTTTATTTCACAGCCATAACCCCTTACTGGGCTGCTGCCAATAGCAATATGAACAAAATCTGGGCAGGGAAGTGTCACTGTACAGCCACCTACATTATCAGTACAGGAGTGATCCACAGTGAGGTAATTGTGCCTTAAGCTTGGGATCCACTGTCAAAATCCAGATTTGCAGCAAAAGTCTTGCGGTATTGGTTTTCACACACAAAGAATCACACATAATGGTTGAGGTTGAAAGGGGCCTCTAGAGATCATCCTAGTCCAACCCCCTTGTTCAAGCAGGGACATCTAGAGCACATGGCACAGGGTGGCATCCAGGCAGGTTTGGAAGATCTCCAGAGAAGGAGACTCCACAACCTCTCTGGGCAGTTCCAGGGCTCTGTCACCCTCACAGGAAAGAAGTTCTTCCTCATATGGAGATGGAACTTCCTGTGTTTCAAATTGTACACACTACCCCTTGTCCTGTCTCTGGCCACCACTGTGAAGAGTTGGGCCCCCTTGACATAGATAGGGATGGTCTCTAGAAAGAGCTGTTCCATCACCTCTCCAGGGATGGAGGTGAGGCTGACCGGCTTGTTATGGGTCTGAGGCTGGGGCTGGTTCAGGGCAGGTAGTAGCCCCGGGCCTTGGCACAGGCTTCAACCATCACGGCCCAGCTGAGCCCACAGGCAGCCCTGAGTCCTGACACGGCAGTGGCAGCGCCAGCCTATGGCCTCCTGATGGGAAGGGCAAAATCAAATTTCTAGGGCTAGAGATTCACTCGCTAGTAGAAATTCTAGTATCATGCACTTCTGTAGTTAACTCTGACTTACTACGGTAACTATAACTAACCCACACAAGTAGTGAAAATGAGAGGGCAAAAAAACCTTTGATCACTGAGATAAATAATATGTAGTATTTATGATATTCATATTTGAGAGTTTTTTTTCTTGGCTTTTATTTATTTTTGAATTTATTGTAGAGCCACATTGTAGCTTTGCAGAAAATGAAAATGACTAATCAATCTATGTTTCAGAGTTTTTTGATAGCGTGTTCACTATCTTGGTGTTGTTAAATATTAATGCAAGATCATAGTCATTAAAATCTAATGTGGTGGTTGTGTTCTTCTCTTGTATATGTGTAGAAGTGTTTTAATCACTTAGAAATCAATGGTCTGGGTAAGACAGACAGGAAAAGATATTTGACTGTGTTGAAGCCCCTTTTTACAGACTGGCTAGGAGATGAAATGGTTGCACATTTTAAACATCTTGTATCGTAGAGACTCTTATAAAACATCAGAGCTAAGAATAAGTGCAGTCAGTTGCAGAACTCCAAAGTCCACACAACTGCACTTAGCATTTTTCAGATCTAATACACACGATGCAATCTGTATCTTCCTTGTAGATATTAGCACTGCATGTATATGGCAGTGATGAGAGAGGAAACTATTACAGGCTCATGCTGTTAAATTAACAGAAAATATGCCAAATTGTTTAAAGACTTGTTTGGTTTAGATTTTGCAATGTAAAAATGACCCATTTTTGTTGATAAGTAGACTTTTCTATACAGTGCAAATCTAAATAATTTCAATAATTGCTATTACTTATATGCTTATTTAAATAAATTTTGTCCTTTCTTGCAGACTTTCCGTATATGATGTTATGTATTAATGTTGTTTGTAAGCATGCAGTTATAACTTGAAGTAGATTATTAGAAATTATGTCTATAAGCAATTTATTGATCTAGATCCTGACACATACATGTGGATTATGGGCAATAAATCATTGATTCTTGGGTGGTTTAGTCCCTAAATAAATCAAATCTTAATGCACAATAAGAATATAGATTTATGTTAAGAGAACTCATATTCATATTTGTATTCAGGTATGTGAATAGCAAACATTTAGGTAGCAAAACCTGCTTTGGCACTATAAGTCTGTAGTGGAGTACTGTAGATAATATCTATGAGTAGCTGTATATGTTACCTTTACTTTATGTCATCCATAATGTTATTTTCTAATTTTATTTTAAACTGAGGAAAAATTAACAGCTACTCTATATTTGAGAATGTGGTGTATATTTAATAGCTCAACTTAGGAAGCTGCTCACACTGAACTGACAAGATTAAGCTTTATGATGTTTTCTGAGCAAGCATATAAATTTAAGAGTATATCTATCTAGCCAATGAGAGCTTAATGTATCTGTTGTTGTAGATGAAACATATTAAATTGAAAGGCAAAGGGCATTTCAGTCTCAGGGCTTTTTTAATTTCTTCAAACACCTACATTTTGAAAAATATGATACTGCTAATGAGCTTGACAGGCCTCAGGTGTTATGAAAAATAGTTCTTAGGGGACAGGAAGACATAAAGTTGACTCAAAATAAGTTTGGAAGCATGGACATTCCTGCATGAAGCCAGTGGAAAAGAAAGAATTCTTTGTTTGAATACCTATAAAAATAATAAATCTGACTCAATCGGTGGTTTCTTTGTCTAATGATTTAACTATTTTTATTTTATTTTTAATAGTACTTAGATTTTTTACAGAGTAAAAGCCTTTTAATCTTATTCAAGATTTCTTTATAAGAAAAGATCTAGGAAAGCCTCTCTAAACACAGTCCACAGTACATTTTCACACAACACCAGTTTCTCCTTATAAAGAAACTTCCTTTAGCATAGGTTTCTCATAGAAGAAGAAAAAGAAAAATCTCCTCATTCTATAAGCACTGAAGATACTCCAGGTCTCTCAGAGGTGTAAGAAAATCCACAGATTACCTTGAGAGAAACCAAAGCAGGGCTTTTCATTGAGTTAAAATCTAGGAGCTGTTAATTTTATAAACATCCTTCCCATGGCAAGGGAAGGATAGGAACTTCCCTTTCCAGGTTCCCATGACATTTTGCACTTTTCCATCTCTATTGTGTACATAAAGTTCTTTTGTATTTCAAGTGTTCTTTCACCAGGGAGAGTTGCAGGCAAAATTATAACCTAACTGAACAGAGAACAAAGTGTACCAGTCGTGGTTATGGTTATAACTTCCTTAATGCGTAAATTTTACTGCAAAAAGCTGTAGAGAAATGACTTTCAATAGATCTCCCATCATGTTTGTCTTTTATAGAATCATTTTGTATTCACTATTGTATATAGGCTCTTTTTCCTACTGATTTGAAATTATACATTTGAAAATCTGGTGAAGATATAAAAATACTTGTGGAAAATAAATTATTTCCACAAGTCTGACATAAAATTGCAGGAATAACAAGCAAGAACTAAAGCACACAGCCACATGAACATTCACTTCTGTTAAAAATAAGAAAAAAACCCTTTCTGCCAGATTGACAAATTCAGTAGGAAATATTGCTATAATCAAGGCTTCTTTACGGTGTTCTTTTCACCCTCTAGATAACATCTCTATCTATGGATCAAGACGGCATAGGTTTATCAGTTGTTTCTTCTGTTAAATCTATGATAGAAGATTTCTGAACATGATAAGGAGAGAATCAAGCAAAGTACAAGAGAATTTTGAAAGTTTATAAGGTGTTTGTGGACTAGGTGATGATCTAGATGTTTTTAACTTTCACATGTATTTCTTTTTTTAAATGTTTAAAAAATAATTGCAAGAAGAGGAAGCTTGAGAAAGTCTTCTCTGTTCTTACACAATTTATTTACTATCCTATGTAGAAAAAAATGTTGAATGCAATTTCTTTAAAAAAGTAAAGATTTTTTTTTTCAGTTGCAGGTGTAAATTACAGCCTATATTTCTAATGGTAAAGCTCTATCACTTGGCTTGTTTGTCCCATCTAAGCAGCTATGATTTTCACATCTAAACAGCTATGATTTTTATTATCATGCAATTTCATTTGATTATTGCAAGCAATATATATGAAACGAAGTTCTTTAGTGTACAATTAAAAGGAAAGAAAAAGAAAAAAGATTGAAAAAAAATGCAATCCATTTGTGGCTATTTCAAAATAAAAATATTGCTAACACAATTTAGACATTATTGACCTTGGTCATTGCTATGCTATATATTGAAAATGGATTTTTTAATTTGCTCTTTTCAACAACAGATGCATATGTCCCCTTGGTTACACTGGCACATTTTGTGAACTTGATATAGACAATTGCATTGGAAACCAGTGTTCTGAGTATGGTGCCTGCCAGGACCACTTGAGTAATTACAGCTGTCACTGTATGCTCGGATATGAAGGACCATTCTGTGAAGTCGAAATTAATGAATGCTCCAGTTTTCCATGCAAAAATGGAGCCACCTGTGTGAATTTAATTGGCCATTTCTCATGTCATTGTGCTGCAGGGTTCAAAGGTAAGTTTTACCTTTTGAATTGTATTATATTACATATGTGATTGTCCAATTTTAAGTCAGCAATTTTATATGATCCTTTCAGAGGAATTATGTGTGCATATATGTGTGTGTGTGTGTGTGTGTATGTATAATATGTATATGTGCATGTTTGTTTGATTTACAATAAGACTTTTAACTGAATGAGCATGGAAGTTCTTAAATATGTTTTATAGTTATTCCTCACTTGACCTTCTACTTTCTCAGCAATTCTGAGCAGGGCTTTTGATATTCTTCATTTGAAAAAAAGAAAAAAAAAAAAGGCCAAAACCACAACAGAAGTATTTCAGTTTCACTCTTATGCAATACTGAATATCATGGACTTAAGTTAGTTTAGTCAGGCTATCTTGAAGCTTAAAGACATTGTTCATATATCAAACTTGGCAACAAATATTTTTAATTGAATAACGTGTTTTAAGCAACATAAAATGCATATAAAACATATGAAACATTATATATATACACAGAAGGTGAATAATTTTATTCTGTTTCAAATTTCTGAATTTGAAACACAGCTAAAAGCAAAGTTGATGGTAGATGTTGAATATTCTTAATTCTTAATTAGACCATAATTATATGCTTCTTTTAGAAGCTTCCCATGTTCCTGTTCTTAATAGCATTAATTTTCCACTCAGAGCTCGTCATTTGCTCCCTTTCATCCATTGCTTTGCAGTTGGAAACAGCTTTCAGTGATGTGCTACTTACATCAGTTATAACACATCCTGGTTTGTTCTTATTACTGTAGACTACATCGTACATTTATCAGTTACAGCAAGTTGAACTAGGACGTAATTAGCAATAAAGTATCTGCATATTCCTTTGAAGCAGGTCTTAAAAATTTTATCAAACTTTTTAACTGACAGAACACAGGGTTGTCCTTGGGATGACCTAGCTGCAATGAAGATAGAACACATAAGTGTATGATCACTAGCAAAGAGAAAACAAAGAACACTTGGCTCAAGGGTTCAGAATTCAAGTTAATATATTTTCCTTACAGTGCTGAAACTTAAACACTGATTTGGTACTTTGCCACAACATGAGGACTTGCTTACACAAACGATGTGTAACTGGGGAAGTTTTATTTCACTGGACAATAAACTAGTGAGGTATCATATTATAACATTCCCTCGAAACAAATTAAAAGTAAAAAGTAATTTCACAACACATTATTGCAAGTATCAAATGTACTTAGTCCTGTATTTTCAGAGAGTAAGAAAAAAAATAATAGAAATATGTTGGGACTAACAAAAAAATAAGTTACCACTATGCTAGTTATTCTGTTTTGGTGTGATCTCTAGTGTTTTATGATTCTGGGATATATTCCAAGACAGAACAGATTCAGTTCAATCATAACTGCACAATTAATCAATGAAGAGTAACTCAGTGTAATTTTAGGTAGGCACTCTTGGTTTTGTTGTATCACTTATTTCAACCTTTACATATTCACATGTATTTCATCTTTTTAGTAAGTACTAAACTCACTTTAGGACGAAATATCAAAGGTGACAGTAAAATTAACTTAGGAATAAAACCAAAGTTGCCGTTTCTCAGGACTCTGTAAGTCTTTGAGGAACTTTCATTTTGTGACTCATAGTCTGCAAGTAAGCCATGAGTTCCCAGCCACCAACTTGTTTTGTCTCTTGCTAATAAATGAATCCCTGGGTACTCTTTGAAATTGCATTACAGTCAGAATTTATTTTGGGAGCAAATTTCTACGTAGACAGCTTATAGCTATCTCCTCTGTCTAGAAGATTGATTTGATCTGATGTCTATCAGCATTTCTCACATGCTTTTACATTCTGTTAGCTAGGGAACCCTTAGGCACTGCAAAGGGATTTGTCAACATGAGCAGTGTGATCATCTTTGCAGAAAACAAGTTAATAAAAATCCAAACCTTGGACATCTTCATATTAGAAGTAAATATTTTGTAGCTTTATATATCACAGTCTTTTCAAAAGCTTTTGTCTGAAAAAAAGATACCTTTGAATTTTTAACTATAGTTGTGATGGAGAGCCTCGTTTGGAGATATTTTGTAATGTCAAGAGTACTTTCCACTGCCTGCAATAGAGTTTGGCCTATGCTGGCCCTAAAAGTTTGCAGTGTGACCAGCAAAGACTAAGAAATGTGTTTTTTTTTTTTTTTTTTTTTAATCTATTCCATTATTTTGATCCTATAACATTCCTCTATAATACCTTCTCTGGCCCAATCGTTCTTCTCACTTTCAAACACATATCCAGGCCATCCATCTCTTGGCTCCATCTCAGAAAATCAGTGTTTAGCATCAAACAATTCCGAGTTTTGTGATTCATGAATTATATTTCTAAACAGATATGATATCTTTCATGGTTAAGAAGTTATTCTTGGGAGTATTTGAAAAAAGGTTGTGTGTGTCCAAACACATCCTTCGTTCAAACTCCTGTTTGTTTAAATGCTTGAAAAAATATGAAGGAAGTTGCTGAGCACTCTCAGTAGATAAGCAATATTGCCGCATTGTGTTCTCTTATGGGTTTGTGTCCATATTATATTGATTGTCTGTAAAATTAAGCCTTGAAAAATCTTTTACTTCTGAAACTGTACCGTATCTCACATAACAGAATATTGATTCATCATAGCTTTATAAATGAATAAGAGTATTAAGATTTATCACCAGTGCATGAGTACCTTCCAGTAGTTTTTTAAGTTATCTAATTAATATATTTTATAAACACTGTTCTTCACTTTTCTGTTTTTATCCAAAATGAGAAAATAGTATATGGACATTTGAAATATCACTATATTATTTTAAATGTTTGTGCTTTTTTTTTTTATTCCACAAACACATCTGTAGAATTCACCTACCACTTGAAATATATCTGATGAAGCAACTAAGTGTCTGTGCATTCAATAAGTAATTAATTCTGTTAATATTTTTGAGAGCTATTTTAATAGTTTCACACTGCTGTAATGGAGACCCACTCTATAACAACGCCAACATTGTTTCTCACAGATATTTCATATAGTACCATGGTCATGTACTATTTCATATAGTACCATGGTCATGTACTATTTCATATAGTACATGGACATTTTAAGGACCTGAAAGAGTAGTGGATCCTATTTGAAATAAAAGCACTCACTTGTATTGAGAAATAACACTGGTGACAGTTGCCAACTGGCAGGTTTAAATACTGCAGCAGAACAAAGATATCTAGACACAATGTTTATCAGGAAGTGATGCTTCAACAGTCCTCTGGCCATCCTTTGGCAAAGTGTATTAAAAATGTTTCTACTGCATAAAGGAAGGCAGTTCAGTGGTTTTGTGCACGTATCTCCTCTGTGTTTGAAATATCTGCTTCTGCTTCCCTTTATACAGATCTTGCAGTGGGGCAGTAAGCCTGTAAGAGCAGCTCTTGTTCTCTCCCACATCTCTGCAATGACATGAGATGGGGCTGGGCTGTGTGAGCAAGCAATTTCAATTCATTGTAAGGCCTCACCCAAACTGTCTTGCCTTTTTCTAACTTAATTTTCTTTAGAATAGAAATGTTACTCAAGCTAACAAACACCTTTCTTATCTAATATCATAATTTATATTCATTAGAAGATAACAACATTTCAACATTTGTTCTCTGGCGTATTACTTCAGTGCTTTATGTTTACATATACATTACAGAATGATCGACTGTACGGCAGAATTATAGCACCATCTTCAAATCTATTGTCTCTATTTGGTATCTGGTTGTACAGGGATTCTAGTAAAAAAATCCCATATTTTTACATATACATATTTTTAAAATTATGTCCATTCTCTCTGGAATTTTATTGTCCAATTTTATGTCCTCAATGCATATAAAATTACTGATATAAATGGTATGGAAATTAGAAGTTTTTTATTTTTTCCATGTGATTACTTAACAGAGATGGTAAAAGTAAGGGTGACAATTTAAAAATTTATGTAATTAAAATATGAATATTTACACCTAAACTGTATTACATTGAGAAAATAGACTTTCTAAATACTCCCTCTTTTATTCTAACTTCTGATTTCTAATATGAAAATGATATGACACCTCATTCTGATATCAAAAAAAAGATGAGTCTTTGGGACATTTTATAAAACCTAATACTAGTTGCATTAGTTCAGATAATGTGTGATGTTAAGCTCTTTTGTCTACAGAAACAAAATATCGAATTCTTGAGCGACTGAAAGTTGCAAGCTTCTAACCTCAGGATATTACAGAGCTGATGATATTTCTGAAATGAAGGTATATTCAGTGAGGTTTCACCCATTATACTTATTAAAAGTAATGTTTCTGTGCAATGATCTCCAGTTACAGTTAGCTGAGAAGTTGCGAATGTCTTATTTTCGTGCACAGAATCACAAAATGGTTGAGGTTGGAAGGGGCCTCTAGAGATCATCTAGCCCAACCCCCTTGTTCAAGCAGGGACACCTACAGCATGTGGCATGGGGGGGCATCCAGGCGGGTTTTGAAGATCTCCAGAGAAGGAGACTCCACAACCTCTCTGGGCAGCCTCTTCCAGCACTCTTGTCACCCTCACAGGAAAGAAGTTCTTCCTCACATGGAGATGGAACTTCCTGTGTTTCACTTTGTACGTATTACCCTTTGTCCTGTCTCTAGCCACCACCGAGAAGAGTTTGGCCCCATCCTCCCTACATTTTCTCCTCATGTACTTACACATATTGATCAGATCTCCTCTCAGTCTTCTCTTCTTCAGGCTAAACTTTCCTCATAAGATAGATGCTCCAGTCCCTTAATCATCTTGGTCACTCTGCACTGGACCCTCTCTAGAAGTTCCACATCCCTATTATAGTGGGGAGCCCAGAAATTGTTTCTTAAAATTCTATTTCTTAAAATAGAATGAATTATTTAAACATATACAGTTACGTCACCTAATGCTGATGGAGCATTGGAGGGGATTTTTTAGCACGTATTCCTACTGAAGGCCCTTACTGTATTTCTCTTTGCAAGCTTTTAGGACTTTCTGCAGAATAATGTGTCTCTTCTATGTCATCACTGTGGCTCTAGGAAATGTTGCTATTAAGCATCAGGACATTTGATTTGCAAGATGGACAGACTCTCCTAAGCATCAAGAATTATTTGCTATATATTTTAAGAACACTGTCTTTTTATACATGCTAAAATACAACACAGAGTAAATGGAAGTGTGATCAGTTTTAAAATACTGTTTATGGTTCAAAATCTGATGACATCAAACCTGTAAATTCTTTAGGAAATTAGACCCTAAACTACGATTTCTTAAATATCTCCATTGTGTTCTGCTCTTAATTATGTTTGGATGTGTTACGTTACTGTTAACATTAAAAGTGTGAACCAGAATTAACACACTTTGATGCTGAAAGTAATTTGTAGCCAATTAGTTATTTGTATCTGATGTTCAAAGGAGGCTTTCATCATCCATTTCAAATGCATGGTTGAGATTAGCTGCATACTAGAAAAGTAATGGCTGCACTGTATGTGCCCAGCTCTTTCAGTCTTGCGTATTCAGTAAGTAAGTCTCACAGTAACTTCACAGACACTCTGATTTTCTCTGAAATATTTTAAAATTACTGACCATGTATGTGTTTTTTATGACTTTTATAATGAGGACATAAATTTTTAAGCTTCCTTTGCAGCTGCATGCAATAAGCTTTGGAATGTGCTTCTTGTAAAGCACAACCACTGCCACCACTCTATGCTACAGCATTTAGCTAGAAAAAAAATCACTTTTTTTTCCTGCGGTACACAGAAGACAGTTACCTTTATTATCCCTCCCCATGTCCACTTGATTGACAGAAATTGCACTAAATACTAAGGATTTTTCAAGGTTTAACATGATTCACATGAAGAAAATATTATTCCTTTGCCTAGCATCTTCTGAAATGTACAGAATTACCAAAACTTGTTAATTTTCAGATAAAATCTATCTTTTTTAATGTTTGCAAAAGCATGTTTTCAGTGGCTAGATTTTTCAGTGGCTGGAAGAATTTTGCTGCTTTCTCTGGAAAAGCATCTATGAAAATAAAGCATATATATAATGTGTTAAGAAATATTTTCAAAAGAAATACTTTGGAATTTTTTAAATAATTCTACAAGTAGTGTTAGCTGGTATAACTTGCAAGTCTGTTTTTTGCAAATATTTTCGTCAGTTATGAGAAAGGTATTTTCAGTGCTTGATAACTTAGATGAAGCTGAGTGGCATGTAATTCCTTCTTAGTCAAATGAAGTAATTTAGCTCTAATAACAGCCTCCAGGCATAAAATCAGCACCATTGTTATCAGCAGCATGTTTTTTTTTAACTTGTTCTTCTAAATGAATAATGGTATTCACACACATCATCGCCACAGATTCATGAAAATAGAATACCTGAAAACAGATACCCTTGTAGGAAGTAGTTTCTAAAATGTACATGTGTTTAAATATTCAGTGGCTCTGCTGCATAGAGTTCAGACATATACAATTGGTATTAAATGTTTGAATTTGGATTAAATTTTTAAATCTGGATTACAATCTACATTGACACAGATAGAAAACAGTATTCCTGGAAGTCTTAAAGTAATGGCATTTAGTGGTATAATATTAGAAGTGAAATTAATTTTCTGATACCATTGGTAAGCATTTTTTAACTAGATGTTCTAAAAAAACCCTGAATTTTCCCAATCAAGATGTAAAGCAAATTCTTTTTCTGCATCCTTTGTCATAGTGACAGACTCGTTATGTTTCCCATCACTCAGACTTGCAACCTGAGAATGGCTTTGACTCTTTCTCACCTTTTCTACACACAATCAGATTTTGTCACTACTGCTCAACACAGCTCCAGCTCCAGTGTTCACCTCATGCTCTAAGTTTTTCTGGTCTTCATTATTTTATCATCCTCCAAAGGTTCCTCCCTCTTCCTTTAAAACCTTTTTTTTTTTTTTTTTTTTTTGGAAGTATTCTAAAGTTCAGCTGTCTTAGTTCTTTTCTGTTATACCCTAGTATCCCTCAGGATTGCTGGCCTGAATGGTCAGTTTACGTTACTGATATAAAGCTATTGTGACTGTCTCCTCCCTGAGGAGTACTTGCTTGAGGTCAGCTGGATATCCTATGTAACATTAGGTATCAACATTTAGGGAACTCACTCTCACCCTACAAGCTTAGCTTAAAAGTAGAGACTTATATTTATAAGCCTACCTTTAGTTGGGACATTTTTCTGCTCAATTCTAATTTGAAAGGAATTGTAATTACCCCTGTTACAGTAGTAGCTGCACATTATCTGCAGAGCAGCTCTGCAGAGAAGGACCTGGGCGTCATGGTGGATGACGAGTTGACCATGAGGCAGCAGTGTGACCTCGTGGCTGAGAAGGCCAACAGGATCCTGGGGTGCATTAAGAGCCTCTCCAGCAGGTGGAGAGAGGGGCTCCTGCCCCTCAACTCAGCCCTGGTTAGGCCACATCTGGAGTATTGTGTCCAGTTCTGGGACCCCCAGATGTGGAGTTGCTGGAGAGAGTCCAGTGCAGGGCTGCAAGGATGATCAGGGGCCTGGAACATCTGCCCTATGAGGAGAGGCTGAGGGAGCTGGGCCTGTTCAGCCTGGAGAAGAGAAGGCTGAGAGGGACCTTATCAGTGTATATAAGTGCCTCAAGGGAGGGAGGGAGGAGAAGGGGCCAACCTCTTTTCAGTGGTGGCCACTGATAGAACTAGAGGAAATGGCCACAAACTGAAGTACCAAAAGTTCCACAGGAGCTTAAGGAAAAAATTATAGACAGTGAGTGACAGAGCCTTGAGAGGTTGTGGAATCTCCTTCTCTAGAGATTTTCCAAACCCGCTTGGACACAATCCTGTGCCACGTGCTCTAGGTGACCCTGCGTGTGCAGGGGAGTTGGACTAGATGATCTCTAAAGGTTCCTTCTAACCTTAAGCATTCTATGATTCTATGATTATGTTACTATTCAGTTCAGGAAGGTACTTGTACTGTCTCAAGCTCTTGAGAAAAATAACTGCCTTCCTTCAGTTAAATCACAGAATCACAGAATGGTTGAGCTTGGAAGGGACCTCTAGAGAGATCCAACATCCATCTACTCCAAAACCCATGCTCCAGCAGGGACACCTAGAGCACATGGCACAGGGTGGCATCCAGGCGGGTTCTGACAGTCTCCAGAGAAGGAGACTCCACAGCCTCTGCGGGCAGCCTGTTCCAGGGCTCTTGTCGCCATCATAGTAAAGAAGCTCTTCCTCATCTTTCTTCACAGGAGATTAAACTTCCTGTATGTCAATTTGTACTCATTACCCCCCGTTCTGTCTCTGACCACCACCAAGAAGAGTTTGCCCCCATCTTCTTTACATTTTCCCCTCAGGTACTTGTACATATTGATCAGACCCCCCATGAGTCTTCTCCAGGCTAAACAGGCCCAGCTCGCTTAGTCTTTCCTCATAAGATAGATGTTCGAGTCCTTTAATCATTGTCACTCTATGCTGGACCCTCTCTAGAAGTTTCATGTTCCTCTTGCACAGAACTGCACACAATACTCCAGGTGTGGCCTCACCAGAGCTGAGTAGAGGGGGAGGATCCCCTCCCGCAACCTGCTGGCAACACTCCTCCTGATGCAGGCCACAATCCCTTTGGCCTTCTTGGCCATGAGGGCACATTGCTGACTCATGATTAACTTTTCAACCAGGACTCCCAAATCCCTCTGGTTGAGCTGCTTTCCAGCAGGTCAACTCCTAATCTGTACTGGAGCCTGGGGTTAGGTTATTCCTCCCCAGGTGCAGCGCCCTACAGGTGCCTCTGTTGAGACAATAAGAAGTACACATACTTCAGATATCATCAGTAAATGAGAATACACTCATACTCTTATCTTGACTCATTAAATTTTCCTCAGTAATTTGATTATCTTCCTTTATAATACATGGAGAAGGAGGAACATACAATATCATTGCACCAATCATATGTCTGCAGCACGTGGACTGAAATCTACTGTTAAACATAACATTCTGTGAATTAATGCTGGCTGGATTTTCAGATACAGTGATATTCTGCCATTCATTTTCAAGGGAGAAAGTGAATGAAATGAAAGAAGATAATTGACACAACTAAGCACAGATAGTCTGAATACAGTAATTTGTATAATGGGAGAGAACTCCTGGATTATGCTTACACTCACAGGGATAGCTTTTCATTTCCTGGTTGCATTGCTTCCAACATTGCCTATCAAAATGGAATCCCTTGTAAGCAACGAAGCACAAAAATTCAGGACACACTGTAGGTCTATCAGTATTCCTGTGTACTCTAGTAATTGCAACTTGCCAATGAGGTCAGTGGCTCACTGACTGTAACAGTTCTTTTCTGTCACAAATACATCTCTGTGATTTAAACAGGTCAACACATTTATCTTTCTTTTTTTAATCTAAAATTTTAGGTGAAACATGTTCTGTTCACATGACTGAGTGCCTAGACCGACCCTGTTGGAATGGAGGAACCTGTGAAGACGACGTAAGTGGTTTCAAATGCAATTGCCCCCCTGGTAAGCATTTATACATTTTTATACACCTGTTGGTTTGGCATAATGTATGAATTCTAATCTTGTTATTGGGATGGTATAAAATCTCATATGGTGAAAGCAGCTTGCTTACATTTGGAAGGAACAGAGCTCATTATTTAGTCTAATATGTATTAAAGTTTTCTCAGTGAGAGTCCATGAAAATTTGTATATGACTAATTTTAATAAATAAATGCTTTGGCTTAAAACATTTATTTGTTCAGTCAATAACATCTTATTCAGTCCAGAACTCAAGGCAATACTAAAGTCTATCTCCAAATGCAAAACTATACTTACCTGCTTGTTACTTTGTCGCGACAAATGCAGGTCTGCATTTAAGTGTTTTATTGAAAAAGGACTGTAGGTGTAAAACATAAAATCACTCTTCTCCTGAGAAAGAAGGAAGTTCCTGGCTTTTGCTTCTGAGATAGAGATTCACACATTCAATACACTGCTTTGCTGTCCCACGTTTTTCCCATTAGTGCCTGGAAACACTGACACATATGGCAGAACTTTAGAAAGTAGTACGCTATACTTTGTCAACAGACCTGAAAGGAGAATTCTTTCTCATACAATACAATATTTGCTCTGATAGGCAACCATTAACACTGTTAATGTGATGCCCCTGAGATTAATACAAGGATTCATTTGGAAAAATGAGATTTATGAATGAACATATACACATTATAAAGTATGAATTTCATTCTGCTAACTCTACTTAATGTTGTAGTTCTTTGTAATGCTTTATCATCGTCAATCAAAGGAGCAATTACTCACAGTGAAGCAGAGTTTATTTGTGGAAATGATTGGTTCTTTTTGAAAATATTTGGTATTTTCAGTATTGCTATTAGCATCTACATTTTTAAAGCTACAGGAGGCTGCATTAGAGAAAAGAAATATTGTGTAGTGATGTGCATACCTAACAATGAACTGAAGAGAGAGGAATTTTAATCTAGATATAATAAGGAATTTTTCTGTGCCCAGCTCATATGCTCTAGCTAAAGGTGTAGGTAAACAATTATAGCCATCTCACAAAGACATTGCAATGATTAAATAGAAAATATTTGTAAAATGCCTGAAAAGTCACTGTATTTTTTGGTATTTTTACAGTTTACTTGTTTTTTAATAGACGTCACTTCAAAAGATGAGGCCAATAATTCTAGGTGATACCTAAGTGAAAGCTGACAATTATGTCTGTATATTTTCACTGAGAACCTGTGTTATATTGGATGTCTAAAAATTTTACTGATTAGAGAATCTGTAGTTGCAGATTTTTAGCAATTAACTGCTGTATGCATGTATAAAATAAACAAGTAACATATTCAAGAAAAAATAAAAGAGAATATAGAGAATTTAGATATGTCTCGGTGATCCAGTTCATGTAAATAAAAATATTTGGATCTGCAATTGTCTGTCTGACTAGACCACCAATGACTTATATTTCACTGCCTATTTTTCCTTAGAAAACATGTTTATTCATTAGACAGATGGTTATTATCTTTTCGCTTTTCTACTTTGCCTTTTGTTGTATGAAACATTTGCTACATTTTTTTTTTTTTTTGTTAGGTGCTATTAGGTATTGTCTTCTCAAATGAGACATTTTTGCATTATCAAATTCACAACAAATAATGTGCACTACGTGACTTCTTTTCCTAAAGTTGTTATAATCTATTCAAGACTTACAACTCCATAGTTGTAGACATATAGGATGTGTAGGATACCTTTGCTGAGCAAGTGGTGTCTCTGTCATGGCAAAAGTGAGAAGCATTATTTTTAACTTCACCTAAAAACTGTAGAGGTGTTTATAGTCAAGAACGGTATATTTTAAACTTTAATAACTTCTTTTTCTTTTATTACCTCACAACAGCAATTCCATGTGTTTTGAGATACAACAGCTTAAGTTCTCTTGCCCCACAATCTAGAAGTGAAAAAAAAGAATTTCCTTTTAGCTTTTCTCAAAGAAACTCTCACTGCTAAGCTAAGATCAAACCTGGAAGTATTTTTGAAGAGTTTTGTATTAGCAATGAGTGAAGACCACTTTGTGAATGAACTTGGCGTAGCTTAATAGTGAAGAGATATGGTAAATAGTAAGCCTATATTTTTGAAAGGAAAGAGTTTATCTGTATCTTATGCAGCCTTTCGTATAAGAAGAATCTTCCAGAGTTTGCAGTATTCGAAAACAATTAAAAAAAGAAAAAAAAAAAAGACATTTCATAAAACCGCATGCCTTGAACTTTTTTGAATATACAAGATTTTATCTCTATCATTCAGAAAATACTTAGGGTTCTAATAAATCAAATCTAAAAAAAAAAGGTCTTGATGAGAGTCATTGTTAGCCTAAGAAAGACCCTGAATAATTTTTGATGAATATCTACATGATCTTTAGATAGGGTGTAAATGATATAAACACACAGTATTGACAAACTGCTGAAATATTTAAGTAGAATGTGTAAGAATTATATCTGGAACAATAAAAAAAATCTAAAAAAATCAAAAGAATTCTTATTCTTGAAAAAACAAGAAATTTGAGAAGAATATTCTGGATTCCATTTTCTTTCTCTATCCAATATCAAAAATTCAACTGACTTGGTAGGTTTAAATATGGCAGCAATGTCTTATTATTATTATTATTACTATTATTATTATTATTATTATTATTAAAATAAAGAAAAAACCCACAATTTAGAAACTAGGAGAATGAAACTACTGATAAAAGACCCGAGAAGGACAGTCTGAGAACTAAAGCAATTAACTTTGATTAGAAGCAGTGAACTTTTGTTTGTGCTACAACTTCTACATTGCTCTGCCAATAAAAGCTGCAGAATAATGTTGATGTTAGAAAGTTCTGAGCTCAGGTCTCTGATCACTGTCCTCTGCTGATCCAAATCTGAATTCTAACCACAAACCTAACCTGGGTAGTTGTTGCCAGTGTAAGTATGCCTACAAAGCAGGCTTCCAAATTTGGATCTACTTTGAAGAATTCTGTTTCCTGAAAATGAGGGGCTTAAGTTTTCAGAGATACACAGTCCCATCATCCTTAAGGAGCAGAATTGTTCTTTCTTGATAAGAAATCTGAAGAATTCTATTTAGCACATCCAGAATATACACATTTAGTTTGCCTATGCTAATTTTATGGAAATGCATTGCCCATCATTAGTTAATATCACTTCATTGTCTTAGAATGTTGTCATTTTGAACCCTGCTATTTCCATATGACAACTCTCATTTAAGCAGCTTTAAAAATAATTTGTTAAAATTTTCTAGCTGAGATGTTTCTTAGAAAATGCAGTGCTTTAAATTGCATCATATTTTAGCCTGCTTGTGTCAGGCATATTATTAATAATATATAATATTAATATATTATCATGAAATAAAATGAAATAAGTCCATTTAATCATACAGATCATGGATTCATCTAGGTATTCTTTAAGCATTGTTGGAGACATAACTAGAGCCACATTTAAAACAAAATAGTTAACTAGTGAAATTTCCTGCCACTTAGTATTTGTTTTTGTTTTTTTATCCTTTTTTCCTATGATATAGTCTAATTTTGTATTGAAATATAGCAACACTGTCTATCAAAAGTGAGAGTTACCTTAAGTAGCAGACTCCTGTGGAATTGTGGTTTTGTGATAGTACAGATTTGTACAGATGGCACAAATCAGTTTGCATCACAAGATAAGAAAGAAAACAAAGAGAAATATCACCGGAAGCAGTGGAATTGCACAAGGTCTTTAGATGTTTTGTGGCTTTCCAAAGTAGTTCCATCCTCTTCTGTGTGGTACATGTGCATGGCTTTCAGGTTAACACTCCTGATACCATTTGAAAGTGTTTAACAGGGACATAATTTCATAATAATGTAGCCTGACTGACTGGTTACTCTTTGTATGGCTTCCGGTGTGTTCTGATAAATCTCAGCAGAGATAAATATAACAGATTTTATAAGCCTGATATTTGAATTTTGCAATTCTAGATAATAGTAATCTGTTAAGCTGATGTTGGTTGGATGTATGAACAGTAAGTTTGGGGGTGTGTTTTATATTTTCAAGATTTCATTCTGTTAAAGGGTGGTCTTTTCAGGAGATTAGATTATAGCATTTGAATGTTACAGGTTTTTGTCTATATCGATACCTTTCTAAATAAATAGCTTCCAGAAAGGCTGGATGATTTCTGCTTTGCACTCAATGTATAGATGCTCATGGAGAGACTGGAGTAGACAGGCACTGTGCAAGAGGCATCTTCAGGCAAACAAATTTATTGTGTGCTGGCAAATTTGAAGTCTTCATGAAAGAAAAATTATGAATTTGGTAATTATCCTGAAAGATATATGGAAAGAAAGAAAGAAAGAAAGAAAGAAAGAAAGAAAGAAAGAAAGAAAGAAAGAAAGAAAGAAAGAAAGAAAGAAAGAAAGAAAGAAAGAAAGAAAGAAAGAAAGAAAGAAAGAAAGAAAGAGGAAAAAAACGAAGTTTGGTAGTCAAAAATTGAGATATACCACATTTACAATCACTTTTAATTATATAAACCAGAGTGACTTGAATGTTTTGGCTATGCAAAGGAAAGATGGTAACTCTAGGAAGCCTACAGCTGTGTTCCAACTTGGCAAGGGGTCTTACGCTGTTGGGTAATACCTTCTGGAAAGATATTTTCTGCAGATTTATAGAAATAAATCCCAGCTTTATGGGAGAGGGGAGGAGCTTCAGCCAGAACTAAAGGTACTAAGGAAAAGACTGTAGGGTCTCTTTCTCTCACTCACTATGATTGTATAATCTTTTTCAGCAGAAAATGGCTGATCAGCATTGATTAACCTGCATGCCATATGTTTTGATAGGATCTGCTATAAATTTGTTGTAATAAAAGCTCTGCAAATGCCAATGTTTCTAAGTAATTTGTCCCTCTCCTGTTTTTTTTTTAGACAGTTTATGCTAATTTAGACACTCTTACTCTTTTTGCCTTTAAGTCTGCGTATAGTCTGTGTCACTATTGCCCTTTTCATTCTTCTACGGATAGTATTTAATACTTATTTTTTGTTTGATGATAAGTAAGATGTAAAAACTGTTTCTTGTATCAGGTATACAGATTAATTTAACTTGTGTTTCTTGCAGTCTGCCTAGTTATCTAGCATTTCTCATACTTCATCTTCTGCGTATATCTGTTCCTTTCCTATTTTGCATGGTACTTGCTTAGTTTGCTTGTTTTACTTGTAAAGACTTCTCTTTTTAATTTTATAGACAGGTTTTGCAAGTTGACTGTTTTAGTTCACGTGCTACATCATGTAGAATAATCTGAGCATTTTAAATTCATTGTAGAAATGTTTATGCCTGTTTTCTCTTTCCTTTGGTTAATTCCAGGCAAAATATTGTGTAAAATGCCATGAAAGCCCTCTGTCAGGAGAGAGACTAACTCTTTTACTCATCTTTCTCTTTTAATCTTTCAGCTGTCTGTGTGTGGAAGTAAAATGGAAGTTTTTGTTTTTGTGTGTTTCAGTGAATATGCCATTAGTCTTTGCCTTGAATCTGCAAAGTTCTTAACATAGCATCTTGTTTTGAGAAAAATAAAATCATGAATGACTTGAGGAAGATTAATTTACTGAAAGAACATGAGACTAAGCAGAAGATAAATAAAATTGCAACAACAAAAAGATTCCTAACCCAGCTGTTTCCATGGCAACTTCCCTTTGCAGAGTTTCAAAAACCATTTCTGCACTACTCCCATGCTACTCACCACTTCCGTGATATGTTATTTCAATGGACAGATACTTCTATTTTATCCATATTAAAAAAAAAAGGATGAAGTACTCAATAGAAGGTATTTCCACATTTGTATTAAAATAGCGTCCAGTGAGACCTGATTTATATTCGGGTCAATTATACAATGATATACTCTGTATATGTGTTTTCATTTTTATAGTAGCATGCAAGTTAATATGATGGGATATAGAAAGTTCTTTTTTTTTTTTTTCCCTAAATGCATAGAACAGTCATTGTTGTCATTAACAAAACAACTGAAAATGATTGGACATTCAATGGACATCCTATCTCTATTCTGTAGCTGCAGACCTGAAGTAACATGTAGGCATGTGGGATAAATGCTTTTATTTTTTTGAGATATCAGTCTCTTGTATCAGAGCTTAAGCTGAGAGAGCTTAGGTTTAGAAGAGTAAATTTTAAGATGAAGTTATGTGAGATGAATCCCAACTGAACTGATTTTCTCTGTGATTAGAGACACTGCAGTGAAAGTGGTAGAAGCCTTAGAAACCTCCTTAGCCTTAGTCCTTTCAGATTTCCAGCTGAGTTTTGTGCATTTTTTTTGATTCATACAATTTTCTGCTCTGTTATTCTCATTATACTTCTAAGGTTTCAAAAAGGGTTAATTTATTTTAATAAAGTATATTTTTTAGCTTTAATCCAGCCACTATATTTGAAAAGGATAAGTCAAAAATGTGTATGTATTATGACTAAATATGAATCATCAAAGAAATAACATGAAGGAAGTTATGTGCAGTAGGATGATAAGGGCAGAACTGCAGTCCCCTATATAGCAGTGAAAATCAGCCATAATAGGGCACCATTAGAAAGTTCAATGACATGAAACTTCACAAAAGCTACCATACAATTCTGTAAAGTTCAACATAATTGACAGTCCACTTTAAAGAATTACTTAGGACTGAAATAGTAGAGCTCTTGTCTGAATTGTCAATGTACACTTACAACCTGTTTGAGGTAAAGCACGTACTACCTCTGTGTGTTATGCCTCCTACGACTCAAATGAAAAACTAAATAACAGTACAGTTTTGTTGCATAAAATATAATCTAAGTTGCCAGCCAAACTATTTTGTAAAATCTTGATGAAAAAAAGTTTATGTATTTGCTTGACACAGGATGACAAATTGGGCTGAGCTTCATGGAAATGTCTGTCATCACTCTGCAACATTTCTGTGCATTGTTTTATTTCAGTGATTATATTGCTGTAAGTGGGGCCGTACTTTTCAGCACTGAAGTCCTCTAACACTTGAAATTGGTAACATGTAGAGAAAAGAGGCTTCTTATTCTCTCTGACCAACTTTAAATGGCAATTTTACCATTGTTGCACAGAGCAAAAAATGAATCGACATGAAATGGATTTTCCTTCTATCATCTGAAACCACTTAAGACAGAGTTATGTTCTCCAGCCTGTTTCAGATAAATGTGATTGATCAGATTGGAAGTTGGTGTTCCTTGGTTCTTCCTGCTCACAAGGCAGAGCCTGGTTCACAGCCCATCTAATGCCTGGGCCTCGAGAAGGCTGGCACTTAAGCTCAGCCATGCACCTCAGCGTTCAGCAGTGCCACTGGCCTTGCAGGAAATAACAAGGGTGCTGTCACTGGCTGCATGGGAAGGCTCTGCATTGGCCAGCAGAGAAATAGGGCACAGGAGAGACTGTACGTCATCCCAAGAGAATTATTCTATTTTGCTTGGGTTTCATTCAAGAAGTGTTGTACTTCATTAGCTTGTAGTCCAGTTCTGTTTTGTTTTTCCAGCTAAACCTATTTACCTCCCATCTCATGGAATTTATTGCCCAATTACCAAAGCAAAATGTTACATTACTTTCTACAATATTTTCCTTCCGTCCATTCCTTAAAATGAGATGTAATATTATGTTAAAGGATGCTCAGAGTATTAATATGTATGATCATTGAACATTTTAGTTTAACAGGTTGGTGACCTACTCTTCTATATGTTTTGAGATAAAATTAGCTCTGGTTTTGCCTTTCTGTCATAGCAGTCTAAACAATTAATCTCACCAGCTACTATTTACATTCTTCAGGTTGAAATTCAGTTAGGAAGCAACTGGGTAATTACTTTTCCCTCACCCACCTCATCTTGCCTGGTTACCTTTCCTGACTACAAGTATATGGCCTTTCTATACAACTGGCCTCTTATTTCTGTTGTATATTTTTTGAATCTATCTTAGGAACTGCTTTTTGGTCCAAAGCTGCATGAAGTGGGATGGCATGTTTAGGTTTCGTACTGCATGAGCTGTATAGAAAGTCAATCATCTTCTTCCTCCATGACTTGATACTTTTACTGAATTGCACTGACTTTTTTTTGCTATCATATTACATTATAAACTCATATCTAATTTACCACCCACAGCTCCTTTAAGAGAGTCTATTTCTTGAAGTTTCTCCCCTTTGCAAGATTTTATATATGTTTCTTTCCTCTTCACTGTGGCTGTAATATATGGACTGTAAGCATACTTCAGAGTGAAAGGCAGATTATTTCTATCTAGTGCTCTCATAAAGGCATATAGGAATCACTTGCCAGGAAAATGGGAAAAAAATGAATAAAATATGTTTTTAAGAGATTTGTTTCTTTTTCCTGAATAAGAGGCTGATAGTCAGTCTTTAGAAAGAAAAATACTTTTGTATGAAAATAAGATATAAATAATGTTTCAAAGTGTTATGTCCATATTCTGTTATGGGACATCTCATAATGTAAAGATTCTGCTTCAAAGCAAAGCTATAAAGAAAACAAAACAAACAATTGTGATCGGTGTGATTTGTATAGAATGCCAGTTTTTCTTCTAATGTCAAATCGAAGACTCTTTCTGATTGGTTTTGAGCAGATGTACCTGATAATTTCTGTACATTGTGCCTGTTTTGCCAAAATGTTGCTAGTTAGAACTATGACAGCCCTTAAGGCTGGATTCACATTGACTGGCAATTTAGTATAGTAAGTGCTGTCTTTTCTTCCTTCCTCCGCAGTGGTGGCAAGAATGAGAGGCTTTTCCAGCGGCAGTTGAGATAGATAGGCAATCTCATTTAATTGCTCTGAACAATCCTCGGGAGAATTTTTTTCTCTTCATACTAACTATAAAGTAAATGCTGGGAGATCACTAGCTAAAGTTAACTTCTTTGAAAACTTTGGTTCCCCTTAGTCTCATTTTACTAAGAAAAAAATGAATCCAACAACTTAAACTTATTTATTTTCTTTAATATGGTTTTGGAATCTGAAGGCTCTTTTCTGTCTAAAGTCTATGGAAAAGCTCTGAGACCCTGTAAATGAGAGTGTCTTCCTTCAGGACATGTAGACTTTAAGGGAAGAACTGATAGACAATCTGATAGAACTAAGATGAGATTCGAATACATTTTCCTTTTGTACATTTTCCTAATAATTTTAGTTGTTATTTGTGAATATTCAAGAAAGCATTGTGTTCATTGAGAAAGAATTTACCTAATGGCCTAACTATTTACTTCAGCTAAACCAAGCCTTTCTTTTTAAACCTTGCAAAGATGCTTCACATTGACCAAGCTTTGTCCAGGGATGACTGAGCACCCTCTAGACCCCAACTTGCTTCTATCTACATAGGGAAAAAATCCTGTCCATTTATTTTGCTGGTTGTTGTATGTATAAAGAAGCTGCAGGTCTGAACCAAGAAAGTACCATTTAATCAACTAATGTAAGCAGGACTGGGAAAGGGAAAACTCATACTAGTTCAGTGGCTGAGTGTGGAAGACCAAATGGAGTGTCTGTTGTCACAATGGTTGAAAGTCTATGACATCTCTCTAATGGCCAAATAATCAAAACATTTTTCCAAAATTTGACCTGTTCGCAAATGAATATGCCTTTTTCTGTATTTCAGTGGTATTGAGTTCAAAACCTATAAAACCTATTGCAGCTTTTTTTTTTTCTTTTTCCTCCTGGTAAATGAGTCATAGTTTATATATTGGTATGTCTTTGAATTAAAAAAAAAAAAAAAAAAAAAGTTGATTTAAGTTTTTCTGACTTATGCAAACTTGGCATTAAAAGATGTTTTGTAACTCTTCATAGGACTCAGGACTTTATATGGATGAATTTTCTCCTCTATAATTTGTATAAGATTTTTCCTGAATAACTCCTGATTTTAGATAAGATTTAACATGGTAGCTCTTTCTCATTCCCTCATTCTTGCATACAAATTTCAATAATATATCAAATCCAGCAAAAATCTAACTTTATTTTTTTTTTGTACCCCTCAGCGTACACTAAAAGCCATCTATACTGCCAGAGCCAATTCCTTTAGGTCTTTAACATGACTAGATCAGCCTCTATGTGGTAAATATGTCTGTAAATACCTGAGGTTAGTAACATAAATCCCGTTCTTGGTTGCTGATTAATGAAGTGTTGCTCTTCTCTTTCAAATTTCAGGGTTTTTTGTTTGTTTTGTATATATGTGCAAATTGTTTCATATATATGTACATCATTACCTAATATTTATTTTTAAAGAAATCAAGCTAGAAATGAATGTATCCTGTAAGTTTTTCAAAAATAATCTCCTAATCTCCCTTTCTTAATTTTAATTATAGAAAAAAATGTAAAAAAAAAAAAAAGAAAAGAAAATGAAGAATTAGTTAAGTTACAAAGAAGGGATTTCTTTGTATGTCTAGCATACAAAGTAATGTCTTGCTTTGGAAGGTGAAATTTAATGGTTACAATTTTCAAAGAATAATGAAAACTGACATTTTATAAAAAACTTTATTAGGATTTAGAGGGAAAAAAATTAGAGTAATCATACAGGGAGATTTTAGCCTGATATAGAAGATGCTTGTGAGGACATGTATTATATTGAATATATTTGCTATCTTGCTGCCTTCTATAAAGGCAGCTGGTCTTGATGACATGTGAAAGTATATCAGCAAAAAAAGCTGATGTCTATAATGTTGCTGTCATTTGTGATATTGCATTGATCAGATAGTTACCATTGCTAGCTGCACATGTTATTAAACAAATAATTATTTATTCTACATAAAGGAATCCATGGAAATCATTATTCATACTAAATGTCTTCTAATTAATCATTTTCTATGGAAGAATTAATGTATTTCAAAACATCAAAAGACACAGCCATTATAAAACAAACTTGATTATACAGTAAAATGCATGTGAGATGCCTCCAGCAATACAATCCTATAAGTAGTGGGAGAAATATTATGAGTGATTTAATTATGTTTTGTTTGGTTTGGTTTTTTCGAGAAACTGCTGTCATGTTGGAGCTGGTGTTTAGACTTTTTATTCTTTAGAGCTAAAATGCTATGTGGTTTAGCTGTATTTCAAATATGACAATAGTTAGAAAGGTATTAAGAGCTTTTCAGCTCAGTACTGAGACACTTGGAACTTATTTAAAACTCTGCCTTTTTTAAATAATTGCTTTGAGAGCTAGCAGAGAACAATGAATATACTCACTGCTCTGAAATATATGCTCCCCTCTTACTCCACTCCTTTTCCTCCCCACAAAACACCACCCTAGTAATAACAGAGGGAATTTGTTTGGTCTTTTTAAAGAAAATAACTAAGTAATTATAGAATCATAGCATCATTATGGTTGGAAAAGTCCTTCAAGATGGAGTCCAACCATAAACCCATACCCACCATGCCTGCTAAACCATATCCCTAAGTGCCTCATCTACACGTTTCTTGAACACTTCCAGGGATGGTGACTCCACCCCTTCCCTGGGCAGCCTGTTGCAATGCTTCACTATTCTTTCCATGTAGAAATTTTTAAATCTAACCAGAACCTCCCCTGGTGCAACTTGAGGCTGTTTCCTCTTGTTCTATTTTCAGTAGGTGTTCTGGAGAAGAGACTGATCCCTGCCGCACTACAACCTCCTTTTGGGTAGTTGCAGAGAGCGATAAGGTCTCCCCTGAGCCTCCTCCAACTTTGTCTTTTCTATGATTTGATATTATACCACCAGGTGCATTTCGAAACTGCGGTTGTGAATTTCCTGTATGTAGGATACGTCTACTTGTGCATATCAAGTCCTCATGCGAGTGGGCTGATCTGTGAGCATACACTACTTCTAACTGTAGCTTGTTTTTTAGAAGTAGAGTAGACATAGCAAATTTCAGTATCATTAACCATATATTTAAGGTCTTTCTTACAATAAGAATTTCTTACAAGAATTGTATGAGGCAATTCTCAAAAGGCGTTTCAAATAACATTTCTCATCAATAGCTTATGTATATCAGATCAGATATAGCTTGTATCTGATCTGAAAGGGAAATAGTAAAGCACATCATTATTCCGACATCTATGACACCTACATCTTTTCAAATTTCTTAGATGATATGGAGTTACTTTGTATCTTACATCTAAGTTGATGTGTCTGATATGGTATTGCTGACCATAATGCTTCTAAAATTACCAGCATGCATTTGTCATGGCAGAGTAGAAGCAGAATAGACAAAAGGGAATGCTGGATTTTTTTTTTGACAATTGTTTAGCTTTGATCAAAAAGACAGGAGTGTTTCAAAAATATTTCACAAGTATTGTTTCACAGGGCAGATTGTTGTTTGGCAATATTTCACTAACAGATGTGGAGGGTTTTTTTTTTTTTTTTTTTTTTTCTAAATATAGTTATTTACAATGGATTGAATACCTGTTATCCTTTTAAATATAACTCAATTTTGTTTTCCAGCTGCAGTACCATCCATTATACATTTTCAGTTCTGCAGTCTGAGTATTTCCTTAATCTCCTCTGAGAAGCCATATCTCATGTACTGGTGGACTGAGAATAGTATACACAGCTTCTTCTGTGCAACTTCTTAAAATACATTTTGTCTGAACATATCAACATGAGGAGAAACCACTTTGTCCAGTTATGTTCTAAAATGCCTCCCTGGTACAATTCAATGTGCAAGACATTATACAAGACAATTTATTTTATAAAAATAATCCTCTCATTATTTTTAAAAAGTCTTTGCAACACATTGGGGTATCTGGAGTGGCAAATTCGTAGTACTTCTTATAATATGATGAACATTTTTGTTTGCTTAGAAAATTAGTTTCTATGGCTCCATTTTCATGAGAATATTACTAAAATAATGAAGTCACTTTGGAGAATTGTGTATAAACTTAATGGCTATACAATATACAGGATTCTTTTTTTTCAGTAACTTTGCTGTTATAACTGTAAGAAAGAGCTAGTGAAGTTATCTAGATTTACAGAATAGTATCCGTAAATATAAGAAATGATCTGTTGTTAGGTTGAGTAGAGCTGATTGCCAAATCCAGTGAAAATATATTCAGTGCGCTGTTTTCATCATCCAGTTATTATTTTGTATGTTTTGGATGTTATTTGTATGTTAGAGATACACATTATATGTTTACATATTTACATATAGGTATATTGATACGTACATATGTATATATATATATATTTAGAAAACATGGGATGAGTCATTGTCTCAGTGATTTCTTAAATATAAATTATTTTGTTAACTTACCTTATTTCACCATACTGAATCAATTACCCTAGTCACCAACTAATCTCACTATAAAAATACTCTCTTGTGATAGAGATGTTTACACAGAAACAGTAGGAGTGTGTTATCTTGAGCTTTAAAGTATGATATTGAATAGATTTTGAAGAAAGGACAGGAAGTACACATTTGGATAGACTGACAGCACTGTAATCTTGAATATATGCCTCTGTTTTTTTTTCAGCCAGTATTTTTGCTTGACCTAAAAATAATAATTTATGGTTTTATCATACTATACAGTATTTTAAATGACAGAATAAACCTAACTTGAAAATATAGTAAAATATTTCATCTCAGAATAAGGATAATGAAACTCTCATTCCAGCTGTTCAGTTTCCTTTATTCAAAAGAGATCTCTCTTTGTTTGCAGAATACAAAAGATAGAAAAAGTATTTTTAGTAATCAGTTATTGAAATACAGTCTTTTAACTAAGCCATTCATACATCTAAAGCAAAACTCAGAACATTTTGGTCCACCAAGCAATGTAAAAAAGAAAAATATAAAGATAAGTTAATATTTCTACCTAATACAATATAGTTTATATTTGAAAATTAGCTTTATTTAGTGTCATTGATTTTTTAATAGTGAGTATTTTAAGGACAATGAAAATGTTATGCAAAAATTAGGTGCTACAAATAAAAAGTGGAAGGGGAAAAACAAGCAGAAAGGATAAACATCATTAACATGAATAAATCATTTGGTGCATTCTACATCAAGCTGTGTCCTAGTAAGGGCCCAGTGAGCTGATTGTAGCATCTCATGCAAATTTGAATGAAGAAATATATCCAATAAATAAATTGAGTAGTTAAATTTGCCACTGGAGAATATACTCCATATGAAAAGAAATTGATGTGTTGGGGAAGTATTTTTTCTTTTTTAATCTTCCGAAAAGAAAGATGTCCTTCGCTGTCCCATCCTTCCTTTTGCTAAAGGATAATAAAGGAAGATCCAGAAATAAGCTTTCAGCTGAAGAAGCAAAGTAAAGCAGCTGCAGTAGTTAGGCTGAAATTGGAAAGAAAGAGAGAAAGAGAGAAAGAGAGAAAGAGAGAGAGAGAGAGAGAGAGAGAGAGAGAGAGAGAGAGAAAGAAAGAAAGAAAGAAAGAAAGAAAGAAAGAAAGAAAGAAAGAAAGAAAGAAAGAAAGAAAGAAAGAAAGAAA
>NW_010582736.1:1801909-1906716 GCF_000705375.1 Tinamus guttatus
AGGAAGGAAGGAAGGAAGGAAGGAAGGAAGGAAGGAAGGAAGGAAGGAAGGAAGGAAGGGAGGAAGGAAGGGAGGAAGGAAGGAAAGGAAGAAAAGAAAAAAATGGAAAAATGGAAGTTTTAAGTGATAGGAGTAAGCAGGTAAGGTGAGCATATGTGCAATATGTACTATGCATATCACGACCTCTGCGCCCAGGCATTGTGCCTCAGCAGAGGGCCATCATGCTCTTGCCAGGAATTCCCTGTGCTGGGGTAGTCAGGCCAGTACCTACTCCCACATCTCTTTGCACTGCCCCTCTCATTCCCAACGTCCAGTCTCCTCTTGCCTCTATAAGCAGAAGATGAGTCTTTTCTGGCTTCAAAGAGGAAAATAAAATTACCCAAAAAACACAAGCCACAGCCAACATCCTTTTCTATTCACAGATGTGCAATAAATGCACAATACAGAAGGGAGTTGCTGGAATTTTATGGAGACTTTTGTGTGTTTTTTTTTTTTTTTCCTTGAAACTTTCACTCCTAACCTTTTCTTTCCATAGCCTGTGGTCTTGGATGTTTGGGCAAAGAAAAACAGAAAATAATACACCAAAACTTCTGCATTTTCTATCAACCAGATACATGTATAGGCTGTTATGTGCACATCAGTACATGTGGCTTTCTTAACTTGCACAAAGTTTGTTTCCTCATTCTGCAGAATTTTATGAAGGTAGTAATCTTTAAAAATTGTGTGCAGAAATCTCTCAATGTTTTCGTATTTGGTCATGATTTTATTGATGATTTTCTCAGGGCTACTGAGAAGTAGGGCATAGTACTGAAAAGTGTTTGCTGCAAACCTCATTCTTGAGGGATCTTCCTATAAAGCGAGATTCTCTGATCTTTCAAATAATGTATTGAGAAAAATGAGGGATATCTAAAATTTGACTATGTCAGTGTTAACTTCAATGTATTAACTTGAGTGTATGTATTAGTGCTGTACTTGTTCATTCAATCTTTTTATATGATATAAAATGGAATTATTTTTTTCCCATTAGGACTTAAAATGCTCATTTTAATAAGATTCTGGGAAATAATATGCTTAAGTCACAGTGAGAACTGGAAGTATTAGGCTTGCTTGAACAGCTAGCTGTACTGCAGCTTCTTACCTTACAGTGTATTGGAAAAGAAGGTGTTTGTAGTCCAGGTTTGTTTGTGAAACAACAGGTATTTTAAATGCTGCTGACATTCCATTATATGGTAATGATGTACACCACATACTAAATCAAATTCTGCTACTTGCACATGGCTCACAGTGGGTTTTCTCTCCTGCAGTTTCTTCCCAAGTTGGTCCGAGAGATGAGTATGTACTGTATGCAATCTTACTAGTTCTGTAAACAATGAGGATGGAATTTGCCTACTTGTGGTATTTTCAAGATAGATATGTCCACTTCGGGGACATGGCTAAGAGTTTTTAAGAATGTTTCATCCTATTAGAAGATAACCACCTTTAGGAAAGGGAATCTCTCTGTGTAAACTTTCCCCAGATTAAGATAGAAACTGGTCACCTACTCTGCAACAATCTTATAGACACCTTCAGTAAGGTGAGGTGAGTTCCACCACACCCCCAATTATGTCCTAAAGAACACTTGATGTTGTAGAAGTAGTACATAAGTTTGCTTTAGATTTCACAAACTAGAAGTACCTGGAGAGTCACTGACAGCAGTCTTGTAAATTGCAAAAGTTCTTAAGCAGAGATAGTATTAATTTCAATCAGCTTGAAGTATTTTTATCTGAAATAGTGGGTGGTTAGCTTGTCAACAGAGAAAAGGTGATATTTTTAGAGAGCGATTCATCATGATATTTTCAGATATCTATTTTGAGCTGAAACTAATCATGTCCTAGAAATACCTGTTTTCTTTATTAAATATACACGGAGTTAAAATTATTTGCTTGTAGACATCTACATTTGCTAAGAGGAAGCTGTCATTGCTGTTTTCCCTCAGATATCTATTTCAAAGCTAGATTTCAAAGTTAAATTCAAAATTAGATCAAGATTTTGACAGCCTTGGTCAGTCAGGATATGAAAATCTCCAAGGGCAGAGATTTCACAGACACACTGAGCAACTTGTTCCAGCAACTCAGGGATCAATAATGGGGATGATACTGTTTAACACCTTCATAAGTGACTTGAATAGCAGAACAGGATGCTCTCCCAGCAAATTCATGGATGACTCCATGTTGAGAAAGCTGCTGGCACCCTGGATGGAAGGGCTACCAGTCAGAGGGACCTAAGAAAGCTGGAGGAATGAGCCAGTGGAGCCTCATGAAATTAACAAAGATAAATGTAGCATCTAGCAGGTGGGACAGAACAGCCTCATGCATAACAGCCTCAGCATCAGTGCTGGGGACTGATGTGCTGCAGAGTGCTGCAGTAAAAGACTGATTGTCCTAATGGACAACATAAACATGGGCCAGTATAACAAAGATGTTGGTAAGACAAGTCCAGCAGATTATCTTAGAGAGCTGGAGCACATAACAAGTGAAGACTCAGAGGCCTTGTTTATTTAGCTTAGAGAAGAGTAGGTGGGTAATATGGAGGGCATTTAGTTGAACTCTCTAAAAGCAAGTAATGGAGAAGGTGGAGCCGACTTCACTCTTCTACTGGACAACGAAAAGAAGAGATGATGTTAAAAAAGCGTAGCAGGGAAAATTCCAGTTGGAAAAAAGGAAAAAAAAAAAAAAAACAGTAAAAGTGAACAAACACTGAAACAGGTTTCGCAGATGCATTGAGGAGCCTCCATCCTTAGAGACTTTCAGAACTCAACTGGGCAAGTATCTGAGTAACCTGGTATAACTTTGACAGTAGACCTGTTTTGAGGAGGAGGTTGAAGAAGATGTCTTCTCAAGGTTGTTCGAACCTAAATCATTCCATGTTTCAAGAAACAGGCTATTTCATCTCCATACTGCATTGCATAGCAGATTGAAAAGGGAAAGGGGAGAGTTTTTTTTTTTTTTTTTTTGTGATCCTTTTTTTTTTTTATGATCCTGCATAACACATTTTGGGGAGTTTGTTTGTTTGTTGGTTTGCTTTAGACAGCCTCCTGCTAATTACTTAGAATATGAAAGTAGGTAAATCATAACAATTACTACAAAACTCAGTGACTTCATTAAATTCTTCAGATAGACTTAATAAACAGTTGTTTTCTACCCAATACTGTATTCATTTACTCAACTGGTATCTGCTGAAGAAATATGTTTTTGTTAGTAGTTAAACTAAAGTAGTTAAACATTTAAAGCTACCATTTCTTTAAAGGGGAAAAAGGAAAAAAAAAAAAAAAGGTCCTTGAAAGGGAGTTAAGAGAATAAAAGAAAACTCTTTTTCCTTTTGTCTTTGAAGTGAAACCTTTTGTATATTAAATATGAGTCATTCAGATTTGCTGCCTACTGAAATAAAGTACATACATGCTGTAATACTACAGATACATATTGTTTAAATTACAATTTCTGTAGAATTGTGCCCCTTGAAGGGTTGAACCAGTGAGAGAAACTGAAGACATTTTAATGTGTCCTTTTCTGAGGTGCTTTCTAAATGATGACAAATAGTGATAGAATGAAGCCTCTATTAGACTGCACTTCATAGAGCATAAAGCCTCGTCAGCCTAGTCAGGGGATATAGAAAAAGAGTAATGAAAATCATGAGAAAAATCATTAGAAACTTTGAAAGAAAGTATGAGCTTTCTTTTGTATATCAAGAAGCTATTATGCACTATTGCTCTGTTCTAGTGTCTTTCTAAATTTTTTGTTAACCTTCATTTTCATGAACTTTATAACTCAGTCATTTTAAATCACATTAAAAACGAACCTGATATGTAGGAAATGCATACATGATCATTTTTGTTTTAAAAATTGAATTTAGTTCAAATTAGTCTAAATGTATTGATATGGTTGAGGCTCGCACAGTGGCCTCAGTATGACAAAAAAACTGAAGTGCTGAACTGGTGATGTTAATTCAGTTAAGGTCAAATCTGAACAAAGCTTAGTTAAAAATAATGGGTCAGATTATCCTGTCAGCTACTGCAGTTTGTGAAGTAGCTAAGAGTTAAAAAAACAGTCTAGACAGAGGTGTTAATGAGAAGAAAAGCTCTGACAAAAATGAAATGTCAAGACCTGAAAATGCAAAAAGAAAAAAAAAAAAGGCAATTGTGAGTTCTGCAAGTATCCCAGCAGAGACTGCAGGCAATTATTGCTTCACTTAAAGCTCTGCTGAGTAATTCAGGCCAGTGATCAAGTATAACTGTATTGTCCGTGAGTTTGATGATTGAATATATTGGTGTTTTTTCAGGGTTGATGGTTTTCTTTTTATTTTCTCCTTGAATATCTTACTTGAAATCTTTTTTCTTTTTTTTTTTTTTATTTTTGCCCACACACAATGTGAGAAAAGATAAATGAATCCTCCATTTTCTAGTCTCATGAAGTAATCATTAGTATATGATTATAAACCTTATAAACCAGCAATATAAGGAAAATGTGTGCTATAAAAGTACATAAATTGTCTGAATTTTGAAAATCTATTTTAAAATATATTTTTACATTTGTGATATAAGAAAACAATCATCATTCACATTAGAATAAACTACATAGTTGTTCTTCACCTATTTGCTAGCAACATTCACATCTAGACTTTTTGTTTAGATTGTATCAATACGTTGTCTTTGAGCTCCGTCTTATTAGGTTTGACCTCAAGATAGCATTAAAGTTCATTGAATGAATCACTAAATGATAACGTATTGTGTTGGAAATCTTTTTAGCAGTGTTTTCTACTAGAAATCCAGCAAAGAAATCTTAGCATGTATTCTTTTCCACAGGAAGGCCAGGCTACCAATAAGTAACTGGAGATTAAGAATGTTCATTGACTGACAAAATTAGAGGTATCTTCTCAATTCACATGCAGTTTAACTGAATGGATACTCAGTAGCTAGTTATCTTAAGCATTACATAAAAGAAAGATCCTTGAACTAATAGAGTATTAGAAGGTGCATCCTGGGTCTAAATTTGGTTTCCTGCTTTTGCAGACGATCACATTTTATAGGTCTTTTCATAAACTGATGAAGTTCCACTTGAATGTAGAATGTTAGAAATAATGTTTTTATTCTGCCCATGTTGTACCAATATTCAAAATCTTTATATATATATATGTATGTATGATTTGTGTGGGTTGTGTGAGACCATATAAGAAAGGAATTGCTTGGAATGAATAGAGCCTTAATAACTTTTGGATGATGAAGGAATAAGACGGGCGCTGAGTTTGGCCTCCTAAGAAAATAACTGTCTCACATCATTGCTCAGAAAGTGCAAATACTGTGGCAACAGATACAGTTCTATACCAAATCCAGTCAAGTCATTCTCCTGCTGAGACAGAGATTCAACCCTAGATTTCTCAAGCTCGAAATGACCGGTTTATTTATCATTGCCTTCTTGATTTTACTAGACAGCTTTTATTCATTCTGTAATCTAACCACTGTAAGTGAATTTGAACTCCAAGGAATTCCTGTCTAAGATTGATTTTTTTGAAGCATATATATTTGCATGTGATTAATATGCTAATTGCCTACTTATTCATTACATAATTCTGTAGTTTACCAAATTCTTGGAAACAAATTATTGTTATACTTCATGAAACTACTGTTTTGTTTATTTTCCATCAAATATTCAACTTCAGACTTTATTTCTGAGATAGAATTTTAAAAAAACACTTGTTAAATGTACCTTACAGCTATTTTTTTTCATACAATGCTCGCACTTCAATACTTTATAAATGTGTTATTTTACATCTGATAAACTTACTGAGTTGTACTTCACAGCACTCCAAACATTTATTTTGCAGCCTGGCATTTACTGTTGCCACATTTATCAGTATATTCTAAAATGAAGTTAGGCCTTCTAGTCATAATAGGAAGTGGTATCTTGTAATATAGGTTGCCCTGAAATTTATTCCCATATTCATAGGAATATACTTTATCATTTTTTTCCACCTGTCTGCTTTGATAAATTTCACACAAATGACTATTTTTCTCATAATCAATTTCAAGGAGAATGTAAATATTCATGAATTCATGTCACCAATATTAATTTCCTGGGTTTTTATTCACATAACAGGGAGTTTTTAATGCATCTATTATAATCTCACATGTCTTTTCAACTTGACAGTGGTAAATGAAATCCAGGAAATACATGTTTCTTCCATTCATTGAACTTGAAGAATTATAAGAAATTATTACAACCAGTCATAATAAGTTTATAACTATGTAGATGAAAACAGTCCATACAGGAGATCATTACAAATGTCGGTCTTTAAATTCTTCTTCTCTTTTTTGTCTGTTCAGAATATGTGAACTAAAAAAAAAAAAAAGTGCTTTCAGTTAATTTTGGTTGAGTTCTGATAGTTTCTATATTTTTTTGTTTAATCTTCAAGACCAAAACACCAAAAAAAAAAAAAAAAAGAAGAAAAAAACAAAAAACAAGCAGTCTTGTACACCCGGTATATTCAACAGATCAACAGTATCAACAGATCAAAATCAGGGTTTTCATGCAGTGCTGTCAAAAAACGGTTCTGAGCCTGAGAAGTCAGTAAATGTACAACAGTACTATACAAGGGAATTTTTGCAACTTGGAAAAAATAAATTTTCACAGAAGAACTAGACTTGGTGGAAAAATTTATTTCATCATCAAATTTGTTTTAATAAACATGTACAAATAGAAAGTGTGAGAAAAATAGGGGTAAAATCTCCAAATGCAAGTGAATGGCCGTCCCAACTGAAAGTTCCCCAAAATCTTTTTTCCAGAAATTCGTGAGTATTTTATTTTAGTTCTGTCCTGAGAAGTGTGGAATAAGCTTGAGCAGAGCGCAGCATGGATTCAAAAAAGTTATAATTTGTGTGTCTAGCTCCCCAAGTGGATGTGGGTTGGTACATGCTGTCTTTCCACTGTCATTATGGTGTTTTTTGTATGTGTGTGCTAGTATCTGGAAGTTTACTGGAGAAAGAGCACAGGCTTGTCATTATAAATAATGAATTGCTCAGCTGGCATTAGTAAAATTAAATTTGTTTGTTTGCTTTTTGTTGTTGTTTTTACTATCAGCCAGAGTGCTACATGACTTTGTTTCCATCCATATAGAGCCCCCAATGCTCATAGCACATTTTTATTGTGTCCATGCATGACTGAACCCACAGAGGTTGCCTGTAAACAATAAGGGCAAAACAGAGAAAACGAGGGTATGACAATGACCTGCAGGATACTAGCTAAAGGAGAGAAGTGCTGTGTGGTTTTGCTTCATTTAGCACTACAGGGTAGTACTGTTTCACAGGCAGTACTACCCAGAAAGACTTCAGCTCTTCTCATGTGCAGTGTTTGTAATGCAGAAGGGCACAGGTAACCGCGGCTGATGAAGGCAGCTGGATGCCAACTGGCTTGGGATAGGCACAGCCTACCTGCTTCTCTGGAGCCTTCAAACATTTGAGTGTCGTAGCAGTTCTAATTGCATTGGTTCAGTGACTTGTTTCAGCCTAACATCTCTCGCCTTGTATAGCTCGTGGATTTCTCCACATTGCTCAACTTATATGATAGATATGCCCTTGCATATTTATAACATACAAATATGTTTTGTTTGGGGGAATTGCTTGTTTTGGTTTGTATTTGGGTGATCTGTGTTATTATGTACACTTTAATCTTGCTATATACACTAAAAGTATCCAGGAACTGAATATTGGTGCTTGGGTTTAGATTTCAGCAACAGAGGACTGTTTGCACTACCATATATGCATGTATCATCCACTCATGTATCCATGTAAATGCAAATAGGTTACAACTACAGTTTTTTTCTCTTCTAATGGCATTTACTGCCAGCCATTCCCAGTCTGTCGTTTGCCTCCTCACAGACCCTCCAGCCTATGCTTTATTCAGTCATATGATATACAACTGATTTACTGATTGACTGCTGGTCTGGACCAGCACATCTGAAGCTAGGCAGTGATTATGTAACTTGCTTTGAAAACTCAGTGCAGCAAACTAGGTCAGGACACATTTAGAAATACTGAATCCCATAATAAGTGCAATCATCTTATGAGCAGCCTCCATGAATCTATTAGTAATTTTCTTTACATTCAAATTGCAAACAGCTACATTAGCATCTCTCTAGACTCCCTGTAGGGAACTGCTTCAAATCAGAACTATGAGAGGTGGTAAAAGAGAACAATGAAAGTACAAGGGTATTCTGCCTCTGTGTCTGGTGATAAGGAGTCATACTTAACAGCTGGCCATTTGTTGGTTTTAATTAAGACATAGTTAGGTAATTGAAGCCAAAAACGCAGTAATAGATGAATGACTGCAATTTAACACATTCTCCAGTAGAAAAGCAGCATGGCGTATCAGATGAAGCAGTAGTACTACTAGTTTCCGTCTGGTGCAACGTCTTTCTGGCAGAAATGTGACACATGTAGAAGCAATGCCTATAAACAAAGGCAAAGAGAATAAAGCAACAATTACTGCCAGTTTTGCAACAGGATATGTCTAGTGATTTATTCTGAGTGATTCACTGCGCCATATTTCTCAGTATTTACTGTATAAAACCACAGCCCTTATTTAAGTTTTTTATGTGTTTGTGTATGTGATATTGGTTGTATGTTGATACAGAAATTAATAGAGAGGAAAACAATGGTGAAATAAAACAGTCTCAGCTGTGCAATCATTCCATTGGTAAAAATATTCTTGTACAAATACACAAATACGCTTGTTACTGTAAGAAAAAAGAGATGTATATTCCGTCTGTTTTATTATCAAAACTATTAAAGTTCATAGATTCCAAAATCCCTGCTTAGCATTTTGGTTGTGTTAATATTCATGGCCACTTAGGAAATAGACAGTGGAGTTGGGCACATGCAAAAAAGAGAACAACATTTTGATAGATTAGGACTGGAAATCTGTACCAAACAGGCAAAACTCAGATCTCCAGCTGTTGCTTAAAAAAAAAAGAAAAAAGAAAAGAAACAGTGCTGCTGTTGAATATCATTCATTTGAGAAGATGCTGTATCTCCAATTTTCAATGAGTGCTCTCCTACAAAATTATATGCACATAGTGTATACCCCACTCTTTAAAAAAAAGGGGGATGACTTCAGTACTTAGCTTCAGAAGCACATTCTGGTGTGCAGATCCTAGTTTGCTTCCATAGCTGCTGCCTAATGCTCTGTTTGGTAGATGTCGGATTCCCACTTAGGAGGAAGGGTAAACAAAGATTTGAGCAGTGGATTTCACTCTGTGGGTCAGGCAGGCCTATGAAGACCTATCAATTAATTAATTCTATGATTTTCCTGTAAAAAGAAAAAAAAAAAAAAGACTCCAGAAAATAATCACTGAGCAACATCTTTTTCCACATATACCTGGAAGGTTATCTGTTGTTACTGACAGCTGTAATTAATATTGCAATTAGTGACCTATATTTTGTTTAATGTCTTGTATAATTCCTAGGATAATGTATAAGCAAAAGGAGCATAACTTGGGTATGACTTGTAGGACTGAGTATGTGTCCATGTGAGAGAGGGAGGGAGGAAGAAGTGATACTGATTTCTTTCAAAACAATGCAAATTTAATGGAATTATGCCATTGTTACATTTTTTACTTTATTTGGAAATTGAACCCAGGTTTTAAAGTACTGATAGAAATATATTGACACTTTCAAAAGTCTATCAAGAAAGAAATTATGGAATGAAATGGGAGCTGGAAATCTGATGGAGAGATCCAGGTTTGAGGGTTTATGACTTTTTTGTGTGTTTTGTGTGTGTGTGTGTGTTTGTGTGTTTTTTTCTTGTTTGGTTGATTTTTCCACATATATTTCATAAGAAAGCATGATACTGTACTTTTTTTGATCTTTTAAATTCTGCCATTGCTAATAAGGTATTATGTCTCAATCATATGTAAGCTGTAAAATTTCTGCCTGTGTTATACATCAGAATATATGTAAGGAAAATGATAGTGTTACAGAGTCTGCCCAATACAGTCTCTTCTTCAAACTTTATGTTATCCTTATTGTAAATGGAGTTCATAGCTGTCATTCTGATATATTGATTTGTGCAAAATATACCTCAAGGCACTCTGGCTTTCTTCCTCACCAAAAATAACAACACTATGAGTGGAAAAAAATGGAGCAAATTGACATTAAGGATAGCAAAAATTTGTCAGAAGAATGACAAATTTAGTTTGATTGGTCTCCTCATGCAGTATGTATAGGAAATTATGCATCTAATTATCTTTCAAAATGACTTGTATTATACTATGCAGTATTCAATGTAGCTTGAAATGATGTCCTTACCACTGCATCCTAGGTGGATGATTTGCTAGCTGATGTTGCTTAGAGCTAGCAACTAGCACTAGCTAGTGTTTGGTAATTTTTTTCCACACTTCTTTGTCAGCAGATATTCATATTGCATAATTTATAATCATGAAAGGCAGATATTCCTACTGCATGATTTATAAACATGCAGGGAAACATTTTTTTTTTGGGGGGGGGGGGGGAGGGAAGACCTTTCTCTATAAATCTGTAATTTTTCCTCTGTATTAAAAAAGATATTGCATCTGTATGGCTGTGTATGCATGAATAGCAGATACAGATGTGTTTTGCTCAGTTCCTTGACTTGTGAGTACTTTGTGCTTGTCAACTTATCAGCAAACACTAAAACATCCGCTGTTCTGAACCAAATGCATTACACAACCAGTGGCATTAACATTTATGCTCAATTTTACCCTTTCACTCTTTCAGGCTTATAATATATGTCTTCTCAACTTTCTTTGAGTTTATTGATACAGAATTCTCAAGCCAATATAATTCACATACAAGTGCACAGAAATCAAGTCAAAATAACAATATAGTGTTAAGAAGCTCAGTTCTTAATGCAGAATAACCTGATTATATAACCTATAACCATACTATTACCTTTTTAAAATGTTTTACACCTTGCATTTAATGGCTTATGTGTTAACAAAGGCAGTATCTTATACTGCAAGTTAAAAAAAAAAAAAAGTGTTTTTTTTTTTTATTAACTTCTAACTAAGAATACCGTGGCAGTATTTTAAGTGCTTATTGTAGATGCAAACTGTCACTTTAAATGTCTTCAGGCACAAGAAAACTTTTAGGCTTGATCCTAGAATTTCCCTCCTTTGAGTGTTCAGTTACTAGGGAAAATAGTTTTTTTTTTTTTTTAATTTATTTTAATCCCATTCCCTTGTTAATTAAATCTGAGGTGTCACTGGTAGATATGTGATGTGTAGTCCATATAAGGAACTGGTAGAAGAGTTAAATTCTATAATTCTTCTAAGGCAAGACTCAGCCAAAATAGATGTGCATCAAATGTGATTCCAACACGCTCTTCTTAGCGCTTGCAGAACCCCAGAAGCAAAGTGAAGACTGTTTTTTAGGCTTATGGTTAGAGCGCTCATATCAGAGAGTTTCTCTTTTAGAGTTTTCCTGTGAAGATGCAGTTCCTGTCAAAACCCGGAATTCCCTAAAGAGTGTTTTAACCTCTGTCACCACAAAGTCATTCATTTTGTCTCTTTTCCCATTCTATGGATTGATCTTCACTCTGAAAGAGAGAAAGATGTAGAGTGCATCTTTCACAAGTTATCTCTGACCTTGCAGTTAGGACACTGACCTAGTGATAGAAGATGTTGGTACAAATGATTTCAGGATTGGAATCAAGATCTTTCAGTTCGTTCATTAAGACTCGAGTTATAAAACTATAAAGTAGTAGAAATATTCTTTAGTGGAACTCACCAACGGAGCACTGTCCCACATGGTCTGAGCACAACCGCCATAGCTGTGGGCGGGTAACAGGATCCATCAACTGCCTCAGATAAGACAAGTGATGATCTAGGTCCATACTCCATCTACGGCAGTCCAGTCAGGACCAAAAGGAGATGGGGCCACAGACGGGGCTGAAAACGAGCTTCATACATCTGAGGGGTCCACTCAGGAGACAAGCTCCCTACAGCCCAAAGTCCATCCAGTGGTCAAGGCCAGTACCAGGATCCATGATCCGTGGGGAAGGGTGTGAGAGAGTCCAGGAAGGCTGGTCTGGGCTAGTAAGGCCTTTAGGGCCCTGACACATTCTTGTCACTGTCTGCTGTCTTATCAGCTGAAATCCTGTAAAAAAAAAATAATAGAAGCATTATTCTTAGCCTAGGATGACAGATATGCTCTTGAATAGTACAGCAGCATAGAGCTGAACATGAAATGCATTCAAGGCACAGCCATTTAGCTGATATTTCTTATCATCCAGCTCCCGGTCCAGCTCCATTTGGTTCATGATTTTTGCTATTTCACAGTACCAGGATCACCCCAAGGTCTGCTACTGGAATCTCAGTGTTTTACTCCACAAGTTATGTCCTGTATTATACTGTGTGCTCCCTGACTTCTCACGGAGCTGCTGTTCTAGGAGCAAAGCGTGAAATTTGGAAGATAACAAAACAAACTGTCCCAGTGGAGGAAGGACAGAGCCAAAGTAATCAGTGACATTCTGCAGTACCTCTGTTCCACAGTTATCTTTAATTAGAGTACAGATCATTAATTTCAAAATATAAAAATTCAAGAGCATTCCAATTTGAGGGTATTCCAGCTCAATTTGGGAAGAAATGTGCTAGTTTCTGATTTGGTTTGTTCTAACTCCAGACATTTACAGAGTTCTTTTGCATTCAGGTATTGAAATTCCTCAGTTCATCGGGAATTCAGCATCTTGCAGATTTGATATCATGAGCATATTTCCTCCCATGCCATTTACTTATATGTAAAGTATTTAATGCATTTTTCAAATGTGGAATAAATGTGAAAGAAAAAAGAAAAACAAACAAAAAAACAGAAAAAAACAAACTAGTATTTCCATTCACTAAACAAGCTGTGATATGCAACTGTGATATGATAGTTGCAAAAGAAGTATATTAGTACATATTAGTAGAATATTGGTACAATATTACACACCAAAAAATATCTCACTGACTTCTACATAGTTTACAGTTCAGTTGAATTTCAAATATTGGAACAGTGTTGTAAAGTATAGAAATATATTTTTAAAATACATTGATAGCAACTCAGTGCAGTGTTGCATTTGTGCCAGTATTCAGAAGTTACTGCTTTTTAACTAGTAATCTCATTCTGATCACACATGGACTCTGTAAGAATTTAGTTATGAGATAAAACAACAGACCTTAAAATGTTTGCAACTACCACCATCTCAAAATCAGGAATTTAGATGAATGCTTACATATTGTATGCCAAAACTGAGTTTATTATGTGAATATTGCATCTAGCTCTGAATGTTTGATGCCTGTGAAGTCAAGCAGACAACTCTAGTACTGAAAAGGCTATGATCATACAAACTGTCATAGTACTATGTGCAAAAGGACCAAACTCTGCCTGAGATAAGAAAACTATTTACTTTTTATGAATGTTGAATATTCTTTTCAGTATGATTTTTTTGCAGTACTGTTTTTTCTTTTTTTTTTCCTTTTTTTTTTTTGCTATCTCTGCTGAGTGGGCTTTTTTTTTTCTTTTTGATATGAATCCATTATACTTTTCTCATTATGCATCCTGGTTATAAGTTATTTCCATCTTTTTGGCTTTATCAGAATAGTTTATATAGTAAAGAACTCCTGAATTTGAGTGAATTTCACAGGTGGTGACTACAGCTGCAGGGCTGGTGTTGTCTGTAATAACACGTAACTAGCCAGAATATCTCTATGAAAGAATGATTATAAACACTTTAAAGTGTTTCTGACAATTAGTCAGGATAACCCAAAGGATAGAAAGCTATACATTAACATTTCAAGTACTAAAGTATTGTTTTGTAAGTCGTAATTTACTTGAAAAGTATTGCTTGACTGGACTATCAGAATTTAGATAGCAGAGATGGAGATGAGACTCTTTCAGGATATAAGATATTGAAAAGTTAAACAATTTGCTCAGTATGAAAATGCAGCAATATAGCAATATGTCTCAGCAATAGGATGTGAAACACTCCCAAGTATATTAGACACTTCAAAATAGTAAGAGAGACTACTCTTAAATGAATGGTATCTCCTGGTACATTGTTTAATTTGACTTATGCTTAAAATGGCTTCTGTTGTTCCTTGTAAATTTTGGGCTGTAACATAAATTTTTAGATGAACTATTCACAGGAGTAGATTAAATATTCATTTAATCATTTGCATTTACAAGGCTGAACCAATATTTGTTTATTTTCTTGATAAATATAAAAACTGCATTTTCCTTATTAAATAATGTATGAGTGCAGGAAGCCAACATCCTTATATTACAGAAACCATTTACGTAAATCAGTGATTCTATAGTCAGTCTTCATTTTAGGAGATAAATGGGGTATAACATTCCTAAGTCATTATCTATTACTTGAAAAAAAACCCTGCTGTTACAGAAAATCAGACATTGAAGCTTCTTGTTTGTACTAACAACATGAGCAGTACATAGGCTTTTTAATACAAGAAGTGTTAAAATTTTACATATATATTCAGTAAATCCCAAGCTCTACTTTTAGTGACATAACCTAAAAAGTCTGGGTTTTATGCCTCAGCTACCACTTTGTCCTCATCAACACCATTATAAAAAACATCCAGGGAAAAAATTACAGCCACTGAAACCACTCTTCTATTTTTTTCCCTCTGCTATTGGTAATGTTTGGACCACAATAACATTCATTGTATTTGCTTCTTTCAGCTGCTGTGGGGATTCAGGATTCATATCTTTTAAGGTCTTTTCAATAGCATAGACTTTTTTTTTCCTGTTTTTTCTTCAATCCATGTTGCCAATCCCTCACAAATTAAATAGCTGCATACAAATAAATATTTCATGTTCTTTGTTTAATTGTAATTGTTTTTTTTTTCAGCTCCCACTGCTTTCATTGCCTGTTAATTCCTTACCCTAACTGACTTTGCTGCTGTGGCCTGATGGCCAATATCCTGTCCACAGTCACCGATGCCCTGCTGCACTCTCACTGCAGATCCTGCAGCATTTCACTCCTTTTCAGTGAGGGACCCATAGGACACTGAATCTTCACAAACTTAATTTTGGAAGTCTTATATATGCCTAGTCTGTCTTCAGTTTGGGCCCCTGGCCGTTTAAGGTTTTTGGAAGAGGAAACCTCTTCTCTCTATCATTACACATGTCTTCATGGAGCTCCCCAGTCTTTAAATGCTTTGGACTAGGTGTTAATGGACAGAATCAAAAATAGTCACTTCATCAAATCAAAAATCCTATTCAAGGTGGGGTCACAAGATAGTGCTTCTGGAATTTGGTATGGGGATATGTGATAATACATATGTGGCATGTGGTTCATACATACACCACCAGTGGTACTTTTTCAGAATAAAACTGTTAAAACCTACTCTTATGCTATACCCGCCCCCAAAAAAAATTTTAAGCAACAGAAATTCTCATTGAAATCTGAAATTGAGTAGATATCTTAAAGAGAAAGAAGAAGGAAATTGTTTCATTGATTGTTTTTTTAATTAGGCACTTCAAAAATATTTTGTTCTGTGGTTTCAGGAGAGCATTTAGCTAATATACCAAGTGTTTGGGTTCTAGTTTTGTATTCATATCACTACACTACCTTTTTTCTTGTTGCTTGTATTCATTAATTCTTAGTACTTCAGGAAGAAGCATTAATATTAAACCTTGGTATTTGTTAAAAGCAATACTGAAAAGAAAGGTAGTCTTAAACCCAGGATATTGATTTTCTCTTACTTGTAGAGGCTTGAAAGTTCATCAAAATTAATAAGATTTCTTTTTTTTTCTTCCTACATCTGCCAGTAAACTGCAAGTGTTTTTCCATTTGTGAATTCTCTATATTGAATGGGAACAGGCTAAAACTATAATGTCATATCAAAATTCATGTATTGTCAATAGCTGATGCTAAAGATAGCTTTAGAATAGTGAAAGGAAGTGGTTGGCAGTGTGTCCACGTTACAGAAACAGACTGTAATTATGTTTCCAGGTTTAATAGAAAGATGTCTATTAGCATTGACAAAATAGATAAATTAATGCCTGTTTTTGTTTGGACAAAACACCCTTCCTTCACCTTAAGGGTTAAGGGTTCCTTCACCCTTAACACACTGATATGGTAGTATAATGTCTGCTCATTTTAAAAAGTCTGATGAAAGAATGGGGTGGGTAATGCTGAATCTCTAAAATTGATTAAACTGCTTATATATGTAAGAGTTCCATTTTTCAAGAAGAGGTAATGCAGGATCACTTGATTGCTTGTAAGAATACTTTGATGGTGAAGGAAAGAGGCAACAGTGGTCCCTACCTAGTAGAAATATGAGAAAATCCCCAATAAAACTGTGTATTTTTGGCTCCATGTTGTAAATCAGATTGCCTGCATTTCTAGAAGAACTAAGTGAACCATAATGCTCTTTCATCTACAGAAAGTCAGTCCAGATTGAAATCCCATCTGTCTTAACTCTATACATAATATACTTTACTCTCTACTATGCTTGCAAATGTTCCAAGCAACGAATAATCAAAATGTGCATCTCTGCTCTACGCATTTGTATTTTTGTATCAGTAGTAAACGGAATGAAGTTCTCAATGATTACTAAATGGATACTGAACGTTGACAAATGGAAAATGACACAGTTAGCAGGGGAAAAAAAAATCTTCAGATCTGTGTTCTGAACATTGGAGAAGAAAGGAAAAAAGGAAAAATAAAATCATGAAAAGTACTTAACGATTTCCCTTTTTTCAGATGGCATACCATCTGAGAGCTGTCATCACATTTTGTGAAAATCTGAGAAGCTAATTGACATTTTTATTGTAGAGAAATGTCTCTAAAATTCTAAGCAATATATTAAATGTTTAGAAAGAAGGCAAATGGAAGGTGAAATGTAAAATATGCATGCTTTTACACTAATGACATTAAATAATGGACAAGAAGTTTACCCTAAAAAGTTATTGCCCTAAATTTAGCATTCGGACTTATAGGATCAGTTTTCTAACTGATTTAGTTGGCAAATTCATGAAATTTACCTGGGTAGAGTGGCTACCAGTGATCAGAACTTAGTTACAATAGAATGCACACCATTCCGCAGATAACTACATACTGATGAGAGTTAAAATTTCATGCATCTACAGTTCTTGTTTGTTTGTTTTTATTCTTATTTATTATTAGTGCATCTGTTAACTTTGAAAATGAAGAGGAATAACTTAGTTTTAGTATATCTGAGAACAATTCTGTGATTTATTGTTGTTTTGGAGTGAAAATTGTGTTAGGTTGTTTCTTTAGTCTTGAGTATCTTCTGGATGTATTCGATGGAGGGAGTTTTTTTAAAGATTGTTGGGTAGTTAATAGACCAGTATTTGAAATGTAATAGTGATTTTCACCACTGTGATGGTGGAAAGACTGATCTTAGCTTTAGAAATCTACTATTCACATTTTTACAGAGCAATTGTAATTAGTTCCTCTAATAGGAAAACAGAATTTTTGCTTTAGCCTTGTTATTTTTTTTATATGATAATGCTGCTCTCTTCCAGGCCAAGTAAACTGCATTTTGACCATCTCTCAATCTAATCTTGCTACACAGAATCACAAAAGTACAGAAAGATTTAGTCTGAAAGGGCCTTCTGGAGATAATCTTGTCTAGCTTTTGCTCAAAACAGAGCTGTGCTCCAGTTGTTCAGGATCTTGTCCCTGCTTCAAAAGGATTTTAAGGAAAGAGTACCCTTAGCTTCTTTGGGCAGCTTGTGGACTGTATTTGCCCATTTTGAAAGTCCTTCCAAACTGCTATTTTAAGCTCTTAAATTCAAAATGTAATGTCAAAGCATTAAATGAAGCTTTGAACCTGTCCTCCTCCTAAGAAAAAATGGCTTTATTCAAATTTTTATTTCTTTCTGATCCTCATTAATGAACATAGTCATTGCATTAGCTTTTTAACTGTCATGGTACAATGAACTAATATTTTTATTGAGTTTCCATGTTTTTTTTTTTGTTTTTTTCCTGGTTGAATACATCACTTTATTCATTTGCATAATGTATATAATAAAGCACTTCCCTCCCTCACAAGGGTGTTGTAAGGTTCACTGATGTAATAATGTGCAGCACTCAAGATCTTCAGATAATAGATCACATATAAGCAAAGCATTAATTATGATCATTCCTGCCCCTCAGAAAATACTATAAATTCGAAATCTATTAGTTAATGAATTAAACTAATAGATTGTTAATCTATGATTAATAATCTATGATTAACAATCTACGATTAACAATCTATTAGTTTAGAACTCTTTTACCAAGATGGATTTGCTATGACTTTTGTTTAGGATTTAATATTTAAAAATATTTAAATAAATATTAAATAAAATTTAATATAAAAAAGAGGCTATCTAGTAGATAGTTGCTCTGAGGATATCATCAGTTCCACAGACTGGTTTGCTTCCGCATTTTTGGGGCATAAATCCATGTAAAACAGACTGTCTATGTCCACGGCACTTGGCAGTGTTTTTTGTTCTCCATGTCTGCATTTATCCGTTCAAAGTGTCTAAGAAATAGGCTGTGTTGCAGCCTACCAAAATTGTTTAGCTGCTATGCAGCAGCATGACATGAAACCTAAATATATATTACATACTTTATAGAGTACAATATGAAGGAATATGGTATTGTTTGAGAGCACACAATCTTCTGGTATCACACAGAGGATTGTGTGATGCTGGTTCAGTCTCATCCATACTGCCTCTTGGGAGCAGTTCCCAGAATAAAGTGTGGCAAGAATCAGTCCTGGGCCTTGGTTTGGAGAGACCTTACCGGAGTGGTCCAAACAAAACAAGGGCCTGCATTCCGGGTGTCCCATAAACCTCTCGCACTTCCCAAGGGAATGGTCTTGCTACCAGAGTAGATAGACCAGGAATTTTATCAGTCCTGGCTTTCACTGTGTGTAAGAGTTCACAGAACGGAAGAAAAATGATATTGGTACGAGCATGACTTCTAGTATAATGATTAGGACATTTAGTAAATATTTGGGGTCTTGTGCCCATGTATCTCATTAAGTGCTTGTTGGTTGAAAGAAAAGGAAGCGAAAGACATGATCATTAGAAATTCTGTTTCATAACAAGACTTTTCATTTTGGCTTTAATGTTTTCCTCTTGCTCACCTTTATATTTTTTCTTTTTTACTTAGTATAGCCATGCTAACCAACGTTTAAATCTGTAAGTAAATTTTATTGTGAAATAATAACAAATGTACTGCTATCTTTTAGTAAATGAAGTAGGTATTGGAAGTAAATACCAAACAGGGATATTTCATGTGCTTATTGTTGTTTTACATTGTCACCATGCAGAACCATGTTCTCTTGCTTGATTGCTTTTTTCTTTCTCTCTGTCTCTTCTTGTCAACAAAAATTTTAGTTATACTATAATATTGTATGACATACAGGGTGCTGTTGCCAAAGGCAACTGAAGAACTAGTGCTTAAAAGAATTCTATTAAAATTATTAATTGTTCTGTTAAGAGGTTAAATACCTATTTTCTGTCCCCAGCATTTGATTACTGCTGAAATTACTTAAAACATATTTTCGTATTAAATCATATTTAATGCATTTAATGGATGCAAAACTAATACTAACTACTAAGGAGTATATACTGCTGTGCAGCAATGCATAATATTTACGAGAAGAGCATGTAGAGAAAGGCACATTTTTCCAGGATTTATGTCCATTTTTCCTTTTTGTTTTGTAGTTGTCAAAACTGTCAAAAGTTGTCAACTGTCAAAAGTTGTGTTGTTTTGTAGTTGTCAAAACTTTGTCCTCATGCTTTGTAGTTGTAGTTGTCAAGGGTTTTCTTGTAATTGAACTATTGAGAAGTATTTCCATCATTTTCGGCATCTTTCACATCTTCTAAACAAAACAAAACACATTATTCAGAAAATGGATCTACTGAAGCAAAGAAAGTAACAAAAGTATATGGACCAAAGAGATTACACAAAATAATACCACATTTGGAGGCTCATTCACAAACTAGCATGAGCAAGTCCCTTTTTCTCATAATCCACATCTTAAGTACATTTTGAAACAGAATTATAAGCAATTCTACTGGACTGCCTGTCAGCATTATAAATAGCATATTAGAAATTCACCAGCCATTGGCAACTATAAAAATGTCATGAAATACACATGTTTTTGTTCATACCCTTGCATGCTTTGTGCTGAAATGCTCAGCTCTAAAAGATTTCTAGTTCTTACCATCTTTCAATAAAACTCTACCTGAGAGTTTCTGCCCACCTTCTGTCTCAGTTCTCCTAAACCCACCACCAACTTTTGTTCCTGACAGCCAAACCCCTTTGGAAATGTGCACATGGCAGTGCAACCAGGACTCGCACGCTCCTTCTGGAGGAGGCTGTCTTTGCTGCCTTTACTATCACAGGGATGAGCATCTCACCAATATTTTATAAAGCAATCAAACTGGATTCTGATGAACTGATAAAAACATCACTCCCAGGGAGACAGGCCTTCATTCTTCTGCCCTACTTAGGGATTAAACTGAAAAACTATTAGGTTAGCACCACGACAAACATACAGGTTTTGCACGTGAGGAATGACAGCAGCTATTGCTGCTTTAAACTTCTGGGTCTGTTTACAGGACAGTGTGAGGAGCAGACCTGAAAGCAAAACAGAGTTTCTGAGTGGCTTTTTTTTCTTAATCCACTCTGCTGGAAGTTTATCAGGAAAAACTCTCAAAGTTATAAGAGCTCACCAGAGTCCTTTCTGAAGACAGGAAGCTGTCTGAGGATGATTTCTAGGCTTTCAGGAACATTTGCAATCATCTTGACCCTTTGTATTTTGGGATAAAGTACAAGCATTTCAAATGCATACTTAAATTTCCACATAGAACTACTACTAGGAGTATGTAATTAATGACATTTCAGTATAGTATACTATACTAATATACTATAACATATTGAAAAAAAAAGAAAAAAAGGAGAAATTGTGTCTGACCAGATGACTTAGAGGCAACTTCTCTATTAGCCTAAGCATACTGGACTATGTTGGGATTCTCCAAGCAGATGTTTATTCTCTGAAGCATCCCTTTGCTATTATGTGCTTCTGTTTTTTACAGTAAATGTAATAAAATCTGTGAGTAAGCTATAAGAATAAACTTAAAACACTGTTTTTCCTTAAAAAAATACTTAGAGGGCTATTTGGGAAACTGTTTTTGCCATGATTTTACATGAATGTTACATGCTAAAGTTTCTATTATTTCATCAGTGGCCAAATACTAAAGCCATCCAAGATTAAAGCACAAATTTGTAAAAATGTAAAATGATATTAGCTACTTACTTAACTTACTTTTCTGGGGTAATTGATAACAACTTTTGTCCCTAGACAATTACAGTGTTTCCTCATGCTTTGTCAAAGCTTCATCGATTCAATATATGCACGTGCTATTCTCTCATGCAGGAATTGCTTTCAGAGTAATATTTTAAAAAATAGGAAAACTCATTAAGACAAATATGCATATCTTGATCTGCTGTTATCCCAAGCTAAGCTGGGCTAGCTGACCTAGCTGAGGTCAGCTATACCATTTATAGAATGTTCCTATTGGTTTTGCTTAATTTTGTTGCTTGTAGTCCAGTTCTTACTTTGCTGCAATTTAAGCATTTGAGGATGATCTTACTAATTTATGTCTGTGCTGCTTTTTACTTTGTGCTGTCTCCCACAGGGTAAATTCTGAATCCTAATGGGTTCCACTGAAGAAAATTTACAAGTAACTAATAACCTGATAAAGATTGTCAAGGACTTTTCATAGAAAACACCTACAGAATTAAACTGCTATATTTACATCTCAATTATTAAATGGTCAAGATATTTGTTTATCTTCCTTCAGAATCTTATGCTAAACTCAGAAGTGAAAAATAGCATTTGTCAGAGATATAGGCCCTCTCTAGGAAGTTAAATAATATCACTTAAAATCAAAAGATTAATTTCAAACACAATTTGCAGCATATAATGGTAAGAAGTACTTTTCACTGTGTGAGCTTTCAGAATGATGCACCTTGCAGATTGGATTTTTTTTTCTGTAACTCTTTTACAGCAAGCTCCAGAGCAGGTCATAAGATGAAACATTTAACTCAAAAAAAGAGTTGTGATTTTAAGTAGCATTATGTTTATTTCTCCTACATAGAATGTACATGTAGAACAATGTCCAGAGAATGCTGAGCTTTTCTTCTAACAATTTCTTTTATAATTTAATTAAATTAAGATATGTTGGAATACCATTTTTATAATAGACTGCTCTGAAGTTATTGTCACTGTAAGTAAAGTCACCATGAGAGCTGTCTGCAAATTCTTTGTCAGAATGCTCTTCCTGTCTTCTCTTCTGGTTTGTAGAACACAAACATCACATAGAAACATCTTGCATTCAACAAATTTCTGTATTTCACTCTACTGATTTGCTAAGTAAATGATGGGGTCCAAGGCTTTAAGAGACCATGACTTGATGTGGGCTTCCAGGAGCCCTAACAAATCCCTAGGTCTGGTAGCATTGGATGCCTTTGGGAAATTCCATTTCTCACTTAGTATCTCAGCTCCTCTGGCTTTGCAGTGGAGTGGAATGCTGTTTCTGCTGGTAGTCTTTCCAGCCTGGAACTAGAAAGAATACATATTTCAAGTGTATATTACCTTTTCAACATCATGGGTAACTATTTCCTAAAATTCTTCTTTTTCAGGCTTTGTAGTTCATAGGAGGCTTTATAATTTGTTCATATTCCAAGAGCTTGTTAGCGCAAATCAGTTTTCCTCACCTTCTCCTCTCAGCTGTGAGGTCCATATCGGTGGGTCAAACCAGAAGCTGTTGAACTGGCTTCATCAAGTCATTGGCTGATTGATCCCAGACCTTGTCTTCTGAAGTCCTTCCCACATCCTGTCCATAACTTCAGCTCCAGAGCACAGCAGGTTTACGCCAGCAACTGGCCCAATTACAATGATTAAGATCATTGCTGTTAATGTCTTCTAATAGTGCGTAACTTTACTGGTACTGGCTATTAAATGTCTTTCTTTATCTACTACTGTGTCACTAAATATATATTTTGGTTATGCCAAAGGGTCTCAGTTTTATTTGGGAACCTACTGACTTATGTGTGAGGGAAAATGAAAAAAAGCGAGGGATAAAAAAGAACAAGATTTTTGTCAGATTGTTACAGCTCAGAAGTAGAATCTAAATAGTACTTGGCCCACTCCAAGTGGACCTGTCACCATGATGCTTTCTGTGGATTTCTCTCTTTTGAAGCTCCAGGCTGGTAATTCCCCTGAATGAGAAACTGGAGTTTATACTAGCTACCCTATGGACTTCATGGAATTCACCAAAACAGATGTCATCCAGTTTGGGCTTTTCAGTGCTGCTTGATTTTCACAGCTATTAGTAACTTGGCAAGCCTTGTGACAATATAATTCTTCAAGTTGTCTCCAGTGACAGCTGACATTTGTTGTCAGCCTGAATGAGAAACAGACTTTCTGTGGCATGTTTTTGACAACTTGTTCCCTTTTTGGAAGGTTCTTATGAGGTGGAATTACTTCGTATCTACTAGATGAATTAAAATGAGATTACCTATATTGAGTAAAAAGAATAACTAGCTTAACTGCTCCAGCAAGGGTACAATTAATTTGGGGTTTAATTAGATTCTGTGGTTCTGTGGAAAAAAAAAAAGTTTTCTCTTCATAGCATGTACCAAGTACTCTGTTTAGATTTTGCCATACTTACTTTTGTTGATTTTTTTTACATAGTTTTTTTTTTAATCTACACAAGCAAGCACAAATGATTCTAGACATGCTTTAACACATACAAAATATATTGTGTTTCTTGTTAAAGAACACAAGATCTGTTTTCCGAAAAGGACTGCAATATTGTTCCATCATTGCCATTATTACAGATGGTTACTTTGAATAATGTAAATATTAGAACAGCCAACATTATAAAAGGATGAGTATCAGAATTAATGCCTAATTCTCATAGACTTCATTTTTTTATCTTTCATATTCCTGCCAGATCTTTTTTATTTTTCCTTAGGGACATTTGTGCCTATATTCTGGTCTCAGATGTAGACTAAATAAGTGGAATAACTTTATTAAGATCACTGGAATTTCTGTTGAAGGAAATGCTCTGTATGAAATACATAATTTTAAAAGCAAAATTTGATTCAAAGATCAAGTGTAAAATCCTATAGAACTTTTACTTAGGTGAAATAATGTGACATTGATTGGTCATTTAACTTATTGTGTGAAGATGAATGGAAAAAATGCACATTATAAAAAGAAGGAACAATTAAGATATCAATAGTGTTCTGCCTAAATAAAGACTGAAGCTTTATGATAACATGAACTTCTTTGGATATAGCAACAGACAGCAGTATACCCAGAGGTGAGCCTGTTTGTTTGGTGAAGAATGGAAACAATCAACATTACACAGCAATTTAGTCTTCTTAGACACCACTCCATAGGTCCTTATGCAGTTTGTGTGTATGCATAAATGCATATATACATGCTTTATACTTGTCACAGTTGAAAAGTCAGATGGGTATGTCACAGTACAACACCACATCAGTAAATCTTTCATTTTTGTAGAGAGTTGGTTTCCATTAGTCTTTTATGAGGAATTAAATTGCCTCAGTTACACAAAACAAGTCTTAATTAATCATTTTAATTAATTTATTTATCTTTATATTAAAGCATGCTGGTTATTTTTCACAGTGTTATAATTTTTATAGTTAATAATATCTGGTACATAATATAATTATGCCACCTTCATTAGAAAAGATGGAAGCTTAATTAAATGTTAGTTGTAAAGATATTTTGAATTTGATTGATATTTGAATTGATTTTCAATCTTTGTATTCTTCATACTGCGTGTATTATTGATTTGAGTGTACATCTTGAGCTAATTTGAAATATATATGTTTATTATTTCAGTTTTCCAATACTTGACATATATCTAGATGAAAAATTATTATTGATTGTCAATGTAAATGAAATTGACCTAGGACCAAACCTTTATCCTAATTAAATATTCAGTATCTCAAGAATGAGAAAGAGATTTTCAAACAGTGCTTAAAACATTAATTCTTAATTGAAAGATTCAGGGTTCTGTTTTTACCACTTATGGGGTCATTGCAGGATAAAAGGAAATGCTAAGCTACTTTTCTTTAAATAATGTGCATATATAGTGTCTACAAATCATTTGAGATGATAGATTTTGCATGGTTTCTACTTTTATTATAAACTTTCATTCTGGTCTTACCTAGAAGAAAAAAAATAAATCATCAGTTCTGATTTTTACACGGCCAGGGCAAGGTTAAAACATTTTTGATTCCAAAAAAGATTATTTTCACTGGAAGTAGTAGAGCAGAGCATCTAACAACTAGTGAATATTGAAATACAGCTCCTTTAATGTCAACTACCCATGAAAATATTTTTGAAATATGTAGATTTTTAGAGATGTTACATACATTAAGAGCTTATTATTTTCTTCCATTATTTTTCCTTCTTTTTGTCTCCAGATTCATTCTTCAATTTCTTCTTGTAGTCATTTGCTCCTTTTAAGGCACTAGAAATGTTGGATAATTTTGCTCGGACTATGATAATTGTAAGCTATTTTTATTCCAGTGTTGTTCAAGCATTAAAACAGCATTCAATTTTTAAGACCTGGAAATAGGAAGTATTTAAAACTATAACTATATGAATCTTGTTTACACCAAGTGACCATAATCGTCTAGGCTAAAGAACTAAGGAAGCAGAAATTGCTACCTGGTTTAAAAAGATGTAAGATTTTTTTCTTCTAAAGCCATAAGTTTCTTACAGACATGAAAAACTTTACAGATATGTTGTTAATTTACTTTGCTTTCATAAATTGATAAATAAGACAAATGGAGAATGTTTATGAATAAGAATCCAAAATTTATTCCAAAGTAAAGGTCCTCTTAACTTCTGGGCTAAATTGACTGCTTGGCCCAGCAAGCACTTTCCTTGTGCTGCTCCAATACCTTACAGATCCAGCACAGCACCAAACATCATTACAACCATATGTAACAATTTGGAAACTGTTCATATATACTACATTTTTAGCAATAGTTATAAGTAGAGACTGTCATGTTGATTGTCAGCTCTCACCACTAAATTAGAATTTGACTGTATTCCTTTCAATAACAGAAGGGATTCAATGTCACTGTTATATGAACTCCTCAGTCTGTCAGTCTCCCTGCCACCTCTTTGTTTCCTTCTATTCCCTCTTTAGCTTTTACTAATTCTTGGAAACACTCATGGTTATGCATTTTTGGGCATTGGCAAAGTCCTTCTCACTATACACACTTCACTCCCCATTTATTTGTACTGTATCTGAAATATACGGTATTGAACAGTACATTTCTCATTTTGAAATATGCTCCACGTATCTTCTCTGAAATACCTGACTTAAATAATTAATGATCAGCATTAGAGTTCTGGATCAAATGTATCAAATGAAAATCATGAGAATCGATTAATGCTGAAGAAGCCAAATCCAAGAATTTGACCTAGGTTTAAATTTTAAAGATGAGACAAGACTGCCACTGCATATGAATTGGCTATACCAAAGACTGGTTACATGTAACAGAAACTTTTGGTTTCTAAAGGCCAAAAATAAGCAAACTTGTAACTGTAGACAGAATATGCACAACTGTTATCATCTTACAAACATGTTCACATGAGCATGAATATAAAGATTATTGAATATTAAACTTGAATATAATGATCCCCAACTTCTTCTGCACAGATAATTAACCCTGAATGTTTTACAACAGATTTTTTTGTCCTGTTTTGGCTAAGAAGTGTGTAGTAAAACAGGAAAAAACACATGGAAATGTATATGCTTATTCATTGAATTATTTACCATTTGAAAATTTTAAATTTAGGGGTAGGATCCAGTTTGATAATTGTATACCTAAACTGAACCAAAAAAAAAAAATCTTGCTAGGTCCTTTATGAAGATAACTATTGTATATATCTTCTTTCCCTCCCCCCCCCCCCAAAAAAAAAAAAAAAAAAAAAAAAAAAGTTGGCATAAAGTATTATAAGGACTGCTTTGCTAAGTAGGATGAAAATTAAGTGCAGGGTGGATTCCATTTTGTTTTATAAGAGTTTCTTATCAGCCTATCTTTACAGGCTTCTTAATCAAGAGATTATCCAAAACCACAATGAGCATAACTGATGTAGTAAGCATTGTGTTCAACACTAACAGTTGTAATCCCAGCCATGATTTTCCTTTATTTTTTATATAAAATGATTTTATCTTATGATAAGATCTGGTGAATTTTTGTGATACAGATAAGCATATGTTAAGTGGGAGTGATGATATGATATGATATGAGAAGAGATTTATTTCTCACAAATGTTCCTGATGCTGCTTTGCTCTCTGTTAATAATCCCTAGAAATTCTTCATCATATTGTAAACTTTACTTTTTAGTTTATTCTATTTTTAATCTGGGCAGAAAGTAGAGAATAAATTCTACCAAGCTTAAAGCCAGAAGGTGTAATCAAAACATCTGTTCCTACTTGGGTATTACAGGCTGTTATTTTTCTCTAAGCTCTCTGTGTTAGTTAATAAGACTTAACATATCAAACCACTTCTGCAGTCATAGGACACACTTTGTGAAATGGAAATGTAAAGATAACAAAAGGGCCTCTAGTCACTGCAATGATAAAAATAAGTCAAAAGGAATATACTGATTTGATCTCATAAAAAAGGTAAAAAATGATGATGATGAAGTGAATTGACAACATTTGAAATCCTTGACAATCTGACAGAGCAAAAATCCTTCCAGTGATTCACTAAGGTGTAAATCCACCACAAAGGTGTAAATAGGACCCAATTACTGGCTATCCAGAGAGGGGATTTTTGGTGCCCTCAGTTCTATATTCTGCCTTGGACAGTATCCAGTTTCAGTTGACATAAATTTCTTCTGAAGATAGTTTCATCATATCCAGAGTACAGAAGAGTGTGTATGAACCCTTTGCATGTCTTTGACTGCTGGATCGTGATGCCTTCCTCTTCACCTGTTTGTAGAGCAACTGGAAGGAGATGGGATGGTCAGTGCCAGTTCCCAAAAAAAAAGTAAGTTTAAAACAAAATTATCAAGTTAGGTAGCCTGTCTCACTGGGCAAAAAAATAAACATATGAGAAATGGGTCTACATAGCAATCAGATATAAAGGTTCTTCAGAAGACATAGTGAAACAGTGGTCCAAGGTATCCGCAAGTTGCTTCACGGAGAAAATCCCACTTGAATAATCACATCAAATTAAGTCTAAGTTACAGTAAGCTTTAGCCTTAGTTCTTATACCACATCTTTCTGAAGGCCCAAGTCACAGAATCAGAGAAGCACAGAATGGTTGACGTTGGAAGGGACGTCTAGAGATCATCTAGTCCAACTCCCCACTTACTCCTAGTCTTGATTTTCTTACCTGCAAAATAGAATTGGTATGTTTTCAAGTAGTTTCTGCTAAACCTTATTTCTGCCAAAATCACATAGGAGAGACTTGGTTCAGAATCTCCCAGAAGCCAGTATGTAGTATTCTCACTTAAATCAAATTTCTGAGTATGCAAATAAAATGGATGTTTGTCAATTCCTTTGAAAGTTTATTTAGTTTCTTCAACTGTTTATTATCTTTATAATTTACTTCACCTATAATTAAGTAAAGAAAAGAATCTGACTGAGGAGTTTTGATTTTTAAAGGTACAATTTCTTTTCATCAGAATAATGAGTGGCTGTAGTCTAGGCAGTAAAATAGCTGGAAAGATGTCACAACTGTCTTTGGTGAGATTTCTTAAATTAAGGGTGTTGATAGTTGTGATTGTTTGTGTGAAAAAAAAAAATATGTAAATAGCATTTGAGATAACTCTGGAGTTCATGTTTTCAGTGAGAAAAGGCTTTTGCTGGCCCCTGGCAACTTGAACCTCACTTTCAAAAAAGCTTCTTCTCTAAAGTTTTACAAATATTATGACATGGATTTCTTTTGGAAGTGTCTGTAATGTAAAATAACACAAGATACCATGCCTTTAACTCATTATCCATGGATTTATATATCCATAGATTTGCTGAATACCCATTCAGTAAACTTATGGAGTAACAGAAGTTAAATAAGCATTTTCTGTCCATTCCCTAGTTCTGCTGCTAGCTGCTAGGAAATGTTTTTATAAATAGGGTTCATGTATTAGAATATGCCTGAAGAGTAAATCAGTTCACAAATGCAGTTCTCACTAGGACAGTGTAACTTCTTTGGCTTCCAACTTTGATATAATTTTTCCTTACTGTGTTGTAAATGAATAAGAATTGGTGCATATATAGAAAGAACTGTTTCCATACAAAGAAAAGAATCCCATGTTCCTTTCTATCCTTGATTATGTTTAGTCACTACCTGCTCTGAAGCCTGTACCCAGATGCCTCAGTTACTGTTCTTGGTTTTATATTCAAGACTCATGACACTCAATTTGTTCCATGATAGTGTAGGTCCTTTTCCTGATGACATGAAGGATCTGGCCATGTTCGCAGATTGTATCCCTATTGACACTTCTGGGGCACAGACAAATCCAAGAAAATAATTGTTAAAAAAAAAAAACAGTTAGATAAATGTGCTCTGCTGACTTCATGGTACGCACAAAACTATCCTCGAGGCTGGATTGGGTAAGTGTATACTGTGCCATAAAAGGTTTGATGTATCCCCTTACTATTCCTGATAATATCACATTTATATCTTTCTTCTTTACCATAATAATTTGGGCAAGCAATCTGTATATAGACAATATATATTATTTTCCTTTTAATATTCCAACTCCTTAAGCCTGTGGTGGGCTGGCATTGTGTCCAGCCCAAACCTCTCCCCTTCTGCCCAGGTTTCCAGCAGCAGAGATTTCCTGCATCCCCTCAGTGCCTACAAAGGCACTTTGCCTGCCGTTTTCAAGCCTTCCCAGGACCTTCAATTTGTAGGAGTCACCCTCCCTAGCTGCCAGACTTTATCCATACTAGCTGTGATTCTGCCCAGGAAATCTCTTCTTCCCAGGCCCTTAGGGAAGGATATTTACTTAATGCAATCAATATTGCATTAAGACTGCCCAGAGCCTACCCATTTTGTTGCCTTTGCAGCAAGTTTTTCTGCACCCTGTTCAGCTCATTTCCCAGTATGAAGGGGAAAAGTAGGGGAGAAAGAATGAACAGCCCCATTGGCCTGTTGAGTACACAAATAGTCCTGGACCAAGCTATTGCTTTTGGTGTGGCTTGACTTCAGTGACTGGAATGAACCAAGAGAGACAGAAGAGTGGGGAGAAAAAGTAAATGATTTTTTGTACAGTTTTTCATGTTTCCATGTTTCTTTATTTTCTACCACTACAGCAAAGGGAGAAGGGAGGAAAGACAAGGGTTTATTTTGTAACCTGTTCCTAGGTTGGCAGCTCCTGATTGTGATATGATATGCTTTCTGCTGGGTCTTTGTTTAGTTAATCTGCCTGAGAGGATAGAATTGATTTGTGGCTTATGTATGCTTTCTTTATGTGGTAACAAACAGATTCAGATTATCTGCAGGGAGATAAAATAATAGACTAATATTTCCCTTTCACAATATACATTAGAATGCCATTGATATCAGCAAAATTCTATATAATTCATCCCAGAGTAAGTGAACAAACTTTGTTCAACACATCATCTCATCAACACATCATCTGGAATCATCTCTTCCTATTAGATGCTCACAAGTTAATAGACATTGCAATCAGGTTGCCATTTGCCTGGAGAGCAGGAAAGTGCATCCAGCAGCAGCACAGACTCATTCCCATCATGTGACCTATGTATGAATTTATGTAGAAAGAGACAGAGAGTCACTGTGCCATTACAAATCCCTTAGCCTGCCTAGGAAATCTAACTTGCATAATTTGTAATTTGTCTAATGAATTTATGCCACAGTACTACCTACTTTTGTCCTAATTTTGGCAAAAATGCAGTCATCTCTCTTTTTTTGCAGCAAATTAGTTCTTGTTTATACTGAGATGACCTTTGACTGAGCTTTGCCCCCACACCATCCTTCTGAAATCAGTGATGTTCTGCAGAAACCCTCCTGGGATGTGTTCGTGACTGATCTTTGTTGTTAAACTCTGTTCTGCTACACAGCCTACCCAGATGTACAAAGACGTTTGACATAATGCTAGGGCCCCCAGCCAGTTTTGAATTCAGATCAGGTCTGTTAATCAAATGCAATTTTTTTTCCTCTTTTAAACTGGTGCAGCTCTCATGCTCTTACTTTTATAGTTTCCAGTTATAATTGATATTGATAGAATGATAAGCATTTTGCTAATACAAGATGAAAATTTTAATGCATGACAGTTGAAATAAATCAAAACATATATATCTGAAACAGGCAGAAGAATATTATTTATCTGAAAAAATAGTTATCCATTAATATAAAGCAATAGTTTTGTTTTTAGAATATTTATATCTTGGATTGAAAATAATATTCTCGATTAAGTTAAAGATCCCCAAACCAAAATGTCGAAGGCTTGAAAGTTTGGTATCTGGTGTGTTACATAATTGCATGACAAGTCATTAGTCATGTGGTTATTGTAATTATCCATGCAAATTTTAAAATGCAGGATGTTATGAACATTTAGTGTATTCTGACTTCTCATTTAATGTTAGATCAACAACATTCATAAGTACTGCTTCAGTGTATTTATGATTATATGCATTTTGCTTAAGGCAAATCTAAAAGCCTACATGTCTATATTGCAGTCATCTATTCTCGCTCCTCATATAAACAATTAAATGAAGATACATGCTCTTAATATCAGTGCAGGGAGTCACAGCTTTCTATTTGTTGTGTTGTTTTTCCTTTTTATCTTTGCATGCACATACTTTAGCTGTCAGGTTTATGCCTTCACTTGAACCTAATGCAGTTCACTTTTTAGTTAATTTTGTGTATAACTTTTATATAAATGCTCCTCTTCAAGAAATGTATTTCACATTCAGTGAAATAAAATGAAATGAGGAAAAAAGAATTCCCGGCAGAGTATTTAATTACCCGTTTTTACAGCCATTATACAATTGAGACTTGAACTGACTTAATATGAGTGGCGGATTTAGAACAATGCCCTAAAACAAAAACAAAAGCAACAAAAAATGATTATTCAAGATATTCATTTGCTACTGAGCTGTCAGTAGGAATTAAGATAAATTCCTAAAGTCTTAACATCTTGATACCAGTACAGAAGAGACTAAAATAATTGAACTGCTGTAACTGAAGAAATTACTGACTTAAAGGTAAATTATCTGATAAGATACATCATGATACAAAGCCTTATATTGTTGCTGCTTTAATTTTTGAAGACAATTATAACAATACTGTCATAAATACTGAGTATTGAGATATGATTTTCTTCACAAGATTAGTTCTCTAAAAAAAAGAAACGTCAGCTAACAGTTACAGAAAGATCAGGTTGTAATCACACATTTATGCATGTTTCTATTTGTGATTTTATGCACAGTTATAGCAGCTCTGTTTATAATACTTAACAATTCAAATAGACAGTATGAGTCATAGTTTAGCAAATACCTCCCAATATATCATTATGCCATCTTCTTGACCTTTGGCTATGTATTGAACTACACTAGCTAGTGTAATCCTCACTGGGGGTTTTGGCTTGAGCAGATTATGGTCTGAATGAAAGACAGTTTAAATTATAGAGAGAATCCCATTGATTTCAATGGAATCAGGCCTTTGGAGAGCAGCCTAGAGGCCCTCAGATCTAGCTGGCTTACCCATAGCTATCCAGTTCTTTCCAAGTCTGTGTTTTCTTGTAAAATTGTCTGAGCACCAGTGATCCAGCTGGCACTGTCAGGGCCTAACAGTAATATTTTAAGTCAGCTCTCATAGGGAATGAAAGTATTATTTCAAATACCTGTTGGGTTTCTTCTCTGTTGCTTTATTCCACAAATTATAAAGATTCCAGTCATCTGAGATATGCAGACCATTGGAACTCATTGTTTTATGCTTTTAAGATACTTGTCCTGAGAATCTCAAATTGCTTGAGTTTAATAGTTGGACATAGAATCTAGTTTGAAATGACTTGGCAATATACATAGAAGAGGGTGTGCGAGAGTTAAAATATCGGGTAGTAGTAATAGAAGGTTTGGAAATTTGCCTGGAATTCAATAAATTATTCCCTATAAATTATTACTTCAAGATGTACATTGTTACACCAAAATAAAATTATATTTTTTCTAAAAAGATATTTAAGTTTTTAAGCATTTAACACAAAGCTCTCTGTGATATAACCTGCCTCTGCTTCTCTCTATACTTAGTTTTTAACTATTTTTATATAAATATGTTAAATATGATATATTTAGTAATAATATAAATAAATAAAATACAGATTCAAGGATCATTAAAAGAAAAATCACAAATGCAAAGGGAGTAAACATAGTGACAGATCTGGCAAAAGAAATAAGTGTATTCAGAATTTGCAGTATAAAATATCTTAAAAGTAAATATTTCTGTAGAAGCATCGTAAAGCATTGTATAGAAATAAATGAACTATACAAGCCCTTATAAATACTCAGAAAACCCAAAGGCATCACTCACTTGTTGATATGTAGAGTAAAGCGCAGTGAGCTAATTGTACTGTAGTTAACCAGCTTTAAGCCCAGATGTTGATAGCAGAAAAAAATAATGCCAAATGAAACTGGCATTATCTTGCATGGTACAGGTCAATAGCCTGAATACAGCTATCCTCAGTATTCATTGCTGTAAAGTTTGCATTTTTAAGTTTTTTCTTCTGCATAATGATTTTGATTACAGCGATAGTATATATCTTTAAATGTTATTTTGAGTGTATTTTCATTTATGCATTTGGCTGTGCTGCAGCTGCAGGACCACTGCTGTACATGCTTTGGAAAAAATCTGCTTCTGTCTTCAATGTATGCATTGTTTAAAAGTCATCACTTAACCACAGTCCACAGAATAATAACATATATTCCATTTTTTTATCTTCAAATAAAAAGTAATTGTGGCATGTTGCATATGTGGACGTGTTATTGACTGATAAACATTAATTTATTTTGGACACTGCTTGTGCTGGTACTTGCATAGTGCTGTGAACCAGGATCCAGACAGTTCAGAGCCCAGCAGCAGATGGCTAGGTATTCAACACTGCCTATGTGCATAACCCTGATGTGGAAAACAATATTTGAATTAGCTCTCAGCCATCTTCAGGATACAGCAATTGCAAACCATTTCTGCTTCATCTTTGTTTATGCATCTTACTAAAATATTCAGCTGCATCACTTTCATCAGCAGCTAATGAGCTGCAGTATAGCCCATTGACTTTTAAATTCCTCTTTTCTCTCTGAAAGCATTGTATGCATTTCCTATTTTCTTTTCTCATTTGTGTCAATAAAGAAACAAATGCAAACCATCAGAAAGAGCTGTGGTAATGAGCTATAGATGAAGCTCAGATTCCCTTTACAAATCTGCTTAAGATATCACAATTAATTTATTTTATTTATTTATTTATTTTTTGGTGCTTCTCATTCCTCTTCCCTACTTTGTCTGTCTTTTCTCTGTGGATCCTAAACTACCAAAACAGCAGTATTAATATGGGTCATATACATACCTATCCAGCATTTCCAGCCATGTATCTGGAAGATGGAATTTGAAGTAGTTAATTAATAATGAAGAAACTATAAGGATAAGGGATAAGGTTATACATGAACATAGCTAAGAAATCTCTTGTGAACATTATTGCTTCTCTTCAACTAAAGGGCCTACTTTCTCTTCACAGAATTTATTTATTGCAGTTTTTCAATAGATAAGAAAACTGCCTAGAATAATTTTTCAAATACTTCTTCAGTGTTGACAGTTACAGAGTAACAGCAAGAGAAATAAAAGAAGAATCATGGTGCAAACCTGAAAAATAAAAGAAAGGGGAAAAGTGAACTGACTAGTCAATCCTTAAATGGTAGCTATATTTTGAATACAACTTCAGAAGAAGTGCTTTAGTAAACTGTTCTAACATCAAACTATTCAGTATGAAGCTTTAGAAGTTCAGCCATTAAATGGCCAGACTCCAGAGGTAAACACAGATAATTAAGTCCTGTAGTGACTGCCTAGTTACAGACACACAAAATTAAATATATGCTGACAAGATTAGAGTAATTACAACCTAGTGCCGATGTAGGTGATGTGCCTGCATTCCAAAGCTATACATGTATTAAATACAGGTTTAAAGGAATAATGCTGAGTAATTTCCTCATATAATGAACCAAATAGTTATGTAAATTAGTTGTAATGTCAGGAATCAGAAATATCAGAACAATTTAATTACAACATTGTGAAGCATATCTGAACTTCAAATGAGTTTGCTTCATCAGACTGCTTCAGTAATTGTTTGGCATGGTAAAATATTATTTTAGTATTTAGCATTTTAGATTTTCTGGTAATCTCAGAGCGAAGCTTGTGGGATAAATTCTACACGCATATGCTGAAATCATGTATTTATATGTCCTATGAACATGCTTGTGCTAAAATGCTATGATATCCTAAAATAATAAAATCAGAAAAAGTTTTACACCCTTTGATCCATTTTTAATATCCACTTGTAATGCAAAGTTTTGGAAACCTAATTCATGTTTTTTTTTTTTTTTTTTCACCAGAGGTCAATGACAGTAAAATGGTGTCATGTCTAGGTGGTAGCATTGTCTCCCACTTGGAATTGATGCAAATAAATATATTAGGTGAAAAAAAGTGGTGGAGCGATTACAGTGACTGAACAGCAGGTCTCGCACCATGCGTTAAGTTCCTATAATCGGCTTTTGCATCCGACTACCCTCATGTTAGTCTTGCTCTTCTTTATAATACCATGCTGTGACCTCCCTTCCAGACCTGTGATGGTGTGCTCAACCTGAGTTCAACCTGACTTCTCACAGATAGCCCTATTCAGATATTAACCACAACATTATCTGATCCTGGTGGTTCCCTCCCTGATTTCTTCTCACACTCAGACATTAACCATCAATAACAGTCCTGATGGCTGCATCCTGATGGGAGAGATAAGGCTAATTGTGCATACAGGAGCCAAAAGTCATCTGAAATGAAAGACTGACTATAAGTCAATCATCTTATCCCATAAGTATGGAGACAGCGCAAAATCCCATTGAGCTCTCCTTGCATCCTAGTGGGCTGCATGCCAGGATCTCCCCTTGAGTAGGGACACCTCTCAAGGATATACCTTGGTCTTAAGAGATCCTTGACAGATCTTAACAGATCAATGGAAAGTGACTATAGCGCTCTCTGTCTTTTTGAACTTGTAAACTTTACTGATGTAACTGTGCACAACATCCCTTAGTCATAAACCATTGACCAGGTCTGGGACTAGGATTGGATCCAGCTGTACGTAGACTATTCTCAGAAGGAGTTTGGAAAGCAAGAGGGTATCTGTAATAATTTTGTGTATTATCTTGAAAGACATGCAGCAAGTAATAAGTGACCTCGCAATAGAATCTCATGAAACCATTGTCATTATCAATAAAACCTATTCCTATTTCTTTCCCATGAGTGAAGTACATTATGTCACTCACCCCTACCACCACTCGTTCAGTGACAACTCCGTCATGCCACATCACAGAGGCTTCCTCACAGGGATTTCCTCCATATGGTCTCCATTTGGTAGGTGATAGGCAAAGTTTGCCACATTGCACTTTAAATTCAGAGAAGCTTTCAAAGCACACTGCTAGAGCACCATGGGGACCTTCCCTATGGATGCATTTCTGCTGCGTGACATGACAACCGAGCACCTCTTCTCAGTGCTTGGCCCGTGAAGCCTCCCACTTAGAAATAAAATCAGTGTGCTTGCTCCACTTTTGTGTGATCTGAAAATTAAGTGGCAGAAATTATCCTCTGGTTTACATTTTGTATACCTGGAGTGGCCTGCTCCAGCCTGAAAAATGACTATAGAGAAAACAAGTGCATAACCTTTTCAAAAGCAAAATAAGAGCTGTTTTTTGTCTGAATAAGTATTTTATAGAAAGATTTTTTGTTGTTGTTTTTTTTTGGTTTGTTTTGTTTTCCATATGAACTGAAAAGTTTGTGTGTCAGCCTAGGCTCCCTATTTTGAAAGTTTTATAAGTACTTTAGATCTGCTGACTCTTTATTTCTGCACAAAGGAGAAATTCATGCCATGCCAATTGGGTAAAAGTCCAGCAGGGTTATTTAATCACCTGAGTAACTGCAATTGCACAAGCACTGCTACTGAAATCAATAGTTTTCCTCACATGTTCAGGCTCTACCCTAAGTGCTTTGTTGGATTCCAGCCTAACATACTGCCATTAGAATACATGTTGCTTTGAATTTCAGAGAAATTTAGTAATAAATGAATATTTATGATAAACTTTCATATTCTGATATATTCTCATTTCATAAGGTCAGTTTGATTCAATTGATTACAGTCATAAAAATTAGAGACCAACAACCTATATTTTCACGGGTATATTGTTTCCCTTTAAATAATTTGGAAACCATGTCTTGAGTACAATTGTGGGCATGTTTTATTAGCATTTTTTCTACATTGTCATATGAATAAAGATCAATTAAAGTGGAGTTTTATATGGATTACATACAGAGCTGAACAGAATGATACATTTTATAGTTATTGCCGTTTTTGTGAGTCCAGGCATGAACTTCTATTTGGCTGAAAGATTGCATTACGAATTTCCATCTGTGAAGTAGTGATTTAAAAGTAATCATAATCAGTAGTATTCACAAGTTCTTCTGAGTTTGGAATAGACAAAAGTGTACACAATATGAACTCGGCTCAAACAGCTTCTTCTAAAATTTCCTCATTTTTGTATTGTATAGAATATTTTGTATTTATTTAGATAAACTTGATTGAGTGATGTTCTTAAGGTAGTCTGCACAAGGCAAGGTTTCAAAGATCTGAAGATTTCCAAAATCTTTGTAGAAATAAAAGTCCAAAGGGCTATGTTCAGGATTCGCATAGAGGCCTCACTGGTACTGTTCTTTCTATGCATATGTAATCTCTCTCACTTCATGCATCAGCATTTTATATGCATCATTGTATTGTTCGCCACAGGTAGAGTGCTAACTGCGTAACTATGATGTGGTGAGTCCACATACAGAGTGCTTTTTCCAATTCTGGATTCCCCAATACAAGAGTGTCAAGAACATGCTGGAGCGAGCCCAGCAAAGGGCCACAAAGATGATGAATGGACTGGAGTGGCTCTCACATGAGGTGAGGCTGACAGAAATGGACCTGTACAGACTGGAGAAAAGAAGAGTTGGAGGGGTCTTATCAACATGTATAGAGATACCTAATAGAGTAAAGATGAGATGAATGTGAAGGTTGTGAAGCAGAAACACATTTTTATTTTCAGAATTTTGCTAATTGTGCAAAGCATTTTATTTATTGCTAATTTTAATCTCGATTCTGTGCTTCTTTTTAACTAGATTTAACCTAGATGATATAAAGCAGACGTATCAGTTAGTTCCAAGCTAAGGGATTTTTAAAGTAATGTCCTTATACTTTGCAGAATTACAAATAATATTGTTTTACTTATGCTCTCAGGGTGTGACTCTATGTGAAAGAATGACCTTCGGCAGTTATATTATGCTATACTATAACCATCTGATGAGGATGGATTATGTTGAGATTTTAACAGATTGACAACATCTTATCTTATTGCTGCACACATGCTTCTTGAAGGCAGGAAAGGCAATTTACCCTCCACTGTGACTATTTGTTTGCTTTTTAATTGTCTTGGACTAGTTCTGTACAAGAAAGCACTAAATCATTGTTGAAAAGAAAGGATGTGGGCAACAGCATCTGTGTTGGCAATTTCTAAGTATATAAATTGCACCTATTCAGACAATATTTCTAACACCTGTTCAGGAGCAATTTAAGCCACTGCTATATTCTAGGCCAATGACTTTTTAAACAATTATAACTGACTTAGATTACTGAGATGAGTGAAGCAATAATCTTAAATTCACAAGTATCTTCAGGTTCATGGTATGGATACTCATTGATGGACATTTAGATTTGATTCACTAGAAATGAATTTTGCCCTTGAAGGAAAAACTATGTCAATGGATATTGTTCAGCTCTGTGTATCAGACTGAATTTGAGAACAGCAACAGGAAGTTAAGTTTAATATGGACACCTTTGTGTGAAAAAGGCAAGATAGAAACTATTTGAACATCTGTTTCCACTTGTATGGGTTCTATCTGCTGACATGATCGAGACCTTATTTACCTTTTTAATGCTTCATTCACTTTCAAATACATCTTAGTAAACAATGTAGTGAGCTACATTGTCTGGAATACTTGTGTATTTCTTTTGAAAGAGCTACCTTTGTAATTCTTTTAAGGGCCTCAGATTTCAACAATGCCTATCCAATAATTTTCACCAGGCCAATGTTCATATTTTAAAGAAAACAATTCTAACTATGTAGTGAAGAGAATATAAAAATCTTGAATTGTAAAACTCTTAATACTTTTGTTGTGATACACCGTATTTTGGATATTCTTTCACTATTCCTGAGGAAACAAGCATCCTAGCAGACAATGCCAGGAAGTTTGTTGGTTACTTGGCACAAAAGAGGTGAAACACTGCTGAATACATTTCCATGCTACATACATTTATTTTGAACACTTGAACAAAAATAAATAAATAAACAAACAAACAAATAAATTTGGCTATCTACATATTCTGCAAAGAGATTAAAATTAATGAAATCTCCAGGAAAATGTAAAAGAATAGTGGAGTGAACAAGATAAGAAAATGCAAAATTTATAAATAACTTGAAAGACACTTTCAAATTGAAGGGTATAGAATATGTGGGTCTATTAATAATTGGAATAAAAATAATGTTGACTTAAGTAAAAATAATTAAGATAATTGACACTTTAATGAAAAAAAAGAACATAGTGTTTTACCAGGGAGTGAGGAAATACAGATACCGTAAAGAAAATAACTGATCATGAAAGAAAAAATAATGAATTATTTGGAAATATATACATACATATGTATTTCAGCATGCCTAGCAGAACAAGCTCAAAATGATTTTGCTAACAAAAAAAAAACCTTCTGTGTTGGCAGATATGTAAGAACAATTGACTTAGAGAAATGGAAATGTGTGCCTGTGAAGAGCAGGCATTGCATTTTTTCAATTATAGGCAGGAAGATTTATTTCTAGGAATGCGTTTATGTTTGTGTAGTTTGTCTATAAAAGGTGAATTTCTGTTGCGAGTGAATTTGCAAGCAGACATCTTGATTTAACCTATAGGCAGAATTTATAATATTCACTATAGAAAAAGCTATGACTAAATGAAGGCAGATTTAATAATTTATCCTATATCAATTTATTTAATATTACATGTGAATCAAAACTTTGTTGTTAGACAGTATTTTAATCAAGCTAAGGGAAGAAAAAAGGCTTGCATTTCAGTTGTTATATATCATTAACTTATACTGGAACAATATTGTCATGCAATACATATTTGAATGATTTTTTTCCCTATCATAATTTCACACTGTAGTGCCAACATGATAGACTCATAATGGGCTCCCTATAGACACATACAGAAATCATTTTGTCATGGTTATCTCACCTGGTAACAGCACAGAAAGCAGTTGGTCTCCGTGGTCTTGCATTAAACTGTCACATCATTGTTAAAGTTCTCAGTTCCAGGAAATGGAGATAGTACATCTTGAATGTTGTGAAAAATAACCACTTCATTGCCCATACTCAGTAGTTCTTTAAAATTAGATTACTCTTTTACTCAGGAATGGGAAGGAAAACCATTTTTCAGTAGTAAATAATGCTACAGATTAACCATATTCTTTGCTTGCTTAGCTGTCTAATGTGATCACACTAGCATTTTACCATTTCAGTACTAACTCCCATGGCAATATTTTTGTTTCTCGTGTCTGTACTTTAGCTTGTCCTAGTTTTCAAGATATTTTGAATATTTCACCCCAAACTTTTATTTTTTCATCATAGTGATTTCTCATGCTAAATATAGCTCAGCTACTCCACTCAGAGGACACTAGCTTGATTTTTGATATTTCTGCATATTACTATGATTTTCATAGAGTTTTTTTCCTGGCCATTTACTGACTGAAGATTCTCACCAGGTCACTGGGATCCTAAACTGAAGAGAAATCTATTATTCTCTTTTCACAAAGGAAGAAATATGATTTACTCATATTGTTAGGCTCTAGGATCAAATCCTTCTTTTTGTTAAAAACAATATAAAGCATAAAAAACTCCCATCTTAATCATATTACTAAAAATAAAATTATCAGCAGTACTAGTAAGATATGTTAATGAGAAGAGAGAATTCTTGTTGAATATTTAGCAGCCAAAACATTGGCAGCAAAACATTTAGCAGCCAAAAATCTGTTGTGCTGAAAGCAGAGCTAATGATCACAGCCGTTGTCACAGAAAGGGTGCAAAGGAGCCCAGGGGAGGCCTCTGCCTACAGAGCAGTGGTGGTGATGCACCACATGACATTGTTTCTGAGCCATGATGCAGCACAGTCACCATACTAACGGCCTCAACCCAGACAAGAGCTCTAGGGTAGGAGGATGGCGCCGTCGTATTCACAGGTGGCAGGTGGTGTCTGCCCATGGGTTGCTGCAGGGTTTGGTAATGGTGTACTTGCTACAGGAGGTGTGTGCTGGGTGAGGAGCAGGGACCAAGTGTAGGGGCTGTGGGAGAAGGTTAGCATCTGTTCGTCAGAGAAGATGAACAACAAATCAATAGGCTCTTCACAGAAACCCTGCAGGACCAAGAAGCCAAGCGCTGTACTGCGAGGCAGTCAAGAAAGATGGAGGCAACCTTGGAAAAAGCATTGGATGGAAACTCTCAAAATGGGAGAAGATGGAAACCTGTCATTTCCAATAATATATTTGTAGCTCTCTTTCTAACTCTGATTGGGCAGTGATCTGGTTAGGTCATGGATCTGAGGTTTGGCAAACAGAGTCTGAATCAAGTACATGTACAAAGAAGAAAATGAGTATTATAGCTATTGGAAATGCCATCCTGAAAGGACTGGAGGCACTTACGTGCCCTAAATTTTTGTCTGTGGAGGTTTGTTGGTGTCTAGGCACTTGGATCCAGAATGTTACGGAGAATCTGCTGAAGCTTACTCAGTGCTCAGACCCTACTACATAAGTGCTAGCAATATGGACAAGGGAGATCCTGAGGCCAGGATTTAAGGATTAAGGGCATGGGAGTCCCAGTGGTGGTCTCCTTGATCTTGCTGGTGAAGCAGAAATGCTTGAGGGGGAGAGGGTGGAGAAGCTGAAGGAAGTTAAAACAAAAGAAGTTCTGACTTTTTAAAGGAAAAACTTCTCACCACTCACTCAAATGAGAACATTTGAGCAATGAAACATGCTGTCAAGAGAGGTTGTGCCATTTTTATCCTTACGAGGTTTTTCAGAAACAGGCTGGATAAAGCCCTGGGCAACCCAGTCTGATCTCATAGCTGACACTAATTTGAACAGGTTGTTCATCTAGATGACTGCTTAAAATCCCTTCTTACCTGTTTTATTCTGTGATTCTGTGATTTTAAAATAATTTAGTTATAGAAATATGGTAATTACATTTTACTATTTTATTTCAATGTAATCACTTTGTCTTACAAATACAGAAAAATAAGTTATTATCCTGATATTTTTATATAATCTAAATTTTCAGTAATTGGAATATATCTGCCATTTATGAAAGGGATTTTGTATCGTCATAGTATGTGCTGCCTCTTCTGAACTTGTTAACCACTTCCCTCACCTTAGGCTTAGTTTGCAAATTATTTGGGTTGCTTATGGTATCTTGTATTACTTTCTTGCAATTAGTTGCAGGACTGTGTATAAACTAGTATAAAACAGCAGAAGAAATTAAAATATAATATAATAAGCTATGTATCCCTCTCTAATAAGGGCATTTCTAACACTTCAAAACTACTCTACAAGCATATCTTTAAACCACATTCTTAATTCTTCTGGAAAACTACAGTGAATCATTGAGTTTACTCAAACTGTCAGCCACTCCTTGATTTTTAAGGACCTAAAAGAGGAAATTTAAGTTATACATTCAGTATATTAGAGTACTTTCTAGACTAAAGAACCAATATATATTATGTTTCTCAGAGTAGTTAATTTATCCCCACTCAATTTCAATTAGAACTAGTTATACATCTGGAAATTTAACAGCGGTTCATTGGCAACCTGTAAAGCTCTCACTTGATTGTCACTGTTGGCAAATTCTGTTCTGAGTAAAAGCAGTAAGGATTCATTTGTAAGATATATAAACGATGTCTGTATAATTATTAATTTTTAAATCTTATCATTTTAAACTCTCCTGATCCACTAGATGAAAGTTTTTAATTCTTAAAGCATGAATATAAAGCTGGACTTGATGATTTCACATTTTTCAATTGGGGAAACACAAAACACAAGAGATATTGGTTCAAAAACTAGAGCTGCCACTACACTGAAGTACGAAAGCTCTCTCTGATTAGGTACAAAGTAGTCAACAGTTCCTATCTCAACAGCTGCATTTTGTGGGTTTGTCATCACAGGCAGGTGGGACCCTTAACTTTTATTCTGCAGCAATAAAGAGATAAGGGTGAGAGAACAAATTCCAGAACACCCTATCCCCGTAGTATGGGTAGGAGGACATGCAAAGCGCAACCAAACATGGGCTAAACAGTAAAAACAGCCGTTCTTCTATTTCAGATGACAAAACCCCAGTTTCCTCAGTTGGAATAGTCTAGCTGCAGAATCAAAATGGCTGGTCAGTTTCCTAATTGGTGGTGCTGTCTCATATCTCTTTATTATCTGGAAGACTGAGGATGTGCATATTCTGTATGGTCCAGGTGTTACCAAACTTTACAACCAACACATATCAGCTGCAACTAGCAGGCTTCTACTTGAGAATTCAAAAGTTCAATTTTGGACATCCCCACACACCTATATATATGGCCAACTATCTGCTGCCTGATAATGTTCACAAGTTAAGCTATTTTTTGCGTATGATGGTCATGTTAAGTGATGAATGGCTAACTAATTTCACGGCTGAAAATTCAACCAGTGTCACTGAGAATCACATTCAGTATCCTTGTCACTAGAAATTCCATAAAATTAGGGAGCCTTCATTAATTCTTTATGTAATAGAATTTACACAGGCATCACCCACAAGTTCAAGTTCCAATGCTACATCATCTGAAGTATTTTCCATTGAAATTTAAGGCTCACCTCCAGACTGTTTCTGAACTTATGTTTGTGTTTTTTGTTAGGGAAAAGATGTGTCCTGAATACTTTATTTATAAGGACAGATAATATAAGCAGACTTATGAGTCTAAGGAATTGTGGAATTATTAATATTCTGTTGAATTATTTAAAATAAATTAGCAATGTTTCATGTCCCCTGAGATATTTATCTGAAAAAATTGGCATCCTTGGTGTGTGTCCGCCAGTGGGCAACAAACATATCATAGTTATACGCATGAGAATTTTAGTTTCTTGGACAGAAAAGTTCCCATCTGGTTATTGGAGTCCAGATGTACAATTAGTAATACCCTTTGTCTGTATTTCTTTTACAGCAAATTAATCAAGAATATTTGTGCTTGATTTCAGTTTAAAGCCTGTATTAGAAAAATAAATGTAAAATAAGACAGTGCTACAAAAAAGGACAGATGCAATAAGAAATGACAGCATCAAAACAAAACATAAAAAAAAGAAAAAAAACAGTTATTTTAACCTTTCAAATATATTGCCTTTAGTATATTTACACCAGGGCAAAATGGCTGTATAGATATGTTGCATTGTCTTACAATAATACACGTGTACATCGTATGTTATAGCTTTTATTCAAGCTCTAAGTCCTGGACGTGAGAAATTTAGGAAGAGTTCCCTAGGCCTACAGATAAATTCTTTAGGCTTACTGTATGAATTAAACAACTAAACAATGTTATCACTGTGCCAGCTGTAGAAACAAGTATGTTCAGCTTCACACTTGGAACCAAACTCTTTGTGCTGGCATCTGTATTTTAACAGTAGGAGGTACCAAGGTTCTGTTCATGCATCCTTTGTTTTGATGTGACTTTATAAAATTGTCTAACATAATGACAAGCTCTCGAAAAGGCAGATACTGTTGTAAAAATAAATAAATAAAAAATCCTGTTCTTAACAGAAATGGATGAAACGGCTGTGATGCCTTTCATCTTTAAACAAAATTTCATAGGGCATTTGAGAATTAAGGTAGATCGAAAAGAAAACCTGGAAGATCTCCCACTGTACAACAAGGATATTCAGCAAGCCTTAGCTTGCACATTTTTATGCAATCCTGCTGTCAGGTGGCATTTTGGGTTTTTTTTTTTCAGGCCCACATTATGGTTTTTGTGACTAGCATCTGCCACATGTAAGTCTTTCTTTATTTTACTCTGCAAGGACAAATCATTAGGGATTTTTAAAATAATTGAAGTATTCTGTGGTATATGTTTATTCTTAATGCCTATTGAAATTTGTTCTGCGGGCTTGAACTGGCTGTCAAGAAAGCTTTATCTCCTGTACAAATAAGTCTAACCCCTTGTAGCAGACAATTTTAATGTTACAGTTCTCTCTCTGTTCTGAAGTTTTCTGATATTTTCATATCCTATGCTCAGTCTACAGAATACTTAAAAAATGAAAACATGACATGATATCCCATAGGGATGCAGGGTAGATCACTGCAGATATAGTAGCCAAGTTATAGATGTTCTCTTCCTATCCTATCCTCATGGAATTAGCAATGGTTTAACTCAGAATAGCTAGAGATGTGAAAAGCATCTGGATGGAGATATAGAAAGATGCTGAACCATCTGTATAATAATTCAGTACCTCAGAGTTCAATAGAAAATGCAATTCTGTTCTTCAGTGCTTCTAGATTTATTTCCAGTATGCCATTTCTTCTATTAATTTGTTTTAGATTAGTACTTCACACAGAAATTAAGTACATATGTTGAGGATGCTCTTATCTGGAATAATTCACCCCATGGAGGTCAATAGGGGCAGAACAGCTTGCCCATGTGCAATCCTCTGCATGACTGTGGACTTGTTTTCTTGTTACTAGCCGAATGAGCCTATGGTGCATAAATTATACCCACAATCTGTATTAAAAGAATAATTAAGACTTCAAAATTAGGGAAAGCAATAGCTAATGTTACCATTGCAATTTTATACACTATCTCTTTCCCTCTCTGTTTCATACTGTGTAACCTGAAAATGAATAATTTCTTTTTGCTTATAATATGCACAGTACATCCAATCCAAGAGTAAATGTTTCTGCACTCTAATATTGCTAGGTATGAGATCAACCCCCTGATACTATGGGTGACATCTGTTTACAGCATTGTGTAAAAAGTTTTCTCTAAAACTTTAGTTAATAAATAATAGCTACTTTCTATGTTCTTAGTTCATTACAACACTTGAAGAGATTGCTTCTGAATTTTCTTTTGAATAATGCTTGGTGCAATGCTAAGGTGATTCTATGTTAATCCTCATCTTTGAAAAAGTATTTTGTATACACACTCAGGTTGCTGATATAGATTGATAATAAGAAGCTGTCATAGTATCAAATGAAAACTGTGGTATGTAAGCAATTTTATATTCTCTCATTAATACCCCATACCAGCACAATTCAATTATATAGATTTAAGAGAATCAGGAGGGATGATGAGTACTTTTTTGTGAAGATGTAATAAATACTTTAGAATACAGCATGTAGTAGCAGCAAATCTATTTTTTTTTCTTCACAATATTTTGGATGCATTTTAGCATAGTATACATCATAATATGCTTCTAGGTAATTTAGTAAATTTGGTAAGTAGCAAGTTTTACTTTACTACTGTATTGTTATATTGGCTACTCAGTGCAAGAAAGGCTTTGATTTAGTGGGACATAGTGGAGTGAATCCAGTGGAGAGCCAGCAAGATGGTTAATACTTGGGCACATAACCTTGTAAGGAGAGTCTGAGAGAACGTGGACTGCTCGTCTTTTGCAAAAAAAAAGGTGAAGGGGGGATCTTATTGCTGTCTGCAACTCCCTAGTGGGAGAATGTAGAGAAGAGAGAACAAGTCTTCTCAGAAGTGTTCAAGTGATTGGACAAGAGGCAAAAGATACAAGCTGCAACACAGGAAATTCTGATTTATATAAATTCTGATATATATAAATATATAAATGCATGTATGTGCATGTAATATATTAATGTATATATGAGATGTGTTGATGTATGTATTTTGTTTCTGTATACACATACATATGCATATATGTACACACACATATATCTAAAATATCCAATATCTAATATATTGTTATTATTATTACCATACTCTTGTCCAGCCTACCCAGAGTGATTGCAGAACCCCCATCCTTGGATTTGCTCAAACCTCAACTTAGGCAGCCTTGAGCAATCTGATCTCATTGGATCTGCTTTGAGCAGAGGGCTGGATGAGAGACCTCCAAAGGTTCCTTCCAACACAAAATATTCTATGATCGTGTGATGAATGATTTTAAGATCGATAAAGTATCAATTTCAGATGTTTACAGACCCTCTAAATGGGGGGTTCTGTAGCCGAAACATAGGCACCCACTGACATGTCTTGGACTCCAAGACTTCTTGAAGCCCTATTTCACATCTGTCCTATGAGGATGAGTTCAGTGCCCTAGAACATCTCAAAGGTTTAGATTACTGAATCCTGCCTCTATAGTCAAATAACTACTTCCATTGGAGTTAATGTGAAGATCTCTGAAAAAAGAATTCATAGGTATCACAGGCATTTACACACATATAAATATTTGTATTTTTTAAAAAATCCTGATATTCATTCCTAAACCCCAGAAGAAAAACAGCAATCCAGACCACAATGACTAGATGAATTTTCTAAATTGCTTATGACAAAATTGTTCTACTGCTCTGTTTGGCTCTCTTTGTTTTATTTTGTTTTGTTTGTCACAACTTACCTTCTGCTTATACTCCAGCTTTCAGTATACTCCTGGCTTCAATAAGATGTCTTTTTTAAAAAAACTGTCAAAAATGAAGAAATCTACTGAATGCATGACAGAAAAAGACTTTCAGATGTAGTATTTCTAGTCTCCAGTCGTGACAATCAACTTTCTCGCAATCTGTTTTCCTACACTTGGCCTGTTTTGACTTCCTCCAACGGTTACTGGTAAAAGTACTTGGAATCAGTGAGTTTTTATCCTCACTGTTCCAAGTCGAAGATAAGATCCAGCAAGAATCTCGCTATTCTCTGCTGATTAAGATTTTCTAATATTGAATGTATTTCTTTTAATGGAAAGCTTAATTATTTTTATTCATGACATTTATCTGTTCAATTATCGTTCACCTTTTGGGGTACTTTTTCTCATTGTTTTAGCATCTCCTTTCAGCCTCCATTCTGCTAGACTAAGTAACATTCTGAGTCCTGGATCATGCGATAGCATCAGTATTTCCCTACCCTTTTTTGCATGCTTTTTTTTTCTTTCTTTTAATGTGCTGTTTTTCTTGCCTTTCTGTACTTTGTCAATATGTGTTTGAAGCAAAAAAAAAAAAAAAAAAAAAAAAAAAAACCCATGCCATTTCTCTGGCTTTCTATCAACCATTTTTGCAGACAGAATTGATATTCCTCTCTTCTCAAGGAGGCTTTTTAATAATGTAATGATTTTGCCTTGGGAATCCAAGAAGGAAAATTCACATATTGCTGGAAGTGTAGATCAGTTTCAAAATACCCCTTATTTTTCAATGTGTAACCTGTCTGTGGCCGATTCACATATAACCTACTTCAGCATCTGGCTTAGTCTGACATTTTAAAATGAGCCGAGATTTTAAGGAGCATAACACAAAATATTTTTCAGTTCCTTGCATCATCCTTGGAATATATTTGAGAGTCTCATCACTTTGTAAACTGCTACTTTCACGTAAAGTGTCCAGGTTCAAATTCCCATGAAGCTGATCCTGGAATACATTTGTATTTATGTAATTTTGTAGAAATTAATGGTGTTATACAAAATATATTGTTCTTTTTTTTTTACAAACAGAGGCATTTTAAAAATAAATTAGAATAGCAAAGAGGTCTTTGTCTTTAGTGGGTCGGGATATTATCTAATGAATTTAAGCATCTAGGGAGTTCTTGTTAAACAGGATGCCTACAAGACTCACAAAATCTGTCATTTCTCTGGCATATTCCAATTGCAGATTACTTTTGCTATGGTTGTGGTCTTTCCTGTGAGAATGAGAAGGAATTATTTAGATATATTTTTAGGTAGAATCAAATTGTCAAGCATCATATATTCCAAACATGATTTAATTCCATCATTCCTATTGAAATAATCACTTTTTTGTTTAACTCATGGTTTCTTTGATTATGACACACTGAAAATATTTTTCCTTTTTTAAAAATTATTTCTTAACATTAGCCTCCTATAAAACAAAAGAATGCTTATGTTATGACATATAAAGAATTATTATGTCAGCTGATTACACACACACACACACACACACACATATATATATATACAGAATAACTACTGTCCTATAAAAATTAGAGAATTTTGCAAACAACGCTTCCTTACTCTTGGCTATTTATGGTGTATTCTTTTCCATTAGCTGAAAAAAATATGGCTAGTATTAATGAAAACAGAAATCTCATCTCCATCCTGAGGGTGAATTCCAAAATAAAAAGCTATGAGCTATAAAACTTGAAACCCAAAAATAACAACTTTGATGTAAGAATAAGTTGGCAAAAATTACCAAACTATATACTTTGTAAATTATGCTATATTTTTCTAGACCTAGATCCTCATCCTCCAAAATTGTCAGTCACAATTCCTTCCTTGCTATAATTGAAATCAGATATTTTTGCTTGAATTTCCAATTTAGAGAAAATGTTGTTTAACAGCTGCATTGTCTCTAATAAATCTTGATGATAGCTATTCTCCATTCAGTGAAGGCAATGTCAAAATATTGATACAGATCATAATTTATTTGCCTACTTTTATAGGAAAACAATACCACTATATTTTCATCTAGCACTGAACTACAATGTTTATTTTCATCGTATTTTCTTTACGGTGTTATGAAGATTACATTATGTCATTACATGGGGGATTCTCATAATTATGCTCCAGACTGCATGGAAATGTTTGCTTTTGGATAGATGTCTTTTCACTGGAACTACATGGAAATATTTACTTATGGGGCAGGTTTCTCCTTGCTAGTGCTTAATACTGGCTGTTGGAAAGAGGGGTCAGATGGATGAAGGAATAAGATTTTTTCCTTGTCCAGAAAGCATAGGGTTGGGGCTGCCAAAGTGGCTACATGCAGTAAGAGGGCGGAGGACAAGGGTTGAGGTCCTTCATGGGGGAAAGGCAAGTGCTTGTGTGAGTAGGATGTGTGCAGAGAGCAATGGGGCACATCTCCTTGTGCCCATGAACCAACAAGCAGCTGGTACCTACTGCCGATGCCACTGGTATCTGCAATACTTGAAAACATGAAGGTTAGGATTTATTTTCTGTCTTTCTGAGTACAGGGTGGTCATTGCTATTGGAGTATTCATGTTCACATGCATGATGTTTTTCACGATAACATCAAAAAGTCTCCTTTACATCGTAGCAATAAACACAAGATTACTGCAACAATAAAAATTGCATTTGAATATCAAAAGTCTGATGATATGACTACAAACCTGTTTTGGTTTTGTGCTTGTAAGGTCTTTGTATTTGTGAACTTATGTTCTTTTAATAAAGAAGCATCACATTGACGAGCGAATCTTAGGCTCAGGCTACCCTTGAAAGACATGTCTGACCGTTATAAGGCAAAGCACTAACATGGACCACTCATAATCACAAAGCTGTGCCCCTGATCCCTGAGGGAACAACTTGGTTATGTGGGTATAGACGAAATGGCATGAGAGCCTTTCCGAGACGGAACTGTATCAGCCATTAAGCACACACAGGGCAAGAGCTATGTGGCCTTTACAAGGCAGAGGAAAGACGAATTTGACCTTAACTGTTGCAGTTTTGATCCTTAATATTGTTCCTTTTCATATATCATATTTCTTCCTGTGTACTAGCCTTTCGTATACTATCAAGTGAATTTCTTTTTTCCAAATATGACTGCTCAGTGATATTTAGGAAATGTAAAGTAAATGTAAACGTAAAGAGAGGTAAATCATAAATACATGATACACATGATCACCCTCCCCTGGATCCCCTGGTCTTCCAGCTACACAGACACATGTGGGCAAACGGGTCTCTGGTAGCTGTCCTGGACCTGTCCTGTGGCCTTGTTAATGGCCACCTCACAGATCTCATGGTCTGTCTAGTCTCTGATGTGGACCTACTGGTCCTTCCAGTAGCCAATTTGCAGACCCTGTAGTCTCTCCTGTATCCAGCCTTCAGAAGATGATGTTTTGAGATGCTCAGGAGGAGGATATTTGAGTCTTTGCCACTTGATGTTAAGGCAAAATTACAATACTGATGCAAGAATAGACAGCAACAGATTCATCTTCTATGAAGTTAACTAGTATAATTTGGAGAAAATGGGATTTAAGCCTGTGAGACTGTGGCCAGGGAGTATAGACATGTAGGGAAAAAAAAAAGGATAAGTAATATAAGTAATAAAAGTTTGGGTGGATTCTTTTCCCTGAAAAAGTAATGTGCTATCGTTCTACTGAGAAATCTTCTGAGTTAAAATAAGTTTCCATGTATTTAAAACTTTTCTTTTAGATATTAGATATATGCTGAGATGAGCAAATTATCTATTTAACACACTTCTTTAAAATCCCAATGCTCTTATTTTTTATAAGTTCCAAGGACAGCAGGAAAATTTTAAAACCTTAGAAGAAAGAAAATATAGCTAAACCCTTGATTTTTTTTTTTAAGTGTGTTTGGCTTAGAAATACTGTGCTGTCTGAAGAAACATAGGACTTGGTTTAATACCACATTCACCAGTTTTACAGCAGTATTAGGAAATTGCATTGAATTTCAGCAGAGTTGCCCTGATTTACAGAGGCATAAGTAAGGACAGAATCAATCTTATTTTTTTATGTGGGTCATTTTTAGCAAAAAGTGAGTTATCTGATGATTCTGTATATCACTGAAGTACAATGATCTATACACAGTAAACATGTCACACCCTCTAATACCCATAACGTAGTGAATTCATATGCTTTTAACCAATGCCGTATATTTTTGTTTGCTTTAAGAGGGTAACAATGCAAAGATTAGCAGAGAGAAATACAAATAATCTGGGAGGATAATCTCGGAGGATGCAGGACCACGTGTAGCACCATCTGGTGTTTCTAGTGGTGACAGTGACTAACATCCTTCCCTCTTCATCTTTGCTCTCTCAACATCTGGTATAGTCTGTAGGTAAATTGGTACCCAAATTAAGATTGCCAAGGAAGATTTTTTTCTTTGATTTGGCATGCTTTTGTTTCATGCAAGCCAAGGTCTGAGAATGTAATTAATAGTATGTGGAAAGGGACTTTTAACTCTTCAGAGTTGATGTGATCAGTACAACTGTGTTATCTAGTTGGAGTTAAAAATTAAAGAAACACATTTTTACTGTTTGGTCATTTAGGACTAATGCCTGTTAATGTTAATATGTAAGGTTTCATCCCCAAGAGATATCTAAGAACTGAACAAACAAACAAACAAACAAAAGTGTTAAATAGTGAATTAAAACATAAGTTATGTAAACAAGGATGACCTATGGTTTGAGCAGAATTCTTCTCGTGTCACAAATAATTTTCTCCGTCCTAATATTCTTCACAGGTTGAAAAAGCGCTCTTCTGTAAATGTGAGACTGTGCATGCAATCAGCAGGTGAACTGTGGCATCTAACTCAGATAGGCTGAAGGTCATCCACTCCAGTGCATGATTAAACACAGACATGCCTAACATAGTATAATTCTGTCTCCTGAGAAATCGGATATACGAGCAGATTATTTTCTCTGCATCTTAAAAATTAAAGACAGAATAGGTCTTTTAGTGTATTGATTCCAATCCATAGGTGATGCAGGGTTTGTTTTTGTTTTTCTTTTCTATTTCTTCCCTCTTTGAATATTCATTTAATGCAAGTTGATATTGCTTTTTTATAGAGTTTTGAGATTTCCATGTCATGTGTTGGTAAATATTCTTTTTCTAATTAACTAAACTTTCAAGATCCTTTCCCTTCTTTTCCTGTATCTTCCTCCCCTTTGAGGAAAGTTTGAATATATTTTCTATTTCACTCCTAATTGTAGATTTCCTATTTTTATTATTTTTTACTTGTATGTTATTACTTCAACCTAGTTATAATATGGAATAATATGTAGAAAGGATGCTAGATACATAAATGTTTATATATTATCTTTCCTTAGGAAATTCTTTTAACTTCTGTGTTCCATATTTCAGTTATGCATCTCCTGTGCTTCTCTAAATTCTTGGAAATTTGATAGTGTAATTCTGTAAATAATACCAACATGGCTTCTCTTACTGCATTTTTTTCCAGTGACTATCAAATATCCATATTCATTCCAAGCCATTGTCTGCTTATATCAGGATGTTATTCCAGACACACCAATTTTTATATTGCATTTCTAAGAAAAACTAATTTTGCTTCTCTGACTGGTATTTTTAATTCTCTCTTTATCTTCAATATTTTCTCCATTCTGAGGGAAGGCGATTGTCTTTGAGTCCTATCTTCCTTTACAGAAGCCTAACAAGAGCTCTTAGCTGCCTCATCCTTGTAAACTCAGCACAGCTGACTTTTTTGATGTATGTAAATGATGGTACAGAATACCTTAGTGGAAGTCAAAACTGTCAATTACTGTTTACCAAATTCCTTTCTAAAATGAGGCTTCTTCGAAAGTGAGATCTTCCCCCTGTGATTTGTGGGAATTTCTTATTAATTTGAGAAAATTCATCTGTTTGCTTGTTGGCTTATTTTTTTCTGAGAAATAATGCCACAGGGTAAATAGTCTGATGGCTTTCAGTTCTTTTTCTTTTTTATCCTTTTATTAGCACTTCCAATAAGTAGATATATATTTCTTTTTCTTTAAGTTGGAGGTCCTCTCTTTGTTGGACACAGGATAAAATATAGTTACTGCTACTGCAGAAGACAAGTAATTACTAGAATTCCTTTATTACAGTTCTGTCTCCCATCTCTACAACATCAGGAAATTCTTAACTACTTCCTAGCAGGACAGCAAAGTAGCAAGAAGTTGTTGCAAAAATAGTTCATAGTTAGTAGTTCATAATATTCCAGTATAGGAGACTAAATGGCAAAATCTTTATTTTTCCTCTTTTCAAGCCTACCACATGGAAAATGACCAAATTTCATGGGCCAAACTTTATAGAAAATGCACAAGGAAATGTAAAAGACACTAAACAAAAACTTGGAAGAGAAATACTGCTTTGTTCTACCTATCAATAAATATAATATAACAAGAAATCTGGTTTTGAATGTCTGTTTTCTACCTGCCTCATGAGAAAATATTTTTGAAACACCTTTTCAGAAAGCAGTATATCTACAGAAGGAGTGAATAGAGGACTCCTACATGTCTTTAACAATCTAACTTTTTGAACATTTATCCTGACATTTGAAGCTGGTGGCATTTGTCTTCATTGAACTCTTCCTGAATCATTTTGCAACTGCAAAGCAATCAGATAGCATATAACAAAACATTGAAGTTACCTATTTGTTGCTTACTACGGACACATTTTTCTCATTGTTACTCAAAGAAAGATTTTGCTCTGAGAGTTTTGCAGTTTCTTCAGTGCCAACATGATGTTGTAGGCAAAATTTTTAATACTACATTTTGGCATATCAACATTTTACAGGATGTGCCTCCAATTTTACTGGTCTGGACTTTTAAATTAGGAAATTTTAATGAATTTCTTTTGATGAAACCAAAAATTCTCCTGTTTTTTAAAGCTTACAAGTTTACATTAATTAAATAAATAATTATGTATTATTTAAAGAACAGCTATACATGTGGTAATTCCTTTATGTAGTGCATTAGAATTTATTGATTATGGATTTATAGTAATTAGTTTTGTTCCTCATTGTGTCCTGTAAGTTGATTCTAATCCCAGATCTTTTTAAAGATTTTTTTTCCGGTCAAAGTTTTTATTATGCAGAATATAAAATATCCAGGATAAGTAGTTTAGCGTGTTCCAGGTATTGCAGAGATAAAATTGCTATCAGCTAACAGCATGCATGAGGGATTTATTTATACGCTGGCTGTAAAAACAGTCCCGGAGTATCGTTCTGATGATAAAATGGTAAGAAATAAACAAATAATGCAATTCTGCATTTGGATTTCCTGTGGAAGAGTTATATTTAAGTACCTTGCTACTAGCTACACTAAACTAGTGTACTAGATTACAAAGTCTCTTTTTTCAACATCGGTTAATCTCATTCTTTTGTCTTTCTTACTAGTTTTCACTTTCTTTTGACATGATCTTACCAGCTGACATAAGTCAGAGCAGGCAAGTTGCCTCTTCTGTATTTCCAAGTGGAAGATAATCAGATCGCACGGGGCCAGCCTTGGAAGTAAAAATGACTGTCTGTGAGATCAGGATATCTTTAAACTGCATGAATTATTGTCAACTCTTATCGGAGCACAGCGCAGCCTGGGTCGCACCACTTGTTTAGGTGCTCTGTATAAACAGTCCTGGAGAGGAGACAGCTGCTGTTTGCCACCTATATCAAACCTAGTATGTTTCAGGTTAGCTCAAATATATATTTGGACCTTTTGAATAGGATGTAGCTCAGCGGGGAATTAACCCAGTTGGGAACATTTGCAAGCTACATAATAAAAACAAATAAATAAATAAAATATATGTATATAAAAAAAACCCCAGGATCTTATTGAAAAAAAAAAATGCTGATGCTAACAGACCTGTTCATGGCCTGTTGTCCTAAGATGCTGTGGACTCAAGCTAGTGAAAATTGAATGTATTGGTCATGTGTTGACCACTGTTGTGTTTGTTTACAGGCAGTGATCATTATTAGTGGTTTAAAAGCACTCACTTGTTCATGGCTAAAAAAAATCACTTGTGACCCTATATTGTAAATTGGTATATTTGGTTGTTTTGATTTTCTTTTATTGTTCTTTCCCCCACAGAGTTGAAGTAATTATATGACACATATTTCTCAGCAATTAGATCATCAAACATTTTAACAATTTCAGATATGATTCCCAATTTTAGCTTGAGTTTAAATGGGTTTGACTTTGTGTGTTTCAAAGCTCTATTCCTAGCAAAATACAAAGTTGTTACAAAAAATGAAAGAAATTGCCTAAAATAAAAAGTAGGTCAGCACAGAATATGGAAAACACAACACTTCTTAGAAATAATCAGCCATACAATCATGAATTAGACAATGACTGGCAAGGCTTCAGTTCAGCACAATATGATCTGTGTTTTGTAAGATCTTGAAAAGGCATCAGTCAGCGGCACCATACAATTACAGAAAAATACTTCACAAGAGAATGTCGGCTTTCGTTGGGCTCTTTCAGGCAGCTACAGAGAATGTATAACTTCTTTTTTTTCTTATGAGTTGAATAATTTTGTGAAGAACATAAATCTTCTAAAAATAGAAATAAATGTGAAGACTATACATATGCAGTAATAAGTCATATGATTAAACATCTGAAGCAACTGTTTAAATTGATTTTCTGCAAAGGGGCATTTGGGAGCCATACAATGATTTGAGCTGGACACATTGATTCACAAATATCATGTAATTGCAAAAGAAATAAGAATTGTTCTGAAAAGTGTAATATATAAGCACAGACTGTACATAATGGCCTGAGTTGGAATGCTGTGTTATACATGAATAGGGAAAAGACAGGAGCCTGATCCATCAGCCATCTAATAAGCAAGACCTATAAAGAAATACAGAAATGTTTATTTCCTTTTTTTTTTTTTTTTTTTTTTTTAAGATACAGACAGAAGCCTGCTGGGAAACAGCAATCATGAAAGTTAAAATACTTAAAATATTTAAAAAGCTAAAAAGAGAAATCAGTTGTTTTCCACATTCCCTGTGAGTAAGACAGAAGGGTTTACTGAGTTAAGGAAGCATAATTTAAAGAAAATCTGTGGGAATAGTGAAGACAGAGGCCAATGTTGTATAGGGACAGTGGACCCTGTCCCCAACAAAGCATTATCCAGGATCACTTTGGTAAAATCTTTCTGAGTTATTTTCTTCTTGAAGCACAATCAGAGATGACAAGTCCAATGTCACAGCACTTAGGGACAGCAAGGACACTGTACCTGCACAGTGATTTTCAGTAGGTGTAGAGGCACAGAGATCTCCTGACATTAAGAGGCAACAGAGCTGCCAGTGAGTGTCAAACTACCACAACTGCTTCAAATCACTATCCTCTTTGTAACTAGACATTTTAAAGAACGAATTAGAGCAGGTGCTGCCAGGAGTGTTGCACCTTCCTGAAACTGGAGGCTGGGCTACAGCAACCTTGCCTAAGGAGAGGTGCTGCGATGAAGGCACAAGATGACTGAGGAAGGAGTTGAGCATATCAAGGCAGTTATGGCGTATCGAGGAGGAAATGCAGGAGATCAAAAGCTTCTTTGAAGAGGTCAGAGCCCAAAATTCATGTTGAAATGAATAAAGGACTGATAGAGGCTACATTAAAATCAGTACAGGTTGGAGACTCCACTATGGAGGTGGCCTGAGACATATGAGTTCTGGCAAAAAGAAGAAGGCTGTCTTGTGACTTAGGGCCCAGGTAATAGAAGATGAGGCCAAAATACTTTAATGGAAAGTATTTGGGTTGGCTGTGCCTAGTCCTTGTGTTGACACTAAGGAAAAGTGGTGAGTGTTAGTTGCCAGACTGACACATCAGGCTTGCTGCCTCAGAACACTTCTGTTGCTTACCAAAGACTTGAATACGACACAATGCAGAGACTTTCAAGGCTTGCCTGGCCTCCATATTCATAACTACCCTTGATTCTCATCCCTTTTCCAACCCTGTTGTGGCAACAGTACAGCGAAGAGTACTGCCTTGAGTATATCAAAGATAAGTACAGGGAGCTGGGAGGTAACAGTAAAGGTCATGGGGACCCAGTGGTGTTCTGGATCCTAATGGCCACAGAGAGGCTAGGATAGAAGCAGATGTATTTTATATGTCAGTTCATGATTATGTAGATGGTGTCACAGATGGTTTTGTCTTTACAGGACTCTAAGTGAACAAGCAGTTCTGTTCACAGTGGAGCTTTGCATTTTTCTTATGGTCCATGTTGCAAGTATCTACATGGTGGCCCCTGTAGCTTGGCAGTTCATATGGCAGACAATTCTGCTATAGATTTTTTCACTCTTCAGAAAAACTAACCAGTATGCCAGTGTTGAAACAAGGCATTTAGAGTGAGCTGTGTTTGAGAAAGCTTGTTTACATTTAATCAAAATGTAATGGGTGTGGATATGTATTTGAGCCTCTATGAAGGGTTAACAGTCTTAAACTTGCTCTCAGGCAGTATCTTCTCCTGGGAGCAAAGTTTCATTCAGGTATTTCAGATCTTATTTATTTTTGATCCTAAATACTTAAGAGCTACATTTAAAATGTAGTATTATAGAAATGTCAGAAGACAAACTTCCAATAAGGTCCTCACAAGTTCTAAGCAGAGTCCAGACTGCTGCATCTGTTAGGTGTGCTTTAAATCTGTATCTCGCACTATGGCTTTGGGGATTTCTAATGCAATGAAAATGATAATAATTTAACAGTAGTAATTGCATAGTATCTTCTAAAAAATTTTGGGTTTATTCAGTGTAAGACAAGATTGAAAACTTGTTTCTTTAAAAGCACGTCTGATATTTACCTTCACTTGTATTCTGTGAAGGTTGTGCTGCATACCTTGTGTCAGACCCCAGTCTTATATTAGAATTCATAAATAATTCTGCCAGAAAGAGAGAAAAGAACTTACACATTGATCACATTGGGACAATCCATTATTTATCTCCAGTTGTTGTTATTTTGCTGACAAAACCGTCAACAACAACTCAATACAAATTATATTTTGTGGAATTCACAAATACATCATAGATTGACATTTCATCATGATTCTGAAGGATTTTGAATTTATTTTCTAAATAAAATAAGATTCTAGAGACATTAAAAATGAACATAATTAATAGGAAAAAGAGACATAAAATAATTCATCTTTCCTAACATATAGAATTGTTTTAATTTATTGACTTGTTTCTTTTTCTTTTTTACAGAAAACACATAAAGTGGTCTTTTTTTTTGCTTTACATAAGTAGACATCTGTTTAGAAGTGTGGGGCATGCCTTCATTAAATATTTTTCATAGTTCCTGTCCTGAGAACCTAATATAAAAAGAATGCTTTTTCTCCACTTGAAAAATTACTGTAAGGTGTATGGAAGTATACTGAATATAGGAAAAGAAGAAAAACATTTGGATAGGAACACTTTCATTTTATACTTTTTTTTTTCAATTTTAGTAACGATGAAGATATGATTTACTTTCTTCTCGTCAACAAACTGTGAAACAGCTTGCTTGTAGTCACTGAGTTTATATCAGCCATATGTTAAAAATTAACTGCAGAATTCAATGTACAAATTTTATATATATATATAAGGTTTTGAAGTATGCATGGTTTACTAATCTAGTTCTACCCATTATTGACACAATGCTTTAAAAGTTATGCCTTGAGCAGGACCAGCAACTGTATTGAGTGGCATTCCTCGATGGCATGTTCTAACGCCACTCTAGTGCAAAGAGCAGTAACAATATTTGAAACAAAGCTACATGTCAAAGTACATCTAAAAATGAGAAATTCAGGTTGGCTCTTGTAGGTTTTCTTTGATTTTTTTTAATTGTGTCTATTTTATTTCTTTTAATAACATAGAGCATCCTCATGTGTATTATTTGAGCTATATAACTTACACAAGATGAAGATCTGAGGTGCTGTATTGCATATACTCCTCCACTCCACACTTGAAAGCACCAGACAATGGAACAGATACAACTGATGCACTGTCTCTTATATTAACATAGCAAAATTCAAAAAGGTGCCAGAAGATACTAAAGTGCCTCTAATACAAGCAGCATGCTTGAAAAGATGCATATTATTGGTATACAGCTATGAATGTCTTCCTAGTTTCTGGATTTCAAAAAACAGTATATTCTTAAGGCCAAGTGAACTGAATGTATTTCTATCATCAGTTAATTTTTTTGCAGTATTATTGAAAATGGTGCTAATGCTATTCCAGGGATAAAGATATGAATTTTTAATATGAAATAAGAAATGTGTAAAATATATTTTTTATTAATCAAATACAGGAATTTTGACTTCCAGTTGCCATGCGCAGTGGACTCTATTCTACTATCTCTTGGTGTTAATTACAAAAGATATTTTTGAATAAAAGTTTCATGTTTGTAGCACACAGAAAGATAAATAAAAAGATAAATAAAACCAAAGATTATCTTGTTTTTGTTTGTTTGTTTGTTTTTGTAGGTTTTTCAGGCCAGTACTGTGAAATAGAAAAGAATGAATGTGATGCATCTCCCTGCTTGAATGGTGCTGTCTGTCAGAATGATGTCAACAGCTATGTTTGTTTTTGCCCTGAAGGTAAGTTGTTCAAAATAATTTATTTTTTATTATTTGTGACAATTTGCAAAATTGCCTGCAGTCTGCAAAACATCTTCATGACAGTCTTCAAAACCATTGTTAAAACTTCTCTTTTAAGAAAATAAATTATTCTTTCTGAAGTCTCATTTACATCTTTGTCCATCAAGGCACCCAATAAACCAAACATTCTCATAAAGAATGGAGACAGATATGTTTGTAAGTGCTTCTTTTAACTGACAAAGTACTCATGATTTTAACAATGCCTGAATGAGCGAGGAAAGCGCTTGTTTTTCCTTGGTCTCAAGGAAAAAGTAGTTCAGGGAAAAGCTGAAGTGCTTTAAATGATTTAAACTTAGTATTTTTGTGAGATAGATACTTTCACGAATGGGTTCTTTCTGAATTTTTTTTTATGATTCTTTTAACTCTTTTTAGTAAAAAAAGAGACGTCAAGATTGTGGTTTATAATCCAGTAGTTTGTTTCTACATTTTAAACTTTCTTATACTCCGTTGTTTTTAATCTTAAACCATATTATTTTGTATGTATAGATGAATGGTGTGTTCATTTCATGGCTTATAATATTTTATATATCAGTACAAGTATTCTAATGATTATGATATCTTATGAAACTCATCATTAAAGAGCAAATGGCTACAAGTAACTCATACAAGTGTAGCCTCCATCATTAGCTAGTTTAAATTAAAAGCCAAGCCAGGTAGTGGAAGACAGATGAAAATTAAGCTTGGAAAAGATTCTGCTGTTTACTCTGCCTGATTATCTTATATCATTTGAGTTAGGAAAATAAATCTTGGCATCCGCATTGATAATTTTGTGGTTTACTTGTTACCTGTGAGACATGGGTCTGATTGAACTCTGATTCCAAATGAGAACTGTTACCATATACATTATTAATGAACTCAGGGTAATTCCAAAGTTTTATGACTTGGGGATCAATGGGAATTCGTTCCATGGTCAGTTTGAGAAATCATGAGAATATGCCTTGCACTGAGGGTGCTGATAGCTTAACATTAGTCATGGTCTTCCTGCAGCCATGGCCTGTGACAGCGCTAATGATAGTCATTTTGTAGTGTGACCATGAATTAGAATATATTTACAAGAGCATAAAATGTCAGATACTGGAATGGTCATTCTTCAGCAATCTCAAGCATGATAAACCTTTTGTACTCCTTAGTTTGCTGAAAATCACTATTATGAGAGAAACACATAGAGAAAAAATGGAGAAGAAACTGCTTCAGAGTTGATTTTTAAAACTGTAATCAGACGAATAAATCCAAACACAAATTATGTTCTTCTGTAAAGTTCTCAAAATGCATACAGTACCAAAACATACATAGGTTCTTAGATATATTGATGCATAGTCTCTGCTGAACAAAAGCTTCAACTTTTTTGCTGATTACTTATTACTGAGTTTCTTCTTTCAATTATTAGCTCCTTTAAAATTATATTTGATGGTGAGATGTACTCTTTTATTTATAGAACAAAAAAAAGCTTTTAGAATGATAAAACTTAAAGATAGTTTTCTTACATAAGTAAATTAATAACATTTTTTTTTATTTAGAAAAAAGGAAAAAAAGACCCAAACCCATGCTATAGAAAGGAAGGTATGGGTATACTTGAATAATGCAGAGTTCTCTCTTTTTTTTTTTTTTTTTTTTTGTTTCCATTTTTTCTGTTTCCAACCGAGGATTTGAAGGGGTGAACTGTGAAATCAACTTTGATGAATGCACTTATGGCTTTTGTAAAAGCAATTCAACTTGTTTAGACCTGGTTGCAGACTACAGTTGTATTTGTCCTCCAGGATTTACTGGTAAGATTTTTTTTTTTAAATCTGAATAGGACACTAGAAAGTTAAAATTTTATTTACTTTTCTGAAATTAAAGCAAACAAACTTTTCTTGACTGTATTTTGTTTGATGTTTTAGTGTTGATAAAAATAAATGCACTTCATTTCGGTGTTCTGTGATAATCTGCTTTAATTTCCTTACTCATATGATAGAAACTGACAGTAGTGTGTATTCTGTTTGATTAATTTACAGAAAAAAAAACTACATTTTGCATATAAAAATGTTCAGGAAATATCCAGTTTCTGAAAATATCTCATAATTTTCCTAGGTGAACAATGATAGTTGTAGTTGGGTTTTTTTCTTTATACCACATTTTTTTTTCTTGTGATTCTGATAGAAATGAGAATACAATGTTAGCAACAGCACACTTTGTTCTCTTCCAAAAAGATGCCAGTACATCCTTATGATAAATAGCTTGTAAATTGCACAATTATTTGTGTGACTAACAGGTCAAGAGAATTGCTCTTGCATCAGGAGCAAGTCTTCATGACAGTACTCTATGCCAGAAGCAGCTAATGGGTTCATGGGGAAATCAATAAAACTGTCTCAAAAAATATGTCATCTTAACAGCTAACACGCTGTGATGCCAGGGACTGGAACGTACTGACTTTCAGATGCTGTTCCAAAGAGGCAAATGGAACAGCATTAGTCGTGAGAGGTAACACAAAGACAAAAATTCTTAATTATTCACCATTTGCTGGGCAGTTTCAGAAATCGTCCAAGGTAAGTGGGCATTGTGTAGGCACCCAAACCTATGTATGTATGTACAGATAGCTCAAAATCAGTGGTGACCAGTGGAGCAAGAAGAAAAAAAAAATAAAGGAGGAATGGAAGGTATGAAAGAAGTAGGTGGAGTGGTGAAAGAGTAGGAGGCAAAAATAAGTTAGAAGAAAATAAAGCATTTCAGATAGATACTATGGCCAGTCATAGCTGCTTTTGGAGCACTTCATATGTGTTTTGTCAATGATTAAAATAGGCAAATGGGACATAGATAATGTAAGATGATACACAAAACTTTAGAATCTGTAAAAGTGATAATAGTTACACAGATGTATGGGATCTGGCTTGATTCTTGCCAACATATTCTAATATTATTAAATACTGCAAAATTGAGATGTGCTGTATTTTCTATAAGATCATATTCTTTTATTTTTTCTTTGATAACCGGTTTTGCTGTCATGAGTTTATATAGTGTATGTCTAGTTTGTGTTAATCATGAAAATAATGGAGGTGATCACAAAGTATTTGTTCATATTAACAGAAGCATCTTTAATAAACTTTTAAAAGAATTAACTTAAACTCTTACGAAAGGTGTCAGGCTCAGGGAACAATAAAGTAAGAGTACCAGTGACTTATGGGCAGATTTTAATGGACACCTTGAGGCCCACATGGAAGCCGTAGAAGCAATCATATGACTGGAAAATAACACATTATTAAGAAAGAGCTCCATTTCTTGCATTTTCTGCTTTTTTTTTCTTCCTCTGCATGAGGGAGTTTTCACAATTCAGATGCTATTGATCTCACTTCATATCGCTTATTTTTTTTCTCTGAGACAAGAGAGCTCCCACAAGAAAACGAGTAAGTCAGTACAGTGATTAAGTTGATCAGACAAAAAATGTTCAAACTGGAAGTAGGAATAGGAGTCTTCCTAATTATATTGAACACTTTAATCTGTGCTCATTTTCTTTGATAATATATGCACAACCACTGTGGATATCAAGTCCACTCTGTCAAGTCCTTGCAACAACTGCTTCATCCTTTCACGAAAAAAAGGTATCTGATGGCAAATACTGACTATTTGAGCTTATATCTTCCAAGAAAAGGAATCAATGACAAAAGAGCAGAACCTACAATATGCTGATTTGATATAGGATTGACTGAAGACTTCAATACCTTGCAGCTGGTCGAATTTTATTTGACTGCTCACCTATGATATTATTCACGTTCCTGCTTCTGGTGTAGACATCCAGGGAGGATGTTTGCCACAATGACAGTGTGCAGAATCTTTGTAAGGACAAAAAGAAATATGCTATATATAGAAGAACATATTGTTAGTCCAGTTAATGTTAAAGCAGTCAAGTAACCCATATTATGTTGTTAATACAGAAAAGCCTCATTAAAAATACCAGCAGAATTGCTCTAGCTGGAGCTGGGGCTGGGTCAGGGCAGGCAGCAGCCCCGGGCCCCAGCTCAGGCTCCAACCAGCGCAGCCCAACTCAGGCCATGGTCAGCCCAGAGCCTGGCATGGACACGGCAGCGCCAGCCTGCAGCCCCCTGAGGATCATGAGTAACATCAACGTTTGTGCCTGTACAAAGTGTGTACAAATGCTTGCTGTATCAAACAGGCTGCGCTGCTCATCTGAGTGGCCCTGGAGCTGAAGAGGCCTCTTCCCCCCTGGGCACTGCTCGTGTGGGCTGCACGGCAGGCGAGCAGCTCTTGCTCCATGGAGTAGCCAGTAGGAGCACAAGGACAACACGAGTGCCCACGGACAAGTGAGGCCTCTGCCGCCACATGAAGTCTTTGCGGTGAAAATCACAAGTGCCTCAGCCTCCAGAGCCCGAGCCTGGAGCTTGCTGTGTGTCAGCAAGCCGGTCGAGGAGAGGGGAGCAGCTCCTGAGCAAGGCAAGAGAAACTCGCCTTCCTTTCTGCACTGTGTCAAAGCTTGCTCTCAAATGCCCTCTTGTGGGAGCCAGCACACATGGGCCCGCTCTGCTAATCCCAAAGAGTGGAGAGATACGGGGCAGATTGGCAACACCTTGTTGCCTCACCATGGTGGTTCAGTTTGGTCACTGACAGCATCTGGCCCCTGGGGTAGGTAAACAGTCTCCATATTCACAGCTCCAGCAAGGTTTAGGTACTTGGCATATCTGGATTCTGGTAATTCAGAAGATAGGACAACTAGGGAATTTTAATATCGAATGCTTTATGACCTTAGGTATTTGAAGATACCTTGAATCAAACATGAAGTCAGGGAGGCTAGTGTGGAATTTGCCCATAATGCAGATGGATACTACTTTTATGAGGTGTAAGCTACTAACCATTTTCATTATTAACTGCCTCCTGAATAGCACTGATATTTATAATTCAGGAAGTTTATTATTTATTTTACTTGTTGTATGTATCCTTCAGCCATAGTTAAGAGCAATTTTTATGTTTCCATCAGGTTACAATAGGACTTTTGTTTGTTGTAATTTATATGCATGAGATGCTTAATCTGACTTCTTCATTTCAGTCATGGGCCATATCAATTATTTGTCTTGTTTTATATAATATATGCAACATGGTCCTCATTTTGGACTTCGGCTGTCTCTCATTCGTGATTATCATGAGACAGTATGTACCAACTGTCAAAACACACCATCAGTCATATGTTGATTTAAATAAGTCTGCAGACTTTACTCAGCAGCGTAAATACACTTTCTAGCCTTCCTAATATGCTTCCTGAAGATAAAATCTGTATTTTTTTTTTTAGGAGCTATGGGAATAGTGTAGAAGCTATTGTAGGTAAACAAGTGGTCCCTGCAGCACTGAGCATTTGTAACCCACAATTACAAAAGGTTGTGCACTGTCCACTCGCTCCACTCATCCCATCATGAGCCAAACTGAAAAGGGTGATGCCTTTCTCTCTTCAGTGTTTTCAAAAATCTCTTTCTGTGTTTGCTTTCTAAGGTTTTCTTTTCAGTTAACCTGCTACAGCTGCTCTATTTTCTGCATTTTTTGACATTTTTAGTTAATGTCACGACCATTGCACAATTTAAAACCATTGCATCACTTCATCTTCAAGTCCACGTGAATCATCTCCAACTCTGCCCTCAGTGAATCAAAAGAAAGAATCAGTGTCACAAACACATGGGTGCTTGCCCATATTCCGAGTCAGTCATGTATATACCAAGCCTTGCATGTATCATCTCACTTATCGGTTATTGTTGAATATTCCTGGTTCCCACAGAAGCAGGCCAAAAGCCTGCCAGAAGCCTGATATTCTTTGCTATATGCCCGCTATGGACTGAGTTCATGTAAAATACTTTCCTGCTTCCAGCCCTAGGTTAGAGAGTTGTCGTTTTTCAAACCACCATAAAATCTGGAAACAGGAGAATTAACAGGGATAGGAGCTTTCTGCTGGCTCCTGGATGACAACTCTGACTCCCCATGGTGCCAGGCTGACATTCCCCCTGCCACTGCTGCACTCCCCTCTTTGGCTGTTGGCTTTCAGAGGCTCTCTGGAAGACTGGGAGCCTGGAGCAACTTCCCACAACTAGCCGTACAAACTATACATTCCCATAAACACACAGGATTTAATCAGATGTGGAAATGTGTTCAGTGTATATTCCCGTGGTTAGTAGAGAAAGTTTGTCATCGTTAAAGTACATGCTTCTTGTTCAAGTACACCCACTTCCTTTGGGATGAATTCAGGTCAGAACACAGAGTGGGAGAAAAGATTAGTGGAATGCAGGAAAGTCTGATTTCATCATGCTCTAAACTACATAAAGTAAAAACTTTGTTAAAGTAACACACAAAAAGTACTGAATTGCATGAAAGAAAAACAAATCAATTATGGTTCAACAACAATGTTTTTCCTGTCAGCTAGAAATTAACCAAAGTGTTTCTTTTATATAAGAAAACAAATGGCACATCTCTTTGATATCTCATCTGCAAATGCTAAGCATGACTTGTTAAACTTACAGTTATAGCAAATAGCAGCAGTTGGAATCATGTGAGAAAAAGATATGTTAATTCTTCAATCAAAATTTAATTAGTTTATATGGGATTTACTTTATCATTGCTCTACCAGAGGTGTTAGGAGATTATTTTTGTATTTCAGATTATCCCCTTTATTTTAGATATATTTTTGCCTCAATAGTGATGCCAATTGTCATGCGTAGTATAATGTATTTAGAACATGTAGTAATATCTTTCTGTGCATGACAAGGTATTTAATTTATTTTAGATAAATAGGAATCCAATCATTTAAAGTGAATAGGCTTATTTTTCAATAGAAAAAAAAATATTGTAGGTTGCTAGGAAGTCCTAGAAAAGCTCATGTTTTGATTAAAGCACAAATGCAGGACTCTGGAAAATGTGGCTGAAAATTCTTAGTAGCCTTGAAGTCCTCAGTAACATTGTATACACACACCTCAGAGCCACTGTCCTCTCTGCTTTGCACTGCGTCCTTAATCTAGGGTCACATGTAGTTCATTTTCTACAGCTTATCTCCTTGCTATTCCGACCTACATCAATATTATTAACAGCAAGCATTGTGTCACAGAGCTGTACAAAGCTAAGTTTTTTATTCCTCAAATTTGCCTGAGAACAAATGAGGCAATATCCACCCGGCTGTTAGGCAACTGTCATTACAGATCAGCAAACTAAAATGAAACTTGAGGTAAGCTGAGACAGCTCCCAAGGCCACTATAGTTAGCTCAGTGCAGAACCTGTGGTCAGATTTGAGAAGTGGCAACGCTCTACATATGGGCTACGGGACCACGATGGTGGTAATGAGGAACTCAGCCCATAGCCGGATTTACTTCACTTACCTGGAGGTCTGCTGCAAGGAGTGCTGCCTGATTGACGGGTAGTTTTCCAGGGACATTCCAGCATATGTGTCCTGGCTGAGAACATGCATCTTACCTGGGGATGCAGATGCTTCAGGACCCATCTCTCTTGGGGTGGTCAGTTGCTTCCAGGAAAGGAAACTACTCACAGAACACTACCGGCTATGTATCAACCTGTAGATTATTGTTTGCACAGACTAGATTATTTCTCTATACCATGAGGAAGTTAATGTTGCCCGTTAACTGGTTTGTACTGAACCTAATTACTTAGCTGTGATTAAACCACACATTGAATCCAAATGTATTCAGTGCTGATCTGAAGAGAAGCCAGAATGTCAGTAGCATTTTTTATAGTAATAATCGCCATGAATTTTAAAAGTTTATGTTAAATATCTTCTTTAAAATTTTGTCTTTGGCTTTGAGCTATTGGGTCTCATTACCTTTTCTCCACAAAATGAAAAAGCCTGTTACTAAGTATTTTCTCCTTGTATAAACACTTACACACTGTAATCAAGTCACTTTTTTGGGTTTGTTTGTTCTAAATCAAACAGATGGAGCTCTTTAAGCCTTTGCCGACAGCATACTTTCTTCAGCTATTGAATAAATTGTGTAGCTTCTTCACATCCTTCAACCTAGTTTTAAATATACAAGACTTAGCACTGTGTTAAACATGCTAACCTGTTTCTTACAGAGAAAAAATGACCCTTACACATAAATATTCTTTTCTCCTACTTTTTTAACACATCTGAGGATTTTTTCTTTCTTTTTGTTGCAGCATCACACTGTAGCTCATTTACTGAGTTAATCCTCAGCAGTCCTTTCTGAATCACTTTATTGTTTCCTCGTATACAGTTCAGCTACAGTTCAGGATCTGTAGCACATGCATCTTTTTCCTCACTTGTATCTGCCTGCTGCAGGTGACCAGAAGAGACTTTCAGTATGGGACATACAGGAAATATATTTAGGAAATATATACAGGAAAAGAATTGAGAGTGGAAATGCAGAATCTGTTTAAAGTCCAGTGTTGAAATAACAGGGTAAGGGTTTTTCACATTCGCCTATAGCCTATGAGACTCTGGGAAGTAGGAAATAACTGTTTAATCTCACAGTTTTCTCAGCTGAATGACAAAAATTTGAGCTGGGTGAATCATTTTAGTTCAGCCTCTCAGAAGGTTTCATCTCACTAATTTTTAACTTTTTTTGTGATACATTTTCTGATTTTTTTTTAAGTTACTCACCTGCTTTGTCCCTTCCTTTCTTCTAGATCTTGATTACTAATATTTCATAATGACTCTCACCTAGGTTTCTGTCATTGTTTCATCATATCAGATGTTACTCCACCATTTTGATTAGGATTAAATCTCAGAAAAATTGTAGTGAACCATTAAATACAGCATGTTGCTCATGTTATTATCTCTGTGAGTGTGCAAAATATCCTGCATACGTTTTAAGTCATTATATAGATTCTATCATTTTCCTTATCTATGTATATCTATGAGCTTCCCCTTAATGCTTTTCCTAAATTTTTAATTTAGACAAAAAAAGAGGATTTTTTTAAGTTCTCTTCTGTTTTCCCACTGCTTTCTTTCCTGCACTTTATTTTTTTTTATTGTATATTCCATTTCTACCGGTTATCTCAGAGAACATCACTTGGTGGTTAGAGAAGGCAAAACCATCTGGTGGTACCATCTGCAAGCCATGCATTTGTCTTTGGAAAGAATCTTGCATTGTCTGAACTCTGGTGCTCCAAGGAGAACCTCAGAAACACCACCTGGTCCTGTAATTCCTACTCCCACAGTGTTGTTCCCAAGTTGTTCCCAAGAGCACAAGTAGTTCCTACAGAGCTTGTTGCATATGCTACTAGTCCATGGATTAAATTTTTCAATACTTCTTCAGATTGAGAAACCTGAGTGGCATTACCTATTTAATCTTTCCAATTTGAGTGATACAAAGATCTTTCCATCACTTTTTGGATAGAATTCCCACCTACATTTTACTTGTTCACATCGGTGATAGCTCTAGCTTTCTCATATCTGACAGCGGAGTAGCTTCTCTTGTTCAATATAGCTCTTTAGTTGTATATTTATCCCTTGAGTTTGGAACAATCTGGGAACAGAAAGATGCTACTATAATTTATAACAAGCTTGCTTTAGATTAATGCAGTGCACAACAGATGGATGAGGGATTGTGGGTTTTCCTTGGCATATCTGATAAGTTCAATGTTTTCATAAGCCATCTATTATATTGTCTTCAAAATGTTCTCTTTATATATTCTACTTTATTGTTGTTGTTTTGGAATTGTTATTAATTTGAATTTTAGCTCATTTAAACCTCTTTAAAAGTGGAAAATAAACAGATAGTTGATTGAGTTTTTGAGTATTCTCATCTGACATTTTAAAAGTGTCTTTATTCATCTAAGCATGGAAGCCATTTTGACAACTATTTTCTTGTGACTGTTACTAGGTTATTAAATATCTAAAACAGAATTTTTAATGTGGTATATAATTCAGTAATTGTGGTGTTGAGATGAAATGCTAGAATACACAAAGAGTATATCTATAAATACTGCTGATATTTATCCCTTTGAAATATTTAATTTGTTAACTATCAGTTATGATCTATGAAAATCTCTAGTTTTAGAGCTGTCAAGAATAAATAAAATAGTGTTTCCAACATGGAAAAGTTAAATTATGTAGCTGTCACTTGTACTATGAAGTAGCTTTTCTACTTTCCCAAATCCAATATGATTTATAGTTTTAATGTTTCATTTTCTTTTGTGACAGACAAAAACTGTTCCACAGACATTGATGAATGTGCCTTCAAGCCCTGCAAAAATGGAGGCCGTTGCCATGATTTGATTGGTGAATTTTACTGTAGCTGTTTGCCAGGTAAGAAGTTAGGTGAAAAATGTTATGTGGTATGAAAGAAATATAAATAGTTCTTCATATGTTTGCACCTAGGTAGACAAATTTGTTTTACATAAAAAAAAAAAGAAAAAAAGGACTGAGTGGGTAGTCTTTAAATGAACTATATAATTATGTGAACAGTGTCATCAGAATCGTTTTGCAAAACATAGCTCGGGTGCCAGAAGACCTGCTTTGCAAACCGATGAAGAGCTGTAGAAATGAAACAAAACTTTCAGAAGTATTGAAGTATTCACACCAGAATCTTTGAGGAATTTTGCATTTTCAAATCTTTTCGAAAGTTAATTTTCTCTTTCTTTATGTGAATGTAGAACAATTATATTTCCTTCTTTTGTACATGCAAAGGTGATTTTTGAATTTTTTTATGATACATTAAAGAAAACATAAGAGAGAATTCACACCATAGATGTAGGGTTACTTTCAGTGAAGAACTTTAGATAAATTATTAATAGTTGAATCAAAGTTATCAGTAATAGCTCAATTTATTTTTTTTTGTCTTCAAATGACATAAATACAACATCTTATAAATACACAAATTTATATACTTCCATGGGTTGTTTTCTTTCCGTACAGAGCTGGAATGTACTGTAGGCCACCTTCTAAATATTGGAAAGTAATATCTTTTAATATAGCTAGCTAACTTAAATACATAATGCCAGTATAGCATGACTATTGTTGACATTTTTCTTGTTATATCTTTACTGTGGGTTGACCAGTCATCATCTGATTGGAAAATATGAACTAAAGCATGATGAGATGATAGCACTTTTTCCTTTGCAGTTTTTTCCATTCCTATTTTACTTACATTGCATTAAATATTGTTCTGCCATGTCAAGTTTGCAATATATACTGTAATAGTAAATGGATCAAGCACATATTTGAACAAAAATATTTGTTTGTAATGTGTAGAAAAAGCAAGTAGTTAAAATTACTATGTTCCTGTTAAAAATATATGTTTTTATGTAAGTGATTTAATACTATGTAAAAGCTATTTCTTCTTATATGTATAAATAGCTTGAAAGGTATTGAAATAGGAAGTGTAGAAGTGATTTTCACAGCCAGCACTATTACTAAATCATAGTATACATGCTCAAAAATAGCATACGTGAACATATGTGGATATTAGTATATATAGAAGCGTGTGCGTGTGTATTACACATGCGCACATGCACATACAAATTCAAACCTCCTATAAAAACTTCAGAGTCCCCCATTAGCCTTTAAGGATGCTGAATATCTCAGTTTTATCAACAGATTTCTTATTACTATGATTAAACTGTTAATACCACATTCTTATATATTAATATTTCAGGTTATTTTTATTTTTGAAATACAGAGCGTGTGACTATTTTTCATTACTCTCTCCATGGTGGATGAACAAAATATCACACCTCATTTTGTTAGAGAGCATTTTGACATGTGCAATCACAAACATAGCAATGAGAATGAAAACATCTGCCTGCTTTACAGTATTGGAACAACTGTAATCATATGCGTGCAATGATTATCGATGTAAGAAATACACATATAAATTCTCAGATTATACCTATTTTCTATTAATAACCTTGGACCTTAGATGTAGCCTTTGTGAAGATGTACAAAATACAGAATGAAAATAAATGATTCAGACAGTAGTTAGTCTAAGGTCAGGCATGCACATACAGGATTTGAAAGAATAAAGAAGAGGGTTATCTAAGGAAAGGAAAACAAATAATATATCATAATCACGCATCACAAGGACTGCAAGCGTAGAGAACGGAACAACTAACAGAGACCTATCACTTATGACAGAGGTTTCCAGGCTTCTCCAGGAAACTGCAGGACATATATTCTGAGATAGTCCTTTCTGAGGAATGTCTGATGGGCTGCTGTATGGGTATGGAGCTCAATAAACAGAAATGGGTCTGTTGATGGATAACCCCAAGCACCCGTACGGCTTGAGGCCAGCTGTCTGAAAAGCAGCGTTGTGGGAGGGATCTGAGGGTCCTGCTGTTCAGCAAGTGAACTTGAGCCAGCAATGATGTGCCTTGTAGCAAAGAAACATCCTGGACCACTTTAAGAGAGTGGTCAGCAAGTTGAGATGAATATTTTCCTACTCAGTACTTGTGAAGATGCATCTTATGGACTATGTCTTGTTCTGCATTCACAAGTAACAGAAAGACACTGCTATAACGCAGCAAAGGTCTAGAGAGATGGTTGGGGGCTGGGGCACCTGATGTTAAAGGAGAGGCTGAGGAAACTGGGTCCCTTCAGCCTGAAGCAAAGGCTAAGGGAAGATTTTACAGCTGCCTCATGAAAGGGCGAAGATGGAATCAGACTCTTCTCAGAGACAGAAATGCTGGTGAGGCAAGGGACAATGGATACAAGCTGGAAAACAAGAAAACTGTGATTGGATATTAGGAACAATATTGACTTTGGAGATTTTTAATCATTGAAATGGATTGTCTGGAAAGCTCGTGGAATCTCTGTTCTTGGAGACAGGTATTCGAACCTTGATTAGTCACTTCCTTGAGCAACCTGATTTGGTTGGTCTTGCTTTCAGTGAGTGACTAGATGGCCCTGAGAGGACCCTTCCAATACAAATTATAATTCTGTGACTAAATAAGGAATCTTTGTCCCATTTTATGTCCACTTTGCAAATGCAACACTTACCCTGAATTTGAACTACTTGTGCCTACATACACAGCACAGTCTTTAAGACTGCGAGCATTTGGACCATATCCAAAAAAAGTATGTAATCTTTATTGGAGTGTGCTTTTTTATCAATGAACTTTGTAGCTGAATGCAGTGTAACAATTTGTTTATATACAATGCTTTTCAAAAGACAGAATTTGTATGAATATTCAAAATAACTTCTCAAGTGTTTATTTTCCTCCCATGTGTCAACTTAGTCTTCTAGTAGGAAATGACTTCACATTTTATACCGAATTTTAACAAGGGGAAAAAAAAAGAAACTGAAAACAAAAAGCTGTAGAGGTGTATTAAAAAAATTAATTACAACAGTAATCTGTCATCTGGAAAAACTAAAAAGAAAAGCTGGAGAAGCACAGCTTGAGGAGTGAGGAGTCATAGTTTATCTAGCTGATTCGCATTTAAGGAAACATTAATCTAGAATTTATAGAAGCTACTAAGAAAGACAACAAAAATAATCAAGGAAAGGGAGCAGCTGCATTATGAAAAAGCAGAAACTCTTTATATTTGTAGAAGAAAAGGATGGAGGAAAGAGATGGGTCTTTAAAATCACAAACATAGTGGCTAAACTGCAGAACTGTTCACCAAATCTAGTATGTAAGAAGAGGGCACTGAATGAGTATATTGGAGACTGAATGAGAACATAAGAGAACACATAAGAGAATACTTCTTTTAACAGGTGATAAGGCTGTTCTAAGTTTGCTACCCCAAAGTTATGTGGTTAGATAATCTCAATTAGAAGTTTTCATAAAGGATTAGACAAATTCACAAACAGCAAGGCTGTAAGTAGATACCAGAGGATCCTCTGATAATTTTCCTACTAGACCTCCTGCTACTGGGAGTTTGCACAAAGGACAGCAGGTGGCTGGGCTCTTATTCTCACTCAAAATAATCTTTTCTTTTTGCTGCTCTCGGAATTCTGGCTGGATGTGCTGTCAGACTGGCCAATAGCTTATTCTCATGCTTTTGTGTTTTGGAAAACCTTAAATCTATTGCACAGCCTTTTTTCCCCCATCCCCATTTATGCCTCAGTGGCTATTATCCCTGATACACATATCTAAATACATAAATATTTATTTTCTCAGTGGAATTACTCCATGATTAACATGATTGGTAAAGAAGACCGATTTCCAAGCAGAAAATCTTGTCAATTGAGATGCTTGGCTTGATGGATTCAACCTAGTATCAATTTTTGTTCAGCCTGATACATTGAATCAAAGGAATAGTAGTTCCAATTAAGAGCAAACTCTCACAATACAAAAGTGTAAATCAAATTCTTCCTTATTGGTAGGCTCTCTTATAAAGTTTACTGTACCATGAAATAAGACTACTTTCTTTCAAACCTTTCTGGCATTCCTTATTATGAAGTAGAAGCTTATATATGAAAGTTTTTACTCTAGGAAGAGGCTTTAGGAAAACACTGTTGCATGCTGAGACTGCAAAAATAAAGTGAATCATTATGATTACAGATGGTAAATACTTAAGTATTCATTCAATCCTTTACGCTGCTGCTGTGCCATCACTACTGATGTAGGATTGGAAATAATGTTCTTTTTTTGTTTTTTTTGTTTGTTTGTTTTGTTTTTTTTTTGCTTTAGCTGCAAAGGTGTGTGATAACGGAGCTCTAACACTTTTCACATGAAACTGTTGCACAGCTTACCAGAAGATTCTTCCTAATATGTAACTTAAAATTCTCATTTTTAATTTCTTGCTCCAACTTAGCCATTCGTTTTTACATTTGGAAAGTTGCTTTTTTTTTCTCTCTCTCACATTCTCTAGAATCCTAACTTTTACTAGAATCCTAACTTTCCCAGGTGCAGCATTCTGTTTAAACAAGTAAATTCCATCAGCTATAGAAGTGACATACAGCAACCCACCACTTACCACTTACAGAAGATACGGTGAGCATTCATACAGAGAAAAAGTACAAGACAGCTCGAAAACAGTTGGTAGAGGAACTCAGCATTTTAGGCAGTAGAGGTTAATATGCTCAGCCTCTACTCTGTCTTGCAAAGTCTTTTTGCTGAAGCTCCCTCGGGCAGCCACATGAGACATCAGTGACTCTTGCCCTGAGGAGTGGGCTGAGGCCGCTGATGGTCAGGGCTGTTTCAGAGGCACAGGTCATGGCCGTGGCCCCTCAGGACAAATCTGACAGCCTGCTTTGAAAGAGCCGGGAACATCGCTAGGGGTCATTCCTAAGAGCTCTTCTGGTTACTTGCAGATGATCCACGCATAAGCATTAATTTTGCTCTGATATTTGTGAAGTGCTAAATATATTTCTCCATAGCAGTTATGGTGCTAGACCTCACTAGCAATTAATTCTTCTGCAGTTTTGAGAACATTGGTACATATTTTTCTAATAATGGGGTTCCTCGCTGAGAAGGTCAATGTCAGGCCATTTGCGGAAGGTTTGGCTATTTTCTTTTTTTTTTCCTAGTAGCCCTTATTTTTTTTTTCTCATAGTAGCCCTTATAAAGTTAGTTAAAGACCTTATTCATCATTTTATGAATATCGTAGTCATAAAAGGCATGGAGTTAGAAGGAAAGGGTTAACAATTTCAACACTGGCAGGAACTATGAGAACCTTCCTTTTTAGGAAAGAAAATACATTTTGAAGTATTTGCAAAGTAAGGACATACAAACAAGAATTACAAGGTCATTCCTTGTTTTTTCATCCTGCAATTCTGGAGTGTTAAGATTAATGTGTCCTTCTCTTTGCGGCTCTTATATTTATTTCAACCATGAGCTGTTCAAGTACAATAAGACAGGTCCGTTCAGTTTAGCCTTTTAAGATATTTTATATAACATGTTGAAAAATCATCTATTGTGACATTCAGATTTTAGTATACAGGGGTAGTTGATGGAGTTTTGTGAATGTTTCAGCAAGTACCTGAGACTGTGGTGAGTGGCACATGGAGTCTAAAATAGAAGGATACTGATCAGTCCCAACCTCAGTTTAGGAGACTGACAAATGGAAGTGGAGGCCTAGGCTAAGGAAAAAAATGTCCTATTTGGGGGGGACCTAGGACAGAATCTAAACCAACGAATGCTTTGCCAGGCCTTTTGGCAAAACACAACCCTCCGTGCTGGCCAGCAGGCTTGAATCCTGAAAATATGAAGCAAGTGGCTTAACTTCAATGTCTTATTCCTCTTTCTGTGCCACTGTTTTGTCATGGAAAAAAAAGATAGTGACTGCTATTCATTATTTGGAATTAAGCAAACAATAATTTAAAAGGAGTCTCTAACTTGTGCCCATCAGAAGAAACACTCCAAAAATAAAGGGCCACAAATAGGAATTCTCCCTGGCCAACAAACTGATAGGCTCTATTTATCTTCTACTGTACTTCTTTACATCTTCATCTTTTGTCACAGGTTTCTACCTCTACATGGTAAGTTCCTTTATCATTGTTCTACGACTTCCAGTTTCTTAGTGATTTTAATTTACATTAAATTATCCAGTCTTATGTCTTTTCTGCATGTTTTCGACTCCTTTATCTAGATGCTTTAATTGTAGGTTTGAAGTTTTTTTAAGCATCTACTGACATTTCTTGAAGAATTCCTATTTGTCATTTGTGTTTCTCAGTTTAAGTTGTCTCAGTGCATTTTTTTTTCACTAGTTGCATTTAACTTCATAAAAAACTGTCATTTGAAACAGCTATGTTATGCTGAAGTGGTTCATAAAACCTAGATATTCTTGATGGGCATAATGACTACACCTAGATTTCTGTCAGGAGTAATAAAAAGAGTAACTTACAATATATATTCCAAATGATACTGGAAAGGGATGAAGATGAGTTGTTCATGGCTTTGTTGCTCAATTTAAATGCTACACTTCCCCAGTAGGAATAAACACATGTACTAAAAAGTTGATTTACATTTTCATGAGGCCATCAGTTCTATCTGTGTGTAATCTGTAAACTGGATAGTGGTGCCTTCATTGTCTCTCCTTCTGTCTCTCACAGGTGTGTATAAAAATACATTACATATGTCTTTATATATGCAAATACATCTATTGAATGTCAACATATGTCCTTTAAGGGTATTTTATTATCACAGTAGATTATCTTGATTTTATTGTACTTGCTAAATAACTGTATTGTTCATAAACCTAATGTGTGATTTCACTTTAAAAAAACATTTAGTTCGTTCTTTAAAGGCAGTTCTAGGGATGAAGTGAGGGGTTGTATGTTTGTTAAAAGAAACCTAGATAGCTATGTTCCAAATACGTGTTGCATTCCATAATACACTAGTAAATTTCTGATTCTTCATATTGTTCCTAGAAGCACAGGAAGATGTTAATTTTTAAACTTAATCTTTATGAACTGTTAGGAAGTAGATATAAATGTATGAATGGGAACAGAGGTGTGCTATTTCTCCTTCAGTGAGTTTTCATTGTTTGTGTTATTCGTACACAAATAATAATCATTTCTGCCTGAAAAACTGAACATTATATAGTTTTTGTAAATTAAAAAGACACAAAACAAGACTCACAATTATCAGAAATATTTTTGAAACAAATACCTTTTAATTACAGAGAGTTTCTATAAAAGATAAGAATTCCCATAATGCCACTTGCAAATCATTCATTGTATATCAGCACATACTAGGCAGCATAAGGAAGCATGAAGACAAGTGTAGGAGAAAGAAAAATATAGATGTTGAAAGCATTGTGCTGAAAATAGGAAAGAAAAAGTCAAGAAAGGACAAATGAGAAGAGCAACATACTTTGGAAAGTTAATAGAAAGGTCTCTTACAAGGATTTAATGGTAAAGGAGACTCTGATAAAGAAAAAGTAAACTTATGATTAAGGGAGAAGATGGCAAATTTCTCACTGTCATGAAGAGAACCAAACATATTTGGTCTAGTAGCCAAACATTATTAAGTCACTTTCTCTTTTATAATTCCAGTTTTCCTCTGTGTTCCTATCCTTATCAGTATAAGGCTTCATGACAGTGATACCTGAACTTTTCTTGCCATAGAAAAAGAAAATATTTCCAGCTTTTTCCTTTTCCTCCGAAAATATGTTACGTCATTTGTAAGGAAGAAAAAAAAAAGTTTCTTTTGACTAACTGTTCATCCACAATGGTAATTAAATTCTACCCCTCACTGCAATGACTTCTAAAAATTTGACATTTTTCTAACAGAAATAAAAAAGATATTTATTTTCAAAGTGGATAAGAAAACATTGAGCTACTGTCAACAAAAGCAGACACAAAACAGCAATCCCTTGAGAGATATTGTAATATCCCATTGCACATCCCCCAGGCCAAGAAATATCTTTGTGACAGCCCTTGGCTTGAGTCTGTTCATCTCTAAAAGTGCAGTAACGAAATGGAATGGAAATGGCTTCTTTCTAATATTAAACAGTTATTTTAAAGTCTTCTTAAATCCTTCATGGCTGTATTTCACTTTTCACCAAATGTGTACTCTCCTATAAAGGATTTAACTCCCCATCAATGGCTTATTTTTCATTCTCTGCCCTATATATCTGTTTTCTCTGTATTTTTTCCTATTTTCTGTTCCATTAATGTAATATGTTACCATATTTTCAAATTTCTCGCTGATATAATCACCCCATCACAATTAATAGTTAATAAGATCTGACATTCTCATGCCCCCTAAAAAAGTAAGGATTAATACTCAAGTTGGTAAAAAAGAATCAATTCTAGAATATCATTTCATTTCTTTTCACAACATCAGAGAAATATCAGCCTCCATATATATTCATATAGTCTCTTTGAACAGAAGAAGCTGAGTGGTAGTAGCCACAGATTTCTACCCCATATTTCTAGAGGAATTAATAGATTTATATATTGCTTCTGTGAAATGATGAATTAGATAGTCCAATATTAAACAAGCTCCATTCAGTCTTTGTTTCCCTTCTACATTGTCAGATATAACTAGCCAGACAAAGAAAAAGTTATGATCAGAAGTAATATTATGAATATTTTTATTCTAAAATACTCTGATTTTAATATAACTTCCATAACTTATGATGGACAATGCTCCACAAAACCACTAGGCAAGACAATTCCTGAAGGAATAATGAAGCCAGTAATGGATACAGCACGTGTTGCATCTGTGATGTTGAGGAGAACTGGAGCATTTGTCTGTAAGCAGGAGCACTAGTATTTTTCCTGTATCCTGTATCAAGAAAGAAAAATATGTAGATGTACATACATGAATGAGATGGAGGCAGAGAGGGCATATAGGCACACTCCAACAGTCGTATCCATAGTCCTCAGCCGTTTTCCTCTTAGACTACTTTATCTTACAGACTCCTGGCACTTGAGTTTTAGGCTTCATATTGCTCTGACAAGTCCTTCACATTGCTGCACCGTCTATATCTTCTTCTGTTTCTGATATTATAAATGCAAAGAACATTTCTTTTTAGATACCCTTTTCCAGAAAACAGTAGTAGACAGCTCGAATTTTAAAACCATATGATTGCTAAAACAGTTAAATTGATCATGATGATTGGTATTTAATAATTTTTCCTACTATTAACCAGAGTTAACATGCCGTGTCTACTAAATATGAATTGTTACGTATGTGTTATATATGTCTAACAGTTTTCTGTTCCAGACAAGCTCTTATTGGGAAGTAAGTGTATTATTAATATATAATTTGTCCAATTCACATGATTAAATATATTCAAAATTTTAATCAGGGACCTAAGCATTCTGGAATTGTGATGTTCTGTGTTGCTTGGCAATTTCTGTTTTCATTCTAACCTAACCTAGCAACCTAAGCATTCTGGAATTGTGATCTTCTGTGTTGCTTGGCAATTTCTGTTTTTATTTTTTTCTGAAGTGTATTTACATGGGCAAAACCAGAATGGTTCTATTGGGTTTTTTTTATTATTTTTAAGTGATATTTTTTTCTTTTTAGTAACATTAACCTATCTAACTTTGGATGTCATTTGTACTTTTGCTTTTGACATTTCTATACACTCATTTAGTTTATCATGTATGTTTTTGTTCTGTCGTTACGCTTTCCTACCCTTCTCTAAAATAACTTCCTTCTTCAACACTTCATTGTTAACTGATCTCATACTTCTGGTCCTGTAATACACTGAGAAATTATGAATTTTGCTCAGTTTTCTTTTTGTATGGGTCTTATTTCATTAATAAGGAGCAGAAATATTGTATTAAGTTCCTGAAATTGTCTGCTAACAGGCTTGGCTAGACAAACTGTCAGTGAAGTCTATAGCTGGTGCTTTATGTTCTTTAATCACTCAACTTTTTTCCTGCTCAGCTATTATTAGAAGCTTTTTATTTTTTTCCTCCAACCTTTCTGATATCCTATGTTATTCCTCTCTGATGAGAAATGAAAGGTCATATTTGGAGCTTAGAATTACACTGAGTCTTTGATATTACAAAAGATAAACTAGGAGATATATGATGAATTAAAGGTCAAGCATATGTGCCTCTCTGTCTGTTGGGCAGGCTGCTTATCAGCAAATTCCAGAAATTTGGTTCTGTAGTGTCTGCGCGCCTCAACACCGGGAATTCCATGTGCGTGCATAAAGAGCAGGCTAGTCCTTTTTGTTTTGTTTTGTTTTTTCCTTTATTTATCTTGCATTTTCCTCTAAAAATGTTTATGGCCTTTAGGAAATGTTCAGAATCTCACAGTGTCGTTGAATTTTGTAATATTCTTTCAGGTCAGTCCTTTTCAGTTTGGTCAATGGGAAGAGTGGATTTCCAGAACCTCGTCAACTTCATGTTGCAGTTCAGATGCCATTCCCTTTTAAATTAAGTCACTGAACTGATTTTCCTGTAACAGATCCAATTTGTCTCTAAAATAAGAATATTACCCTGGAGAGTTCTTTATTTAATCGTGTGTCAGATCACACTGTGGGGGGCAGATCATTCTATTCTCTCGTTCTTGCCATCTGAATTTTAACAGGCAGGCAGTATCTGAGATGTAACTAATGTAGGATGGCAATGCTGCCCATGGCTTCTGCTGATTTTACCAGGACCTTCATGTTTCACTGAGCTTTTCTGTAGAGACGTCAAGATGAGCTAAATGAGCTAAATGAGCTAAATTTTGTGCAATTATCTAAAGTTAGAAAATACATGTTAATTACTATTAATATTTTTATTAACTTCTTTTGAATGCAGACATGTAGTTCATTGCATATACCAGGTTTCTACTGAAATTTCTTCTACTGAGAAATATGAGGTTGTTCAGAAAATGTATAGACCTGTCAAATAATTATATGCTTCGAAGACAAAAAAAAAAAAAGGTATATTTCTCCATCAGTCTCTGTTATTGTTTTTAAAGGAGTACTGTTAATTAATTGCTTTTGATACTGAGGAATGAAAGAGCTCTCTCCCCTCATTAGATTTCAATAATTTTTACATGATTTTCTTCCTATTCTTTTCAGCAAAATAGACGAGCACAACAGACACAAAGAGAGTATTTTTGATGATTACACAAATTCAGATAAAAGGCTATCAAATGGCTGTTGGCTATGCAAGATACACCAGTAAAATTAAGTAATTCCAGCAAGCAATTATAAATCAGTTCAATTAAAATACAGCAACAAAGAACGCTATTAAAAAAAAAAAAAGAAAGAAAGAAATACAAACCATCTTCTATACATTCTGTTAAGCCACCATTATTGTTCCTTATTTAAGCACTGAAAAGGGAAGCAAGGAGAAAGAGGGTTTTTTTCTTCTGTCTGCTAGAAGCAGATTTTATGAAGGCATGTCTTTAAAATAACTCTCTAGATAATTAGCTCCTGTTCTGCTGTCTTGCTTTGTATCTAAGAAAATACAGGTAGGAATATTCCTGCATAATCTGCCTGCAACCCATCAACAAGAAAAAAAAAAAATATATCCTCTAAGAAATATGCTCTTATTAAATGGGTATTTTGAGAAAAGTATTGGGAAAAGTATCCTCATTTTTCTCTCTTTTCATAAAAGATAGGGCTCAACTTCTACTTTCTTGCTGGTGAAGCAGCATCATTTTGTTTTGCATTAATCTGGTTATGTCAAAGAATCAAGCACTGTTATTTATTTTATAACAAAACTAGCATCATTTGAACTGTAAAATATTTTTCAGTTCCAGATTACTAATCTAGTTCTGTGAACAATTAGTACATTTTTTACGTTTAAAAGATGCCATTGGCCTAAACTGATTTCTGGCATGATTCAACATAAAATGATATGGAAAAATAAAAACGACTGCTATTAGACCATTTCTTAGTCTAATCATGCCTCAGGGAATATAGATTTTGCATATAAATTAATAGAAGAGATTAGCTAGGAAAGGTTAATAAATTACCTGTTTATGCTGAGAAAGTATTGTGATACCTATCATTTTTTGCTATGTCTTGATGCCCTTTCCCAAAAAGCCACCTACACTGGGGTCTTTTCAGTGCTTCTCACAGAATGAAAATGAAAGGTTGTTATCGTTTCATAAGATTTTCCTTTTTCTTTTATTTTTCTGTGGCTATATTATTTTGCACTTGTAAAATGCTATGTCCTGTTCTAATGTATTATATCATGAAATGATAAGATCTAGTTTGACATATTCCAAGCCAGAAAGCACAGCCAGAACAAAAAGTTATTCTGTGGCTTCTTAGTGTAAATAATCAAGATTCTAGAGTCACCTGCTGTGCTACAGTAATCAAACTTCTGCTGCTATAGCTAGAAGTCTTCTGGCATATTTCTGTTAGATGGGTAGAATGCACCTGTGTTCATACTTAATCTTTTCCTGAAAATGACAAAAGTGTTCCTTGAGTTTTGGATGCTGTATTGGGCTTATTAAATTGTATGGCTTAATGTCCAAATTTGGCTTAATTTTTAAATTTGGCTTAATTTTTTGGCTTAATGTCCAAATTGCCCAAAGCAGTAGCAATGGTCATTCAAGGCAGGCTGGTAAGAAAGGAAAGTGATCTGCTCTTTGGCCCCTACCGATGGGAAAAAAGTGCATCTTTCTGGGAGGGAAGTACAAAGAGTGACAGGAAGATCAGAGTTCTACAAAAGCATCCTGGAGATGGCTAGAAGCAGACTATAAAGGCATGCCCTTAAAATAACTTTCTAGATAATTAGCTCCTGTTCTACTGTTTTGCTTTGTCTCTAAGAAGAACTAAAATATCCTGAATAAAATAAAAAGGGGAGATGGGAGGAGAAGAGAGATTCTAAATCTGATATGGGGGCAATTCTTTATAAAAATCAAGAAAAGTACCTGTCTACCGTCTAAGAGAGAGAAAAAGATATTGATGGATGATGCCAAGAAGTTTTCAATATCATTTCTCAGTCTTTGTTCAATAAAAAATTCCACTACAGTTAAGTGATTGAAAGAAAGATCTTAAATGGTAAGAAAGAAAGCACAATCCAGAAAGCACTTATCTAAGCATGCTTACTTTCAGGTCTGCATTACAGACATTAATACAGACTTGTATTCATGTCTGTATTAACTTCAGCTGTTATTACATAGAAATTATTTGCAATAATTTCCAAGTTGTTTTCTGACGTGTGAGTTCACATAAATGTGGAAAAGAGCAGAGAGGAAAAGGTGGATACAGAACTGTCAGGCTTAACTTGAATTCTTGGGAAAAAAAAATAGAACAAATATAAAGATGAACTACTACTAAGCACTTAGAAGATAACAAAAAGACAAAAATCACTCCCTAAGTAACATGCATTTCTCAAGAGCAAAATGTGTGAAACCAATGCACTTTGCAATGCATCTTTTCTCAACAGGTAATAAACCTTTGGGATAAGTAGGAAGTAGGTGATTTATCGTATCTTGAGTGCATCAGCATTCTTATAAGCAAACCAAGGGAACACGACCTCAGTGAAGCTACCTCTAAATGGTACATAAGTCACTGATAAAAAAAAAAGAAAGGTATTAGTGATTCACTACAGTGTGTAAAAGGGTTTTACTGGAGTGTTCTGGGTCCACTAATAGTCAGTGTTTTTCAAGAGTGACGTGGATGATGGAATAGTGAATATTGTGATTATACTTGCAGATGACATCAGTTTAGGAGAGATTTAGACAAAAACTAGCCTGGAAAAGAAGACCCAGTTGAATAAAGACAAGTGTCCTCTCTGGCAGTCATAAGCAGATGAATATATACAGGTTGAGAGCGAGTAACTGGGCAGCAGCCTGGAAGAAGAGATCTGGAGAATGCAAGCTGAATGTGATGCAGAAATGTATTGGTGTGGTAGGAAAAGAAAGCTCCCCACTGGGGTATTTGGATGGGGTTCTTGTGCACAAAGTGGTGCAAGTCTCTGCTGTATGTCAGGGCTCTGAGCGCCCTGACAGCCTCCCGCTTTGCTGACCTGACTGCCCAGGTTGGTCTCAGACCTGCCTCACCACTGCGGGCTGCCTGGTGATCGTCAGGCTCCGCCTGCTCCTGCTGCCCTGCACCAGGCCTGCTCGGGCCTGGTCTCTGCACAGCGCATCCTGCCGTCACCCTCAGCTCCCTGCCGTCATCCTGCCGTCACCCTCAGCTCCCTGCTGTCCATCCTGCTGTCACCCTCGGCTCCTTGGCATCCTCACTCGCCAAGCAGCCCGCTCCTGCTGCTGCTGCTGACCCTCTGCACTCCTGCCACCTCCTCTGGACGGACGGCCCCGTGGGCTTCCACACACCAGGAAGGCTGGGGATGAATTCCGGATGAGCAAGCAGTAAATAGAAACAACCAGAGGTTTAGAGATATCACCTAAAAAAAAAAAAAAAAAAAAACAAACAAAAAAAAAACACCTCACTGTGATAGTCAGAATGGTCTAGTCTAGAAAAGACTGACTTGAGGACACATTAAGCTGCCAAGGATATCAAAGGCATTCAAAAAGGAAGATGTGCTATTATATAAAGAGCAAAGAGGCTTTTCCTTTAGAAAGAGTAAGGGGCTTAAATTGTACAAAGGGAAGTTGGAAATCATTAGGAGCTTTCCAATAGTAAGGAAAGTGAAGCATTGGGATGACTTTCTTGATAGGAAGAATTTAGAAAACCCAACCCTGGAGATCTTAAGAGTTCTTTAGATGTCCAAGACTGCTGAGAAGATTCACACTAATTCTGCCTTGGGAATGGAGACTGGCTGGAAGACTCCTTAGGGTCTTTCCAGTTCTGGTTTCAGAGTAGTTTTTCTGCTTTGTGTACTAGAGTGCTGTTATTTTGTCTTTGTTAGTCTAAATTTTTGATTTTGTCAATCTGCTGTCTTGTGTTGTAGCCATTCTGAAAGATTCTTGGCTTTAAAATCTCTTAATTCAATTTTTACCTGCATTTTTAAGAAAATTTGATTAAAAACTATAAAACTTACAAAACTTATCCGAACAGTTACTTGAAATGTGATGCTAAGATGTGTACCTGTTATATAGAGTCTCCATGTGGCTATACCAGCATCTGTGTGTCACCAACCATAATATATCTCTCAAATCCTCCTAATATTTGTTGTTCTGAATGATTTGTGTCTCTGAAGAAGAGTATATAGAATTAGGGAGGTGTAGTTATTTGGATTTAGATCATGAAGAAAAAAAAATCAATATTGGCTCTAATGTAGTAGAGTTGCCAAGTCAGAGCCTAGAGGAGGCTAAGACAGGCAGGTGGAATGAGGTTTATATAGAGCATGCATCTAACTTTGTTTGGAGCACTACGAGCAATCTGAATCAGGACTGATCTATGTTGACCAAGCTGTGTCTGGCCCTGGTCGTGGAACAAATCTATCTCAGAGTTTTCTGAGTTTTCTCCGATATTTATTGCAGTCGAGATGAAATCTATGTTTTGTTGTCTCTGATAGCTTGTCACCTCTGCTATGTTTATGTTTGCAGTAAACAACCTAATATGACCAAGGGGGGAGCTGTTGTGGCATCAAGATTTTTTCTTAAAGGTACATATATATTTCTGAAACCAAAGGGAGTGGTGGGAAGTAGTAGAAGGTAAACTGCTATTTAGAAGTTTCCACTCCAAATTAAACCGAACTCAAATGAGGTATAGAAATTTTTCCTATTAAAATATTTTTTAAGTTTTCAGAAATCATATTTTCTGTCAGAAAATCATTATGATGTAAAATTCAAGGCAAGTTGCAATAATGACTTTTCAGTCACCAGTAGGGCTTTTTGAGCAATATTCAATAAAATCTTTATCAGAAAATACTGGTATGATAGGATGAAAAATAGCTTTTGTCTTGGGAAGATTTTTTTTTTCTGTTTTTTTTTTTTTTCAGTTGAGAAAACTATGCAAGAGATTTAAACTGTTGAAACAATTCAGCTGAGACCTAAATGATAGAAAATCATAAATCTGTTGAAATAATTTCACCCTAGGATTTTTACCAATTTATTATGAGTACGGAATAGTCTGTTCAGAAATTAATGTATAAGCACTGTAAATAAAACACATTCTTGCACATGTGCTTAACTTTCTTTTAACTTGTGATCATTAGCACAAGTTTTGACTTGTTTTTGAGCTACAGTGAGAATGAAATGACACCGTAAGTTCTCACATGACCAGAATCTCAATTCCTGGATCTAAGTTTTTGTAAAATGAAAAGGTCTGCTTGTGAAAATAAACAGCCTTTAGAGAATGCACAAGCCTTCTTAAAGTCACATATGAGTCATTTCTCGCTCTTTAATTTTGGAATATCATGGTTTTTAGAACTTCTGAAGAGTAACTTAGTTATGTTACAGTTAGTTATGTTATTGCTAAAGTCTTTATTGGCAAAGACCCAGAAGCCAACCATTTCTGAGGTACAGGAAGCAACCAGATATGCAAAGGGAGACAACAGAGAAAACTGCATCTTCAACAGGGTTTGTAATTGTGACTTGTAACATGTATTTGTTAGAGCAAATGGTCATGGTAAAAGGCTTTCCTGTCATATTTTCTGAGGCAACAGCAGCATTCTGTTTTCCTGTCGGTCATCCAAGGATGATGATTTTTCCCTGAAGTATTCCTTCCATCTACGGTTTACCTCTTCTATTATTAGTTATATATACGTTTATATAGATATGAGTGTCATAGAAATTCCAGAGAATAAAAGCAAAAGTCCATTTTTGTTATGACCAGTAGTGTGTTATAAAAGTGATAACACACTATCACTTATGTCAAATCAATAAATTGATGGCATATTATTAATATTAGATCCAGTGCTTACTAATTATCTTTATTTCAATTATAGTGGGGAGCGGGCTGTCCAGTTCAGTGCAAAATCTGTGCTTGGAATTGTATGAACATACACAGAACAGTGTCAGTTACACAAACAGTTTCAAATATGACTGCAGAAATATAACTGCATAATTTTATGCACAAAATGAACAGTGGAGAAGGAAAGGAAACAGTGATAAAAAATTAGGTGTGAAAGGCATTGATAAGATTATACCCCAATTCTTGCTACCAAAATATTCCAAAGTTACTAAGGTATTCAAAAGCAATATGTTTTGAAAAGGGAATTCAGAAGAAATCTAAAGAAAACCAACAAGGTAATTTTACATGTAACTGTAATGCTTGTACATGGGGAGGTTTATATTATGGGACTAAACATGGCTCTACTAGGAATAGAGGGGGTTTCCCTAGGGCCTGGCTGGTTGCTGGTGAATATTATCACAGGATTCACCCCCACTAGTTTAAAAGAGTGACAGCTGCTCCGTTCTTTCAAAGTTTAATTTTAACTCATGATACTGTCGACATTTAGATAAACCTTGGGCCTCTGATTCAAGCTGCCAGCTCCACTGGTAGATAGCGGAGAGAAGAGCACATACGAAGAGCAGGTCATCTCATTCCCGAGCAGGTGCCTGAGATAGGTTTGATTTCCTGTCATGAAATGCATAGCTCCTCGGTGAGAAAAGAAGCCTTGATAAGCAGGTTATGCTACATGCTGAGTTGTAGTCGGTTCAGGTTAGACGAGGTGAATACTGATCAGACAAGAAAAAAAGAGTAAGGACACGGGCAGCCTTGGGCAGATTTAGATGGAGACAGATTGAGCAATTATGTTAAAAAAGAAAGGATATATGGATAGATACAGATACAAATAAATGAGCATTTAGAGAACCACAGATAAAAATTTCAAGGAAACTATTTTAACTATGGGGTCATTATACAAACCGTAAGTACCTCCCGTGGCCATATTTTAAGAGCACCCCAAACTCAGTCCTTTCAAGGAAAATTGCAGGTGTTTATCACTGACGTGACTGTGGTCCGAGGCCGGAGCAGAGAGGTGGGTTAGTCCAAGCACAAGATAGGATAATATTGTGTCCTTGTATCCTGGATAGGATAATCCAAGAGCAGGATAATCTGTCCACCAGGCAGATGCCACCCACACCTGAGGCAGAGGGTTCATCCCATCTAGGAATCACCCAGGATTCTCGATGTCCCATAGGCAGCTGGCACCTGGTACTTAACACCTACATTATTTGCCAGATATCAGCATTTCCTTTCAGGTTTCTCTGTGGTTTTGTTTTCTGGAAGGAGGGGCGGATGGCGGGCAGGAGGGCTTCCCTTGCTAATACAAGTACTACTGGAAGAAAATTTAGTTGCCCATTAGAGCATAAGAAAGGGTCTTAGTGACGGTGAAAACATTGTCTGGGTTTTTAATTAGCTTATGAAACAAATTGTGATATCTGTTCCTTTCAATCTCTTCAAGTTTTTCCTAGGTGTAGTTTTAACAGTCGCCATTAAACTTTTTTTCCCCCCAAAGTATTATCTCTAACACTGAATGAATGCACATCAAATCCTGCAGGCCCTGACAATCACCCTTAATGTGAGCTTCCAGCTGATAGCTTCAGATGTACCTGCCATGAAGAATGTAAGGAGCCGTGTAGTAAAGTTCCCATAAATCATTGTATGGACGGACTATGTCAGGATGGATCACAATGTGATGATCTCTCTGGAGAGTTTAAGTGTCACAGTCTGACTAGTAAAGATCACTTTTGCCATAAGGCATTCTGGGTTTATCAAAAGGAAATGTCTGAAGAATGCAAATGCGGCATTTCTGGAAAATAATTTTAAATACATGGCTGTTAAAATTCTATTATCTAAATTCATAAAGTATCATTTTTGCTTATAAAAGAAAAATAAACAGTCAGATTCCTTATTTTTATAGGAAATCACGTATTCTTAAGTATTGACTTTGTTATGCTGATAAACTTACACAAGAAAGCAGCCTATGTGGTATTGGTTCCTGAAACCATGACCGCTATTTTTCGCAAATATAGCAGTTTTTCTAATACCTGACAAGGCTGCAATATTTTGATAATTAATTTGAAATAGAGTCAAAAACATACATAGGCAGTGATCCTTACCTACAGTCTTTAAAGTTATGATGAGTGTTTTTTTTATTTGTCAAATAAAAATTTATGATGGCTTTTCTGTATACAGTACTTCCACTTGGGTAAGAATGCTCTATAACCACATGTAACAGTTGTAGGTATATCTCTGTATTACTGTTACCATAATTGCTTTTACTCCTTTATATTAATTTTAGGGAATACTTCCATAAGCAAATGTTAACAATAAGGCAAAAATGAGAGATATGCTTGATTTTTTAATAGGAATCAACAGGGATGAAAATTTCAGCTATATCAGAATGATGGAATAGAAACAGAGCTTTAAGACACCTTTCTGCTTCTTCTGATTTAGAAACCAAAGTGACTGCACGTGTAGGGCAGTTTCACTATGCATTGTCTTGTATTTATGCCTCCAATGCTGACTATACTAGTAAAACTTTTTAAAGCACGATATGTTTCAACAGTTTACCTTGATGGTCAGAAGTTACTGTCCTGCCTAATGTAATCAGCTGTACAAAAATGAAAAGTTCTTCCAGATCAGGAGCACTTCAGTGGTGCCCTAAGGACATGGTTTACATTTCCTTTAATTTGAAATGTATGCCACTCCAGGGCCAAAAACTTTAATTTTTATAATAATATATTACATTGGACCTGCACTTGATGAGTGATAGAAGATTAGAGTTGTGGTTAGATGTCAAAGCTGTCACAGTGAACTGCAGGAATACAGATTTGTTTGGTGGTCTTTGAATTAATCAACATTTTGCACAACAGTGAGGAAAAGGAAGAGAAATTTGGTCAAGGTAAGACGTGGAGTAACTCACTAGCGCACTGGACTCCTGCCTGGTAATACCTGTGCTACTGAAGCAATGGATTCCCACATAAATCTCTTTTAAAATGAGATGTGAAGTCCAGATATTCAGCCAGACTTAGTGTCCAATTTTATGAGACATTGGAATTAATTATTTTTAATTATTTTTAGCTCGATGAACCAAATGCCTGTTTTAAGTCTTCATGCTGCAATTCTTAACTTATAATAAATTGGTCCAGTCTCTTTTGATCTTCACTAGATCTTTTTTTTCCAGATGATTATTTTACAAGAACCTCAAAATCTTTCAGAAACCTTTTCAGTTGTCTCTGAAAGGGAAAATAAAAAGCTTTATAGTTACAGCAGAAATATCCGATGTTTGAAACTCAGTTTTTATATCCAGCACTTGGATTCTAGCTGCGCACACAATAGCTTGTATAAATTACTACAAAATTATTTTTAAATGACTGCATTTCAGTAAAGTATATTTACTTATAATTCTTAGTACTTATAATTAATCAGAATATTTACTTATAATTCTTTATGAAGCGTATTCTAAAATAAAGCCCCTGTGTCTTCCACTAGCTGCATAATTTTCTTGTTGGATAATGGTTTTAGAAACTGTTACGCCTTTGATAATATGCCCTAATTGTAAAATCTAGAATCAGATTTTATCTTTGAAGTTATTTTTTAACTTTTTTGTGTGTTGCAATAGGAAACAAAATGCTCAGTGTTTTACAAGTTTGGGTTTCCCATTAACTATGAATTTATTGTCAATGCTTGTATTATATGCTTTGTAACAGAATTTAAAGTTTTTTTTTTTTAACTTGGTAAATATAGGATATTTTCCAAAAGAAAGGACCTAAAAGAAGAACCTCTAAAATAAGGATTTCATTTAGTCTTCATACCAATATTCTGACAAAATTATAAATATGAGCATAAAACCACTTGAAGAAATTGTCATTTGATTAACTTCTCAATGAAGAGCCATGGTATCTTGAATGCTTTTTATCATTGCAAGTATGGTCTTATCATATAGTAGTTTTTTGGAATCCCTTTTCCTGTGAATTGGAAACTTTCAATGGAACTGAAACGCTTTAGCCTAAACAAAGTTTCAAGTTATAAGAACACAAAAGTACTCACCAAGATCAGCATTGATCCCTTCTTTGTTTGTTTTCTGAGATTAAATATGACAATAAAACATATTTTCTTCTATTGCTGTTTTTTGATAGGGTTTACTGGTCAGCGTTGTGAAGCAGATGTTGCCAGCTGCCTGTCACAACCCTGTGGAGCCCTCAGCATCTGCAATGATACATTGGGTGGCTATCTTTGCTTCTGCGCACCTGGTTTTATAGGTGGGCTCAAGGATTCTTGGGGGAAAGACCTGGTTAACACAGTTAATTGTTTAAATTAGTCCTAAACCACAGAAAATGAAGTAATTCTGAAGAAACAATTTAGCAGCATTCCCCACTCGGGCAAAATCAACTGTTGATTTCTGGCACACGGGAGTATTCAGCTGTGTAGACGTATTCAGTTGTAAAAAATACCAACCTCAGGGGACTATTTCCACTCCAATAACTCTTACTTCATATTATTTTAGACAGTGGTCTGCCTAACACTGATGCAATTGCACCTCTTGTAGCTATATACAAGTTAGCCTTAATTTACATGCTTTGTGCTTCCCATAACAGTGCAGCTACAGTAAGAAGGGCCTCAACATCCAAATATGTGTTCAAGATGCTGGGCAGGCTTAATTCTTCATACTTGAACCTATCCTGCACATCACTGTCATTATACCTGACTAGATTTCAAGTTAGCTTAGACATGTCATCACTGTCACTATAATTCCAGACAGTAGAGAGAAAAGGAGCCTTTCAGATTCAGATCTTCCTACTCACCTCTAAGACGAGAGGAATTCCCTGGGCGATGGGTGGCCTCCGTGGCCCAGACCCCTCCTGTCCAACTGCAGTGATACTCAATCATGGACTTTCATCAGGCTCCTAAAGGCTGACCTGACTGCCTCCCTATGGCCAAGGAGGCCACAGGCAACCAGAGGGATTCATATCTTGTGTAGACGCAGCCATGTTCCCCACAGCCCTTAAAATATTGCTCTGTCTCCTAATGCAGGCATATTTTAATTTAATAACTGTAGTGTTTGTGTCTGTAATATAATGAAATGCCATATCTTATTGTAATGTTTTGTTTTTTACTACTAAAATCTAAACTATAATTGTTGCTACTTGTGATAAATTCTTGCCGAAGTCTTGTTTTATTCAAATGTTTGTACTCACATCTACATAATATTAGATTACCCTTTTTTATTTTTTACTTTCTCTGTGGGCAAAAAAACAAATGTAACCCACAAAACCCCTTTGAAAAAATCAGGAACTTTTTTTTCATATCTCTTAAGTAATAACAAATGTGTTGCTAATTTTACTGATGTGGGTAATTCATACATAAAATACAAATGCAAATAAATGCTTTCTAAAATTAGTTTTACCTCGCAGGCAAGAAAAAGCATTAAGCACATCTCTTCCTGACGAGACATCAGCTGCTGTGTTTTCTTTTTTATCCTGCACATCCGACACTACCTGATCACACCTAGTTTTCTGAATATTAGTTCTGAACTGAAAAAATTTCACCAAAAGCTTTGGTGACAACCAAAACACTTTTATGTATTTCCCATGGAAATCTTCAGAGCATAACTGAAAATTTAAGAAATGATTGAAAAAAATGTTATAGAAAAAGACTGTGGCACCTTATTATTTGTTTTTAGAAACTGTACCTGCACTTTTATCATGTTTCGGGAAAATCCAAGACTTTACCACTCTCAAAATAATAAAACACCGATTTTTGAAGACATCTATAAATGAATCTCTAAAACTTCCATTGTGTCTTTGTTGAACATTAGGTATTATGTACACGCTTCACTTTTGCTCGTAAGCAGCAAGAAATAAATTCCCTGAAGACAATTTGTGGCTCATTGGTAAAATTCTCTGCACGTAACCTCAGTTATTTCATTTTGTTGTTGCTGCTTGCACTGGACGCTCACCGGTGACATGTTCCTAATGAAGTGAATCCTTCACTTCTTCCCAGGTAATAACTGCGAGATTGAGGTGGATGAGTGTCTCAGTGACCCTTGTCACAACGGAGCCACGTGTGTTGATCATCTGAATGCCTTCCGGTGCCTCTGTCGGGATGGATTTCAAGGTATTAAAGAAGCCAGAAAACTCCACCTTCATAGACCTGCTCGGAGGTTTATACTAGTATTTACATTTTACATTAGGAGAGCATATTATTTTAAGGTCACCTGAAGTTCTAAACTTGTACATTCTTCATCTTGTAAAAAGCTATCCATTATGCTTGCATGGCAGCGTGGAAATGAGGGTTTGCTGCTGGCTGGCGGATTTCTTGTTAGAAATGTGTAAGTTGGGTTCAGTTAAATTTTGAGTATAGTATATCCCCTTTCCTGCAAGCTTTTTAAACAATTGGCAAATCTAATGTAATAGAATTAAAGGATAAACCTGTGTGGAGAAGGTTTTCTTCTTGGCATATTTGTACAATTTATATGAGAAATGTAACCACTTTGGTAATTGTATGTACTTATATTTGCAGTTGTTCTTTACTTTTGTCTCAGATTAGGAATTTAACAGGTATCCATTTTCTTTTTAGTGCATCATTTTTTAAACAGCATGGATGCTTACTTACTGAAGTACCGAAGCAATGAGTAATTTAAACAGCAAAGGGAAGAATATCAAATTTCTACTGCAAGTGCTAATCTGAACAACTACAGCTTGCATAGTTATTTGTTAAAATATTTAAACTTCCAGACTTCGCAATTTTATTTGATTTTTGCATTTATTCTTCAAATGCTAAAAAATTAAGATCATTCAGAAATATTTGTAATAAGAGGGGTTTTTTAGATTTTAAGTACCTTTGTGGTTATGCTAGCTATATTCTAGGCTAGAATAAATGATTTCTTGTCTGCATCTTCTTTTTTTTTCCCATTTGCTGAGCCTGCATCTCTTGCATTTATCATGAACACAAGGAAGATTTTCTCTCATGACATTGACATGAACTCTATTACATTTCAATGTAATTCGTTTTCTGTACTTCTGAACTGATATATACTAATATGATGTACAGGAATCAATTCAATAACTGGTAAGACTTTGCTTTTAATCCTTTGGGGAAATTACTGAAAAACTTGAACATTAAAAATGTCAGCATATAGCTATAGTTGCCCAAATTTGAATATAAAAAGGCAGTTGAATAGATTTCAGCAGGTCAGTTGTATTTAGTTAAAATAAATGTAGGTATTTAATTATATGGGTTATATAACAACTTCTCTCCCTTGTGCCTGATTGTGTATTTATAGGTGCAACTTGTGAAACAAACATAAATGAGTGTCATTCCTCTCCATGTCTTCATAATGCAACATGTGCAGATCTTATAGGTGGCTACGAATGTATCTGTCTACCTGGCTTTACTGGTGAGTGATATTAGCACTAAGACTTGTTTTCTACAGAAAGGCAGTCCACAAGGCATCCATTAAGACATTATTGACTAAATTGCTTGTGTTTCCTTCTCATTTCTCTTTTTCTGCCCTGGTCTAATGTTTCATTTGCATCCCAACAAACTGGAACAGTGACTCCATCTGTAAACTAAAGAGCACAAGATAAATTATTCTCTACCAAGAAAGCCTTGCAAGCTTCCACACACTGCAAAGATTATCTAGTATTTAGCAGCTCTGAAATAAGTTGTTAGTATTTGTGGTGAGGAGAATTAAAAGGCTGCTGACATTAATAAGTGTGGGTTTTTATTTGACTGATTAATATTAGCTTTTCCTCACAAGCTGCTTGAGATTCTTACGGTGCAAATGAATTATAAATTGGTGCCTGCTTGTCTTACTAAATCTTCAAATCTTTTGTCTTTCCAAAGGGGCAAGATGTGAAACAGATATAGATGAGTGTGCTTCATTTCCCTGCAAGAATAGAGCCACCTGCATTGACCAACCTGGTAATTACTTCTGCCAATGTGTGGCTCCATTTAAAGGTAATGAACACCAAGGGAGAGGGGAAAGCAAACATAATTAACTTTAGAAAGCATTTCTGTCAATTGTCTGAACTGATTTCACTCTTCCTACGGCATTATTAGTCCTTCATTTTATCAAGCAATGCTTTTAAAGTGACCAGCCAATTATGCCTTAGGCTGCGAGTAATGTGAAGTAAACTTTGTTTATACATCTACTAGGAGTGTTTAGTTATTAATCAAAATGGATTCTGTAAAATCAGGTTGTTAACAGAATAACATTATTTGTGAGATTTGAGGCATATGCCCTTTGAGCAGCCATCTCAAGCATGCACTTCAATGTATTTTTCTCTCTAATTTGATTATTTGTGGAATTTTGCAATTTATTTTTCTACTCTCAGAAAGTACTTTATCTTGGCATCCACAAATTGTGTGTGATTAATTCTGTTCGCGGTTTTAAAGGAAATGCTTTAATGTAATCATTTCAAATAAATTTGCAGGGGGGGTAACTTTAAATACTCAATGCTAAAATAGCTCATAATAACCAACTATACAGCATTATCAAGTGAATGTAGTGTAAAAAATAGTTTCAATTAAAGGGGTCTGTTGATCTATAAATTAAATATAAATATATTTTCCCCCTACAATTCAATATAATGATGCATATTTAGGATTGCCGAATGATCATTAAAAGACAATTTTCCTGTTTTGTTGAGGCAGCAGGGTTTTTCCCCTTTAAGGAAGATGGTTGCATTAAATTCATCATTCTTGAGAAAGAATGAGCTCTAATTTTTGTTCTTATTATTTTAGTTAATGGTCAAAATCTAGTTTGTCATTTTTATTAGTTTTAATTTACGTTCTGCTGAATAAAATCTAGCATAATAACAAGTCAATGAGTACCACAATTTCAGAATTGCCTCTGCTTAGAGCGATGTGAAACCATTTTCAGCACATGGTTAGAAACAGTGATCTTTTATGTGCTTATTCTGCAAGGAGTCAGATTTTCAGAAGACTTCAGTATTTATTTTGTTATTTAAGTAAGTGATTAAAATTTCAGAAAGAGAACATTTCTGAGGTCATCCTTCCAGAAACTGGCAGTTTCTAATATTGGCAATACTAAGGTTAAATCCCTTTGGCATGATTCATAAATGGTAACTGAAAACCTAATATTCTTAGTACAGGATGCTTATAATCTGTAGGGTTCCTGTTAAAGTAAATGGGTTTTGAGACTCTTTGCTACTTCACAGCCTTATGCAGTGCCTTTAAAAAACAATTTTTTTCTCTAGATATTTTGATGGGGTAAGTAAAAGCAAAAGTTGATTCGTTCGAACAGTCTACCTCAGTCGCACACCATCCGTTTGTTTAGTTTTGAACTGCTGTAAATGTAAGCTCTAACTCATTCACAGTAAGTCAGCACAAGTAATGGCTAGTTCAATTGTATTTTCAGTTGTGTGAAAATATTCAGGTTATCATAGTTTTTGTGCACTAATTCCAGCTTACAGAAGTGTTTTATTAAACAAGTAAACACTTTATTAATGGTAAAAACTGTATCACTATATCTGTTTTATTTTTGAAATACTTCCACAGAAATTGCCATTTTCATAGAAAGGATTTGGAGTATGTCTTATTTCAAACTTTTTTGGTATCCCAAATAAGCACATTCAGATTTTCATGCATATTTACATTTACATTAGTCCAAGGTGAATTTGAAAATTCTTCACATATTTTTTTAAAGTATAACTTGCTTGTATTTTTTTTAAAGGAAGCACCTGTGTACCTTGACAAAATGTTTTTGCTTTTGTCATTGGCTTGTATGGCATAAAGGAAGACTTCCCAAGCTCTCAACAGCCATGATGGCTATGATAGAAATGGAATTTTCTTTAAATGTGTGACAGTCCATGCTGTGCAAATTAGCTGTGCAAGCCTGATGTGTACGTGATGCATTAGCCTTCCTTCCCTGGGGCACGGATCATTTTGTAAAATCTGATTTCCATGGTATCATCAACGAATGGTTGCCGGGATGCTAACAGTGACACTGCTAATACATTGATCTCCATTATTATTGTCCTGAAAGAGGATTTCCTCATAGCTGTTGCAGATCACAGTTCTTTCTTTACTTTGTAATTTTTAATTGGAATTCTAGTCACTGGAATTGCTACCTCTCACTGAAATACCTGAGTGCTATTTACCATATTAACATTTATACATAATATAGTATAATGTCCTCTTAACATGGAAATTTGACCTAAATATATAGAGCGTGTGGCTTCTGCTAGGTTCCAATACATCAGTCACTGCAAATATGCTATTATTTTAGAAATGTATTTCTTTCCTATCCTACCATATCTGAGGTGCCTTGTGGACATTTATTATCAGAGGATATTCTGAAGGTAAATTGTTCAGAAACAAAGAAAGGGGATCAGCTGGTTTTCTGTTGCATTCCCATGTGGCTAAGTAACTGTTGCAACTGGGAGTATAAAGCAAGAGAATTTCGGTTTGGGTGCAGAACAAATAATAAATTTTAATATTAGCAACAGGAGATGGGAAGAAATAGAAATCAGAAATATATTTAGCTACACTTTTGACCAATATATTATCACTGATAGTCTTTGGCAGTAATATATTTATTGCAGTGGTAAGTAGTCCTCTCGATGCTTGTATGAGGTTGGTTCCAGTATCCTAGCTGGGGAGTTCTTATAATAACTTTTCTATTATGATATTGATTTTACAATTGGAGCCTTTATATAATAGAATCACACTTATTATAGAATTGATATTAAGTGTTTCAGAAGAGAGAAGAGCATGCGAGAAACTTCTTGTGAGACTGTATCTCATTTAGGACTCCTAACTATTTCATGGAAGGTTAAATGAGAGCTCCCGTGCCTCTATAAGGAGATGCTATCTTGTCCCATTAAAAATTCATGCATGATTCAAGAATGCTGCAGCTGGTAAATTTTATAGTCCCCAGTGGTATATTTTATCTGTATTTGCCATGGTGCTCCTTCCATGTGGAAGTGTGTTAAATACACAGTACAGGTTATTTATAGAGAATAATGGCAAGCGCAACTTGATAATAATTATGGTTTGAAGTCAGCTTGCAATTTTATTTCCAGTGAAAGTGAGAAAAGCTCCTTAATATTTTATTCTAAGGATTTAAAGAATATTTTTCTAAACCTCAAACCTACCATTTTTTCCCAGTCCCTTGCTGGTTTCCATTGTAATTTTCAAAATATATTTTTTGTCATAACCTATTTATTTTGTTTTAAGGCTGAAAAATATCCTTTATAGTCTTCCATCTGTGTCAGCAAAATCAGAACTGTCTTTCTGGATTGCTATAGTTTTATATGCTTTATTTAGTTTTAAGTCTTCACATGCCTTAGAGCTAGAGGGGCCCATAATTTTTTTTTTTTTGAATTATTTTGCCCTTGCTCAGTTCTGTGAAGGGAAAGGAAGTAATACACACAATTTCATTCATGTCAATTGCTTAAAAGTATTCAGACAGAAGAGGTGGCGCCTGGCTGCACCACTGCTCTACTCCAGTTTTATGTGTCTTGGTAAAACTGGCCAACTACACAGATGAATCTTTCCTAAAGTTTAAGTTCTTTTATTGCACATCTGCATTCAAGGTACTGCTGCATGCTTTGCCCCAGTTTAGCTGTTTCATCCATATTTAGTCCTATTGTGCCCCAAACCTTTTGGATGTTCTACAAGAACTTTGCGATATATTCGATGTCTTTCTGACACTAGGTCCATAGCTATAAATACGACCTTACTGTTCCCAGCCGGGAGTGCTGACATTTTTAAGTACCACAAACCACACTGGTGAAACTAGTCCTACCTATTAGACACATCCGTCCTGCCTGAGGGCCTATCAGAGTGGGATCAGCCCTATGCCAGCCACGCTGCTTATAAGGACTCCCAGCCTGTCAAAGGAGAATGATATCACTGCAATTTTAAGACCTGCTCACTTTCACAGAAGGTAAAGTAGGTCTTAAGTCTGTTCCATCCTTAATAGGGATAGAAAACAAGGAACGGATCTTGCACTTCTACACCAGAACTAATTTTTTTCTCCCCATTTTCTACACTGGGAAAAAAGAAAAATGTGACCCAAACAAACAACTTTAACAACATTACTGTGAGCCAGTCTTCTGCTCTACCCAAGAAATATTCAGCAGGCAAAGGAGGCATAAAAATGTCTCTCTCTGGTAGACTGTATATTTTGATACATGATAGGCCTGTAATAGCTACGCACATTTTCTTTTACTATTTTTTAAAGAGCTCTTTAGTATCTTGTTTCCAATAATTGGAGCAAGTAAGTTTATCCTTTGATCCAAATTATTGCGTGACTCATTTAAAAATGCACTGTATTTATTTGGTCTAGATAGTACTAATAAGTATGTCCTTTTTAATCAAATATGTGTAATTGTAGAGGAAAATTGAAATTCTGTTCTGAGGAAATGTCTACTTATTTGCTGCAGCCTTAATGACACATGTCTCCAAATGTGTTGCAATTAAGATTAAAGCAAAAATGGTAATTGGCCATTAAACATGTTGCAAAAGAAAGTAAACCAGTGATACAGGCAACTCAGCAGAAAAAAAAATGCTTAAGTCTGTTGAAAAGCAGGAGTAATAATGGAGTTTTCAGCATAGGACACTATTATGGGAACAGCTAATTACAAAACAGATAATAAGTAAGAAATTTAAGTGCTCATGAAGGCAAAAAGATAATGGAGCAATTAGTTTTTCAGTTCTCATAGGGCAAATCTCAGTCTTTCCTGTGCCAAGTACCATGCAAAAATGCATTAGTGCGGGACTTGTGTCCCTCTCCAGCATATCCCTGTGCTAGAACATAGAAGAATATCTCCTGTTCGACACCAGTCCCTATCAACTTTTGTCACTCTCTTCGCACTGAGCAGCCAAATAAAATCTTTTTTAGGGGAAAAATTAAACTAGTGCAGAGACCTATGTATGGTACTTTGCATTACATAGGAATTTTTCATGGGTAAACAGTGACCATATTTATGACACATGATCTAAAAAATGCGTATTGGCTCTAAGTAAAAAAGCAGGATTGATGTAGTTGATCTAAAAGACTATGTGGTGCCAAAGTTGGAATCAGTATGGACTGGAACTTGCTATTAGCCTATTTACATTCACTGTATAGCCTATATACATTCATGAAGTTCATTGCAGAACTTCACTGGTATTTTTACTGGTATTTTCACTTTTTTTTTTCCCCTAAAAACTGCCATTTAGATATGTAAGACCAGGTGGGTTTGTCTCCAAAATTAAAGAATTCTCAGAGCAAGTCTGTTGCCTAACCATGTCTAGTGTCAGTTTAGATACATCTAAATGTCCAGATATCTGAGATATCCGCAAAGGTCTGGCAGATATGGCAAGATACATAGGAAACCCAAGGTTGTCCAGAGCAGCGCTGAGAACTCAAATGCATCTCAAAAGCTGCTAGTTGCTTAGCTGTGGCATATGATGTGCTTTCAGCTCTGCCTTCTGTTTGCACCTTGGGACACACCTCGATCAATAAGAAATATTTCCTAAGCCTTTATAGCTCTGGGAATATTGCATGTGCGAATCCAGTCACATGTAGCAGGGAAGGGGGTGTGAACCTCACTAGTCATTCTGTGAGAACGGAGTGTGAGGACCTTGCCTGCATGGAGGTCAGTTACGTAGATGACAGGAAGGTGCATTCATGAGAAGGTCTACGAATGCCTTCCTCAAAGCGTTTTCCAGTAATTACATGCAAATCATAATTTTTCAAATCACAACTTAAAGCATGGTGCTTTTCTTCTTGTCTCTCTTTCAAATTATGAGGCTGTTGGGAGTTCTTCAGAAACAAAGTTTGGACTTTTTTTGTGGGGGTAGGAGGTCTTTTGGCTGCTCAAACAAATATTTGAAGTTTTATTTTTCTAAATGTTTATAAAAGCATTCTGGTGTAGGAACATTTGCCAATGCAAATCAAAATAATGAAGGAATAATCTTTGTACCACCTACTGTAAAAGTGTCAGACCAAATGCTTGTAATCTCACAAATTTGATGAAAAAAAAGAGGTTCTGAAAATGGAGAAGCATTTGGTTATGTGAACTATGCTATGGCAGCCATTAATCTATCTGTAAATGGTATCAAATGTCCTAAACAATGAGGGAAAAATGAGTTTTAGAATAGCTGTAAATTTTTCCATGTATATCAGTAATTTCTGTTTAATTCTGGTTCAATAAACAGTGATATGAGACAACAAAGAAAAGAAATCATCTTCTTATACTTTAGCTGGAAGGAAATTTCTGGTAATTGTTTTGCATAATAGCTTTCTTTTTTGAGAGAGAAAATGAAGCATGTCTTTATATTGAAATGTGAAAAGAACAAATATGGAAATAGACTTGCATTTCCATTGTTCTGTATTGCAAACTTGTGTTTTTATTTTTAAAAAAAGAAAAAAAAAGAAACTGAATTATATCTTCAAATTTTTTTTGACTGTTTTTACAGAAATGTATACAGGTATGAAGCAGTAAGACAGGCATCTCTGTGTGGTTTTCATTTTAAGTTTGTGATTTGGGTCTATCTCAAGCTTTGATCCAGCCCTGTTGCATGGCCTGCATTATCATACACAATTAAGGATTTTTTTTTTTTACTTGAGAAGTGCTAAGTATTGCTTTTCAAACATTCTTACTTAAAAAGAAATAACTAAAAGATTTTCAATTTGTATGGATTTCACAGAAAATGTCTTTTCACAGAATGTATATACTATTACAAAACTGTGTCTCACAGAAAGTAGAATTTGCATTCCAAGGAAAATAAAGCTTTTGCTATGAATTTGAATCATCAGAAAGGCTTGTTTTCTCTTTTAAATTGGTAGAGCAATACTTTGCTTCTTTTTAAGTAATATCAACATATGCATGCATCTCCAAGTATGTGTTTTTTCCTATCCACTTCCAAAGTACTTCGAGTTTTTATTTACGTATACTAGACTTCAGTCGTCACAATCATGCAGGCGTTTGTTTGTTTGTTTGTTAATAGAGAAAAACAATTCTAAACTAATGGTAAGATAAACAGTACACCTGAACTTTTTTGAGGTTTTAAAAAATGACAATTTGGAATATTTAATAAAGACAATTTAATATTCAGAATTTTAGGATTCCATGGACCTCAAATCTTAAGCACATAACTTATTGCTTATTAGTATTGTCAGAAATTGTCATTATATTAAAATACATTTATTTGTATTTGTGAAGGGACGGAAGGACTAATCAATATCAAATTAAAATAATTTTAATAGTAGATGTATCAGCTAACTTCAGAAACACTCTTTGGAAGAAACATAGACTTGTGTACAGATTGGATGCAGGATTGTGGGAGTATTTTTGGTTTTGTATATAGCTTTATAGTTCCCTTGCATACTGGTATATCTGCCAGAACAAAACACATTTGTGCTTTATTTAATGTATTTAATTTATTTAGATTTGCCCGAGAAGACATGGTCCTTACTGACTTTAATGTTAGAACTGTCTTATAGCACTGCTGTTATGAGATCAGATATAGAAAAAAATGAAACATAATGCTGCCGCAAAAAAAGAAAATCATAATAATAAATTACAATAATTAAAAAACATGGAAAACATCTGAGAAAAATATATTTATTATTAAAGTGACATTAGTTGTTAGTTTTCAATGCAGACATTAAATTTGGTTACTGCCATTTTGAAAAAAATGATCTCTTTAAGCATTCTAAGACTTCAGATTATAAACCAAACAGTATAAATTTGAATAAAACATCCCTGAGTGCATATGAATTTTTGAAAATTTTCTTATATTTATGTGAGTCCTATAAAGCTAATTTGTTTTTCTTGCCTTGTCTCTGAAAAATAAAGGATAGCTTTCCTCTCCATGCTTTCCCTGCTGACATCCCTTAACCTGGTGTAATTTTCTCATTTCATAGAAGCAAAATGCTATTAACTTCATTCCTATGATATACATCTGTTTCAGTTCAGATACAAGTGGAAGTATAAAAGAAATAATATAGTTTGACAGTTTCAGCTTGAAGTAATGGTGCAACCATTCTTTCTTTTGATTAAAGCTATTATTATACTTAATGTTGTGATAGCACGTCTGATATTGAAATCACATTCTAAATCTAAAGGACATATTGCCTCTTGAGAGACCTATTTGGAAGAATCCCATGGGCTAGGGCCCTAGAAGGAAGGGGATCCAAGAGACCTGGTTAATATCCAAGCAGCACTTTCTCCATGCTCAAGATTGGTGCATCCTGTGTAGTAGGAAGTCAGGCAGGGGGGTGAGCAGGAGGCCTGTGTGGATAAGCAAGGAGCTGCTGGTAAAACTCCAACAGAAGAAGACTGTAAGCGGAAAAAAAACAGGCTCCTTGCCAGGGAATGCAGAGATGCAATAAGGAAGGCTAAGGTGCATTTGGAAATAAATCTGTTAAAGACAACAAGCAGAGGTTATTCAAAGATATCAGTGACAAAAGGAAGATCAGGGAAAACGTGGGTCTGCTGGTGAACAGGGTGGGTGCCCTGGTTACGAAAGACACAGAAGAAGCAGAGCTACTGAATGCCCTCTTTGCTTTGGTGTTTACCAAGGGAAGATCTCTGGAATACCAGACCCTTAAAACCAGAGAAGGTGCCTGGAGAGAGAAAGACTTGTCCTGGGTAGAGGAAGATTGGGTAAGAGAGCACTAGACATCCACAAATCCATGAGCCCTGATGGGATGCACCCGAGAGTGCTGCATGAGCTGGCAGATGTTATTGGTAAGCCACTCTCCATCATCTTCAAAAGGTCCTAGAGAATGAGGGAGGTGCCAGAGGACTGGAAGAAAGCAAATGTCACACCAGTCTTCAAATATGGCAAGAAGGAGGACCCAGGAAATTAAAGGCCACTCAGCCTCACCTCCATCCCTGGAAAAGCCATGGAGCAGCTCTCCCTGGCTCTTGTGTCCAAACATGTGGAGGATAAGAAGG
>NW_010582737.1:6433-38470 GCF_000705375.1 Tinamus guttatus
TTGTTGATATTTGAGGAAGCTTTTGATTGTGGAAAAACAAAGAGGTGGACCAACTTTTTGGAATGTGTTGGACCAGTGTGTCCTGTGCTTTTACTCTCATTCAGTTATCTGTCTTTGGAGCTGTAGTTGAAGGAAACTCCGTTTCTGATGGATCCATTCATGAGGGCTTTAGGATTCTCTCTTTCAATCTTTTCTCTGCTGAAGATAGTGTCCTGATCACTGTCAAACTCTGATTCAGAGACCATCAGACTGGAATTGTGTTCTGTACTTCTGTGTTTTATACCTGACAATAAACAAGAAAAACAAGGTCTTAAGAAAGGTTAAATTTTATTTACAGTTTAAACATCTACTCCTCACTGTGACATGCAACACGTGAAAATACCCTCAGCTGTCCAGCTAACTTGCACCATTGTCATCTCCCCATACCAAAGACTGGCCTCATAGGTACCAGTACTGTTAGCTTGATCCTCAACCTTCACTTCATGAGTTTATGACTCTGAAATGTGAATATGTGCATTTAAACGAGGGACAATTAGAGGATTTTAGCACATCCCTCGTCCCCTTCTTGACTCTAAGAAATCCGGCCACTCAGCTGTCTGATTGAAGCACCTGACAACAAAAGGTCCTGGTTTCTGCAGGAGTGTTACTTATTTCTTTTTAGGACAGCAGTTACTTGGGATGATTTTCTTCCACTGGATTCTAGTATTTCCCCTGCTAAACTAGCTGAAACTAAGGTAAACCAACAAAAATAGAGGAGTACATGGAGGGTGATGGTCCAGTTCGCTGATGTGTAACAGGATGCCTATGGAGCAGGAAGATTTGCTGTGCATCCATTAAAGCAACAACTACAACTTTCAAGAAACAGATGAGAGGCAGGGAAGGTGTTTAGATGGAGAAAATCTTTGGGACATTTACATGTTTTAAAAATTAACAAAACAAACAAACAAAGCAGTGCCTGAGCCTAGGCTCTCAAGCACGTAAAGAAGCCAATCACTCCTAACCATTTCACCATCTATGCTTGCCTCTATCCTCTCCAGCCTTGTAGTCCAGCTTCTGGGAGCCTCTACACTGTGGACATCAATTCAAATACACTGTCTGCAAACTTAAAAATTCACTACCTAAAGAAATCCCAACTGAAAGACAAAGCTCTCACCATACTTGGGTCGTAGCTCCATTCTCTCCTGCTCATCTATGTTATCTAGAATGGTGTATTTGGTTTTCTTTCTTATCTTTGTCCTCTTCCTGCTAAAAAAAAAAAAAAAAAAAAAAACGAAAAAGTTATTACAAGGATATTTAGTTGTCTTATACACCCATAATGTGTATTCCCTCTCCGTCTCTTCATACATATAGCTATGTACCCCATATACAAAGACAAAACACTTTTTGCTACCTCACCTCTACTCCAAAAGAGTTGTTCCACTTTATACCTGCTTAAAGCAGTAGCACCATCTGGACCGAGGGAGAGAAATGTAATATATTTCTCTCTCTCTCTCCTCTTTATACAAGGTATATCTCCTCTGATATACAAAGACGAAGAAAGTGAGCATCACTTGCTTCCTTTCCTAGGACACAAGGGCTCAGTTTGCTCAGTTTCACAGACACAAGCCAGACGTGTTCATTTGGTTCCAGATAAAATTTCTGCAGAAACTGGTTTGACCCATTTTTTTTTAATAAAGAGTTTTCAATGGAATTTTACTGATTATGCTTTCAGGGAAAGCCAGTCTAAAATCGAAGTTAGTCCCTCCTTCATATGGGGAAGCAAAGCAAAAACCAAAAGCAAAAAAAAATCTGTAAGCAAAAAGTCCATCTATTCTTTCCTCATTTAAATCCTTTCTCAGCATTCACTTCCACAATGCTACAGACACCATCATCTCCAAGTGCAGTTTTAGCTGTTTGTTGAAGTTACCCCACTGTTTATTTGTAGAGAAAAGAGACAGAACTGCTGTACTGGATGGAAGGACATAAAGGATTTCAGGGCAGAAAGAAGGATGTTGACACATGCAACCAAGGGAGCACCTCCCAGAACATGCTCTTATATTCAAGCATTTTCCTGGTTTTCCTTTCCAAAGTTTCCTCCCACCCCACTCTCTCTCTCTTTTTCTTCCCCCTTTTCCTTTTCTCATTTTCTTCTTTTGAACATGCTCTTCTCCAAGACAGAGACTGATTCTCCAGCAGCATCTAGAGAAGCACTTCCAGACCCCACAATTCAACTGCAACATTTATGCTTGAGCACAAACTCCAGGCAAATGGAGCTCTTGCATATGCCTCACCAAAGAGCAACTCAAACCACGTACCTTTTGCAGCAGCAGATGCAGAACCAGGCAAGCCCTATTGTGACCACAAGCAAAATAAAAGCAGACACAGTCACGTATAGTATGCTCCATTCTGAAAAAGAAACGTAGTGCTCTGTAAAGCAGCATTGATACAATCATTTCTAAAGCAGCTGTTTCTAGAGTTTCTACAGGGAGTTTCTACAGGAACTCAGAAGAACTGACTAAGCACCTTTGTATTCCCACAAGAATCCCTGAATATTTGTAAGCTTCCAGATCACATACACACAAGTGGTGGAGGAACTTCCCTCCCACCCCAATGCCTTTTGCTGCCTCAAGAGAGACAAAGGCTACAGAGCATCTGGCAGTGAAGAGGGCCCAGAGGGTGATGACTGAAGTGAACATAAGGGCATCCTCTGTCTGGCACTTCATGGGTGCTCTGTGAGAGCAGCTGGTTAGTGACAGACTGTTGTATTTGCACATCAAGCAAAACAGGAGAGTGATTCAGTGACGTGAAGCTCCCACTTGAAGCTCCCTCCATTCTCAATTCTAGAATTACTTACCATATGTGCCATGCTCATGTGCACAACACTGTGTAACACAGCAGGGCTGCAGGAGGCCCTAGCCTCAGACTTGGGCCCTACTGTCCCCTTCTGTTTGGCTGATGATCTTTGCTCAAAAACACACAGACATGGGGCCCACTGCCACTTAATGGCCTGTAGCAAATGGCACCCCACTTACCCTTTTTTATCATTTCTTACCATTTTTCACAGGGTTACTTGAAGACCAGTGTTATCACTTGGCAAAGTGTCTCCAAGTCTGCTTGATACTAAAAGTTCAGCTTGACTTTGGTTTAAGCAGAAGACCAGCTTAGTTAAGTTAAAATTATTAAATATTTGAAATAGAGAGTGCAATACAATGTCAACTTGGTTTAATTGATTTGGCAAGTGTGCTACACAGCAGAATAAAGACATTATCAAGCCAAGACAGCTAACCTGCATTTCCCAGGTGTGATAGACACCCTGACAGATATGGTGGAGGCGATTGAGCCAAGGCGCTGTGGTTTTATAACTTCACTGTATTTGTCAGTGCAGACCACAGGTACTCTGTTTCTTTAAGTCAGACCATACCCCTAGCACTGACATATCAAATACCCACTTAGGAGAATATGAAGTGTCACTTATTCTTCAGTTTTGGGAAAAAAAAAAAAAAAAAAAAAACAGATAAACACTCTCCAAAAACTTTGCAATGCACACACCACCAAACAAGTCTTCTATCTGGCTCCACATTGTCTCACAATCTCTCCCATAACAGTCAATATTTGTAATCTGTCCTCTACCTCAACCAGTGATAGAATTTTTTAAAAATAAAACTTTTAAAATATTTAACATTTTAGAATAGAGCTACTTTAAAGCCTTGATAATTTCAAGATGTTATTCAACTTTTGTATAGAAATACGTTGCTAGTCTCTCTGCATCAACCTCCTAAATACTCCCATTCTACTAGGAGATAGTGGACAGACTCACAAAAAAGTGTATGGCTTCCCACAACAGCTTCCAAACTCACCACAATTGCTCTCTCCGTCATTTAGGTAACTGTGAATCACGTTTTCCATCCACAGCTGGTAACAAATGCAACGCTTCGTTATGGGGTCACAGTGCCCATGCCCAGAGCATTTTAAAAGACAGGCTAAGAACAAAACACACGCAGGTCAGTTGGGTCAATGGACAACCTGTTACACATCCTCCCACGGTGGGACCAGACTGGTGATGGAGCATCTAGTTTAACACTTTTTTTTTTAATTCCCCTTTCCTTTGTGGTTAGGTTTCAAAACGATCTACAGTTCAACACACACTTGTCTGTAAAGATAAAAGTATTTCATACAACACACAATAATACTGAATTTGTATGTCAATTAAGAGCAGTTTGGCCCAAGTAAAGATGAATGGGAGCTGCAGGGTTCAGGCCTGCTCGTTTCTTTTTGATGTACTTGTAAAAACTTCTAAAGTACCCAAGAACTGAGGATTATGAATCTTCTTGGGTTCTATCACAACAAGCTTCACACCAATAATTAAAACAGTTGCAAAAATGTATGCAGTATTTCAAAATGGAATTACAGGAGGTAAGGCGAGAGCATTTACATTCTCTAAACAACGATAACAGTAGCTGTTGCTAGATCGATGTAGCCTTATAAAATAAAAACATATTCCTTTCAAAACTTAGGGTAGACGATTTACTACATCAAGAAAAACAGTGAGGCAGATTTTGGTAATCCAAGCACAACAGAGCAGTCACCTTCAACAGGATCTGCTACAGAAGGTTGATGACTATTTTAATGGTAAAGCTCGTTCATTCTGTTGGCATTTGGATCATCATCTCCTGATTTCAAACAATGACGAAGTCATATCTAATATCTGGGTCTCACAGAGTGTTCATGGTAGTGATGCAGCTTAACATAAGGTTAGTCTGAGGAGTCCAAAGATCCTTGTTAAAAATAACTGCAACAGAAAATGCTCCCTATAAAGAAACTGTAGGGTCTTTCTACACTGGAAATAACCTCATTAGAGGACTGGGTGACTGGGTTATAATACAACAAAACATGACTATTTTGATTGCACAGATAAAAACAAATCACATTACAAGCCTATTATCAGGCACTAAAGCCCTGAAGGGAGCAGCATGAAAAAATTTCTATATTCTCACTGTAAGAAGTTTTGTGAATCTTCCAACATAAGACCATGGCATGACTAGGGCCATCCTTCTCCTTGTTTCCCAGGCCTGAAAGCTTCCTCCTGATACAGGACGGATAAGCCATCATTGGCAGGAGCACAACTTTTAAAAGAACACAAGCAACCAGCATCAGCTCATCACAAACAAACAGGCATTTAAAGTATTGTCCATCTTTCAGAGAGATGAGCCCAAGCCCAGACAGGTAGCAGGGCCTTTCTCTGGGTTGCCGTGTGAACCCACTGCCTGGAAGGCTCAAAGAGGAGGAAGCCCTGGGCAGAACATACCGGCCGTGTCAACACGCAGGACTTTGAAAAGCAGAAAATCAGCCTTCTCTTTCAAAAGCTGCATGTGCAGAGTCCGGGAGACGTCGGAAGCCTTGATCACCTTGGAAGGATGCCCGTTCTGCACGTAGAAAACCACTGCTGTGCTGCAGAGAGGACAGCAAAGATCAGGACCGCTGTCAAGGACCGGCTGTGCCAGGCACTCACATCACAGCCTTTGCTTTGATTGCTTCTGGAAAGCAAATGTCACCGTTGCGATGGACAGATGTGACCGATTCAGGGACAAGGTTCCCTATCTGAAAGTCACAGCCACTGCACCTCAGTCTGAGCCAGAAACCTCAGTTTCACAGAAATAACGGGAGAGAACAGAGAGCACAATTCACTCCATGATCTTCCTGCTCTCACTTTGGCCAAGACAAGCACACATGCAACACTTGCTTTCCCCACAAGCATCCAGGACCTGGCATGAGGCACTCTGAAGCAGTAGGAGTAAGCTTAGAAAACTGAACTCAAGAAGAGGAAAAGCTCAAAAAGCAAGAGAAGCAGAGAGAGTTTCAGGTGAGAGGCTATTTTATGTTGGATGGTGTTGATCTCATTCTGTGTTAGGCACCTGGGGAACATCTTTAAGCTGAAAAAAACAGTAATTGGAAGCTGTGATTAAAAATACCACAGCTATGAATACTGGACCTTCTAAATTACTTTTATTTTTGAATTTCAGGAGGTGCCTGGAGAGCTGTATAGCCGTCAAAATGCTTTTTAAACTAGCAATCCGTTAACAAGCAGTAATTTAAAAGGTAACTCATGTCAACAGGTTCCATCAATCATGCCACAAAATCTCTCTGGCTGTGTACAACCTTCTAGTGCAAGCCAGTCACTTAAGCATATGCATCTCTCTACAAAATAATAATAATAATAATAATAACAACAACAATAATAATTATAAATCTTGTCTTCTTGTCCCCAGTTACCTAATGGATTAAAAAAAAAGACACATATAGTGTACTTAGAATACTGAAACCTTAGAGAAGAAGAACAAAATGGGAATTAAATAATCAGATTTAATCAGAAACAACGGGAACTTTATTTTGAAATATAATACTTGTTTCACTTTGAGAGGGCCATCTGTCTCGCTCCAGCTTGCCTTCGGGAAGAACAGCAGTATATGGAACAAAGACACTGAAATAAATACACACACTTTCTTTGGAGAAAAAAAATACATAGTGGATTTTTTTCTTTTCCTTTTTTTTTTTCAATAAATAAATAAAATCAGTTCCATGCCCCAGAGCTCCAGAAAGCTTAATTCAGTTTTCCACTACTGCAGAAGAAATTCAACTCTTAGAGCTATAACAGTTTTTGTAATATATTGCACAAGACTTTGCAACTAAGTATGAGCTGCGGAACAGTAAGGGAGAATCACAGATCTCGCTGGCAGAGCAGGGCATTTCTGTACCTTATATCCGAGTAGGCTTGGATCTTCTGAACTTTGATGTCTGAATCCAAAACATTGAGCAGCACAGCCAGCTGCCTCACCAGGGTGTCCTTCTGCTGCTCACTCAGCTGCCCCACTCCGACCTGCAGGATCAGCTCCACCAGGCCACTTCTTTTGGGATCTGATGAGGGAAGAACATGCTCTGCTTTCAGGGCCTGACAAATCATGCAGTACTGACTGAAGACAGCATGCAGCACTCAAAACATTTACTAAAACTTCACAGGACCTACATAGGACCCATAACTCTCATGATGAAACCCTTCTGTGCTCTTAGGAAAAGAAATGCTCAGTCTATATTCTCACGTTCCCTCTGAAACAAGCTTGGTAGGTCCTAAAAACTGTTTTGCTATGTTAACAGCTCAGAAACACTTTCAGTGTCTTCACTTCATGCTGTCATCAGGTATTTACATGGAAGGGCAACATCAGTTCCCTTAAATGCTGCTATCAAAGTGGGAGCATTTTGGTAAGCCCAAATCGTGACTTCTGTGCCAGTGATATGATCTCACGTGGCACCATGCAATTGTGTGAACGAGTCCAAATGCAGATAGCCACTTTGAAAAACATCAAATATACTTATCCTCAAAAGCAGGGTATTTTCTTAAATAATAATACTTGCACTTCTAGAGCAGTTTGCAAACTAAACAAGCTTCACAGATATACAACGAGAACCTGACTCAATTACCCTGGCTACATTCAAGAAGTGAGAAGCAGAAATAAAGCCATTACCCAGGAAGCAGGCAAACAAGTTCACTACAGAGCCATGATGGAAACGAAACCTCAACTTTTGCTCATATCAGTCATATAAACAACAATTAAAAGCAGTATATGAGCAATAGCAAACAATGAAAAGCCAAATTTTGAAACCCAGAAAGTTATTTGGGTTGGTTCCTGACCTTCAGAATGAAGGAAGAAAACAGGCTTGAAAACATACTTTAAACAAATATTAAAACGTCAAATTAGGCTTAATTAGAGCATCATAAACAAAAAGCGTAACTGAAGAAAAAAAAAAAGAAAAAAAAAAAGCCACTCTTATTATACCATTAGATGGCAAAGAGACCAAGAGAAATTCTAGTCGAGTACTCCGTGGATCAGTAAAAGCCAGGGAGAGTTAATCAATACTATATGAAGCCTTTGCAATGTGAGCTCCCACCTCTATCCATAGGCCAACCCAATTAGCAGCCAAAAAAAAAAAGAAAGAAGAAGAAACAGACCACAACAAGGAATAAAGAAAACAACTAATTGAAACTATTAACTAGGAAACGTGATTTTCAAGTAACTATGCACTTCCAACAACGCAATGGTGGTAACAGGGAGGGAAGAATCCCAGCCCAGCTGGTTCTACAGGCTCAGGCTTATCAGGAACAATGATACGAAGGTAGAAGGAGAAAGAATGCTGGCTGTTTTGTGCTTTAACTTGACAGAACCTTATCAGCACTAAAATAAATAGGTAAATTAAAAGGAGAACGAAGATGAGGTATTTGCAACTTGTAGATGACCTTGTAATTGTCATACCAGGCCGCACTTCAACAGTAGCGGTGTCAATATCTGAGTCTCCTTTGGCATCCGTCACTTTCAAGTGAAACGTATAGATTCCTTCCACCAGATTGGTGAGCTGCAGGACTGCCTCATGGTCAGAGCCGTGTATCACCTCCTGCAAAAACAAGGCACCAGCATGGTTACACCACCAGCTACAGCTGCAGGTCTCTGGTACAACTCCTTGCTTTGACTTTTGGGACCCACGTGAAGAATGGCACTCCTGACTAAACCCTCACCCACAGCCTACAGCCAAGCAACACAGACTCAGAAATGGGAGTTAATGAGAACGTGTGCATGGCGCAGATGCATTCCACAAAAAAAAACCTCCAGACAAAACAGCTGGCATTTCCAAGTACTCATCTGCTTGAAACATCTAGGCTATACTTAGGTTTTTATTTCTCCGTTTTACTCCAGTCTCCTCAGTTCTGCCTTCTTGCATCCTAAATAGTTTCTCTTCCTCGGAGTTTATTTCCAGCTATCCTCTCTGCCAGCTATGGATAAGCTAGGCCTCTTTAGGCCTTTTCACATTCCCATGAAAGTTGCTTCTGGGAGCCCTATTATAGTTTGCTATTTCTCTTCTCTTCTCCGCAAGGCAAGGTATCCAGCACCAAACACCCTTTTCATCATCCTAGCACACTGCAAGCTTTGCCTCACCTGGTATTATTATAAATAAATATTATTATAAAGACACTGAACATTATGACACTCAATCTTTATGAGCGCTTCTTGCTTTGTCAGGAACTTCGTCCTTTGGGTACCTGGATTTCAGATATCTTCTCAAACACATTAGCTTGCACTATTGCTAATTACTTTTTGAAGGCTACATCTTTAAATTCTTCTATTTCAAGAATTTCCCAGCTAAGGCCAGCTTGCTGCAGCCCTCCTGCCTAGAACATATTCCATAGTTGCATTTAAAGCACCACGAGCCCCTTGAGCCAAAACATTAGGAGAAACCTGGGGAGACACAAACCAGAACCAACCTGCTGGCCCTGCTGCAGTGCAGCCACTATGTGCATGAGAAGAGCTGGATTTGGCTCCAGCCTTTGAGAAACTTACCCCAGCTGCCGGGCTCTGACCATCCCGAATCCACAAATATGACACAATCCCCTGGTCATCAGCAGACCTTGAGCCATCCAAGGTAACAGAGTTATTGGGGAGCACCAGAACATGCTTCCCACCAGCATGCGCCCGGGGTGGACTGTTGGTTTCTAGCCATAAAAACAGTGGAGGAGAAGGATTTGCTTTCAAAACATGCGAGATGTGGCATGCCATTGCTGATACACCCATACAGTCTGTCCACATTACAAGTCTAAGGGCAATTTTCTACCTGATAACCACACAGACGACCATAACACAAGAACCTCATGTCAAAGGTACTGGGAAAGGATGCATGGGCATTGCGAATTTGAACTGCACCATGAGAAGAGCATCACTAAAAGGGACTATTCAGAAAAAGCTGATACAAAAAGCATTGTGGGGTGCTCTGTTTACAGTCTCACAGTAACTTATGGATCAGATTTTCTCAGTTAAGCTACAGGACTTTCTACCTGCCTTATAAACACTGCCTGCGATGAGACCATGACATTGGGCTCTCCCCTCCTTGAGGGCTGGTATTTACTACCTAATATGAAGCTCATGTAAGGTCTTACATTTTCACAATGCTTGTATTTAAGTCAAGCACATTAAGGAAACAATGAGTAAATATAGTCCCCAAATGCTTTTGCTCACCATTAGCAGTGAAATTATAGCATGCATTAAAAGTGCAGGCCAAGAAATGCTGAAGAAACATGAAAAAAATATCTTTCAAGAAAACCTGTGTGCCAAGATCTGACATCACCACTGGCTTTTATTTAGAAACTAAGTGGAAAGGCAGAGCTCCAGGAAGCAGTGATGCTGAATGAAATAGCTTGCTGGTCTGGATGTTAGGTAGGATATAAATCATTCTGTAAATTGTTCCATTTTGGGAGGGTGTCAAATGTGCTGTATTGGCTGTAACTCTCTTGCTCCAGAAAAGAGCAGACTTCTCAAGGAGACAAGTGATCCCCTTGCCTTTACCCAGTGAGCCAGCTGATTAAACTTTGCTCTTAGAGCACTGAGTAATTTTAATACTGAGCCTGTGGCTGTAACCAGAATATATGCACTGTGGCTATACTCCACAGCCCAAATGGAACCACGAGACACACGGGGGCAGAGTTATTGCCAGGTGTTTCTGACCAGACAGGGGCTAAATGAATAGCTCAACCAACAATGTACATGGGGAAAATGAAGTCCAGCTCCCTCACTGAGGTGCATTTGCTCTGCAGTTTCTACAGTTTCTCTCTCTAGAAACAAAGGTGCCTTTTTCCAAGACAGACAACAGTTAGGATTCTGGGACAGCTCTAGTATCATCATATAAATGGTGTTGGATTATCACCACCTACAGGCTCCGGAGTAAACACAGGTCGAAAGCTATGAAATCTCCATCAGGAGATACTCCTGACACGATGAGCAGCAGCAGCAGCATGATCCTGCATGACCAGCATTGTCACTCTACAGCATCTCCTACCGCATGCATGTAAAACAAAACTGCTCCTCTGTATCAAAGCCAAGTAGCATTAAGACCTGCGCTTATGTTCCGTTTCCAAGTCGAAACTGTTGAGCCCTCATTTCTTGGATATTACAACAAAATTGCTTTATTGCTCAAAGCCTCATTTTGAAAATAAAATTGAAACATCTTATTAATGAAAAAAACATACCAGAGTCAAAAAAATGCTTTGGAGTATTTTATTACAGCTAATATTGGATATTTTTAACTTGGAAAAAAATTGCAGTAAGTGAAGTAATCCTATCACTGCCACTCATAATCCTTTAGCATATGAAGTATTCATAATAATTCAGTATTCAGAGCAGCAGTAGCTCTTCTTTAACATCCTCGGAACATGACAACAATTTCTTTTCCATTTCTCTTCTGGTTTTCTCTGCAATTTGTCAGTGACCGAGTTAACTAGCAAGTTGCCTAACACCTGCTAAGTAGTAACAACCAGCCTTACCTTCCTTGACAGTAACAGAGAGCACGGATGCACTGCTTAATCCCTGCTGATCTTTTACCGTCAGCCTGAAGCGATAGGTACCGACCTGAAGACCAGTCACAGTTGCTACTGCTTTGTCACCATTTTCCATCTGTACCGAGCTTGGCCCACTGAAACAAAACATGTCAGGAAAAATAATCACAGCCAGCCAACCAAATACTCCCCCCTCAGCAGCATCACTCATAGCATTTGCTTTTATGGATATAATGATTCTACCCACTAACTGCAAGCACTGACAGAGAATTATCGAAGACATCAGTTTAGTCAAAAGAATTCAAAACTACATCTTTTCCAAGGGTAATTAAGACACCCAAAGCCTCCCAGCATCACATATCCAGTTACTAAAAGGACAGGAAATGCTGCCCTACAAGGAGTGTCACATCTCTGCTGTGCTCCTTCTCTGGAACATGCAAACCCTGCTGCTCCAGGAGATTCTTGCAACACAGGATGCCAGCAAAACTTCCTCCTGTACACTGATATGATAGATGCATGGGCTAATATCCTCTTCTTTCATTGAGGATAGGTTAGTTTTGCATGCAAACATACCATTAACAGCATTTATAAAGCATTTTCAAACATTGTTCAGGGAAACTTTAAGTTATCGACTATTTCAATAAAACCAGTCCAGTTTACAATCCCACTGAGGCCTAGGCTAAATGGATTAGGAATTTCCTTTATTATTCAATAAGTAAAAGTGACCAAGAAAGTCAAGTTCTAAACGCTGGTGGGAGAACTTTGTGCATTACAGGAGAGTACCCAGGCCTGGTATTTACTTTTTCCAGTGTGAGATATGCAAGTTCCTGTCATTTCCTCACACAGTATTTTCATAACAGTCTGCCTCAAGATGACACAGTGCAAAGCCTTAGTAGGAATCTCCCAAGCTTTCCAAATTGGATGCAGAATTCCCATCTCTCACCACAAGTGAGAGAGCCACTCTCAGAGCCCCCAGGAAGCCCAGCACGTTTCTTTCCCCAAAGCTTTATGGAGGGCATGGAGGAGCAAAAGGAAAGCATCAGGCAGCGATCTTACCTTGCGGACTGCATGCGATGATACTACCCCGTGAAATTCCCATTTGTTAGCACATGGAAAATTGCCAACATTTGGCTCAAAACAGAAAGAGAATTTTCAGTCAGCACCCATCCTGCTTCAAATCTTCATGCTGACTTTCTTTGCTCTCCATCCCTGCTGCCAGCAGAGAAAGGGGAGACACAGAGCAGCAGCTCACAAACCCTACACCATCCAACACAGTCAGGCCGGCAGCTCTGGATGTGAAGCACTTGCACTCTGTTCCCTTTTTTAATATTAGTAGAATCTGTCTTATACCTGATATTTTCCCAATGATAGAAGACAATGCCTTGGTCATCTTGGCTTTTGCTTCCATCCAGGGTAGTACTTTCTACTGGAAAAGTCAACTCCTTATCAGGACCAGCCACTGCTATTGGAGGACTGTTATTTTCTGTAAAAAATAGTATTGAAAAGTATCACATTTACCAGCTAATCACTTGCAAAGGACAGCCAATAGCAAACACAGAATGATTTAACAGTGAGGGTGACAGAGCACTGGAACAGGCTGCCCAGAGAGGTTGTGGAGTCTCCTTCTCTGGAGATCTTCAAAACCCGCTTGGACGCAGTCCTGAGCCACGTGCTCTAGGTGACCCTGCGTGTGCAGGGGGGTTGGACTAGATGACCTCTAGAGGTCCCTTCCAACCTTAAGCATGCTATGATTCTATGATAGATTACAGGCCTCATCTGTTGTCTGAAGGGCATAAATTTCGAGTACAGCATATGTACAAATGAGAGAAAAAAAACTACCAGGCAACTCTTTAAAAAATCCACAATAAGCCAAAATTCCACAGCATTTTCACAGCCACAATTCAAGACCTTGGCAGTATGCTCAGTGCATCATATCAAAATATTTTACAGTAACAGCAATGGGAGATTCCTCTGGTTCCACCACTGCATTCCCTTCATAAGGGATGGTCCCAAGTTTTTTGGCTACTTGAGGTTAGAGCATCACCACTAAGTTGCTGCTGATTTAGAGGATTTAGTGCAGAAACATATGACCAGTTTTTCTGCTTTCAACATTTGCTATCGTGGCTTCCTAAAACTGGCAGTGCTACCATTGCCCTGGATATTTATTTCTTCCTAAAACTGACAGCAACAGCACAAGAGCCCTTTGCAGAGCCCGATTATCATGGATATGAAAAGGAGCACTGCAGGCTCCACCTGCAGCTCCCGTTCCTGATTTCTGCCCACTGTAAAGTTTCCCCAGGAGACATCAGCTACAAAAACGGAGTAATGAGCAACAAGAGGAAGAAATAACATTACCCCAAGGTGGAGCGGGAGATCTTCACATATGGGCAAAACAGCCACCTTAAATGCAAGAATGTGTAATTGGCAAACGCATTGCCAAAAAATGACATGAAAAAAATGAGGCCTGAACCATTTGGGTTCCTACCACACAGTCCCCAAATCCAGAAAACTGTGTGAAAGCAGGAGCTTTGCAAACACCTTGCTTGACTTCTCCCCCCCCCCAAAAATGTGTTGCATTTCCAGTGAGAATTCCAACCACAGAAGGATTCTTGAGGGTGACCTGCGAAGCAGTGGGTTGGGGTAGAGCACCGACTCACGCGCTGAGCCGCTCTGCAGAACAAGCTTAGCAGGATGCTGAAGGCAGAGCGACCTCTCCGGCCGTGAAGGCCCACTCTGCGCGCACCTCTGTGCAGCAGGGCCCACGCGGCGCGGCGGGGGGAACTCACCGGGCCGCACGATGAGCGTGACCTCGGCCGTGGCGCGCTGCCTCGCCGAGTCCGTGACCGTCAGCTGGAAGGTGTAGTCGCCCTCGCGCATGGCCGAGAGCTGCAGGTAGGGAGTGCGCACGCCCTGCGAGGGAAGGGCAAGAGAGCGGGCGTGAGAGCAGGGACGACGCACGCGGCGCGCGAGAGGGGCGAGCGAGGGAGGAAGCCAGCGCTCCTCTTGGTTCCTAGTTAACAGGATCTAAGCGAGCAGTTTGGGTACGTTACTGACGACACGGAGTTTCCAAGCTCCACACATGGATAGATGCAATGTATCTAGTATTGCACCTCCCTGTAATAACCCAGAGAAATATTTATAGACAGTAAACTTATTTTTTCTTTTAATGTTGCTGTAACCGCTGCATTATTTCCCAACAGCAAGAACTGTCTGTGAAATACATAGGGCATTTCTCAACTAGCAAATTAAACACTGGTGAATGATATTACAGCTTATTCCATTTCCTTAACGATTATTTTTATCTTCTTTTTTTCTTTAAACAGCATGAAACTCTTTAACATAAAACTTAGTGATAGAAAAAGCTGTTAAATGCTGTTAAACACAAAAACAACTTTGACTATCAGACAGATACGCTTAAGGAGAAAAAAAAACATTAAACAGGACAGAGTTGTGGTGCTGAACGTAGTCTTTTAGCAATACTATTGTGAGAACAGTGTTTAATTTACAAAATACTCTCCTTCTCATTTCACTGAAGCAACAGGAATCATGCTCTCTATTCCAGGTCCAAGAGCAGAATTGCTTTACAGGTATTTTCCCTACCTCTCTTTTTGAAAAATTGCTTGATATACAAGCTTAGAAACAGACCCATACAGGTTCTTTTATTTAGAAAAAAAAAAAGTGATATAATTCAAATGAGCAATAACAAACCACGATACAATTAAATGTATCTTTCTGGATAAAGATAATGAGCACTGAAGTACAAGATTAACTAACCAGAGTTATTTATGAAACTGTAGATTAATTCCATGTAACACTCCAGATAACCTTAACTTCAACTTTAGGGCCATGAAAAGAATTACTTAATCTTTGGAGGAAAAGAAAAAAAATAAAATTAAAATGCTCTTGGATCCCACCACTAAACACCCAATGAATCCTTTATATATCTCCAGTAGTTATCCCTTTCTTGCAGAAGAGTTACTTCAGACCTGAACAGCTCTCAGAAGCTAAAACTTCAGGCTGCAAGGATGCTTTAGGAAAGTGCTTCAGTTGATAAATGAACAGAAATGGGCTATTATGCTACAAGCACTTTCATATTTTAATAATTGGCTCCACATTATAGTCTCGCATCAGTTTAACTCTGTTTCTAAATTGATCTACACAAAGTGACTTCTTCCCAGTTTTGAAGAAGTCTTTAAACACTTGCATTTTCAACATAGAAGAGCTCAAGGTTCCTGAAAAAGGCCAGTTCTGAGCCATTCTCAACTACCTGCAGAGCTACAAGAATCCACAACTCGCTGCGTGCAAAAGGCCCCTGACAACCCTTAATTGAGTTCACAGAGAGGTAAGGCCACCTTAAAAATTCACTCAGCCTTCACAGGAAACCAATGTTTTCCTGTACATAAAAGAGAAATACATACATACATATACACGTATATACATATGTATATATATACACATATGTGTATATACACATATGTGTGTATATATGTGTGTATATACACATATGTGTGTATATATGTGTGTATATATGTGTGTATATATGTGTGTATATACGTACATATATATACACATATACATGTGTGTGTGTATATATATGTATGTATGTGTATATATACGTATATATATATGTGTGTGTGTGTGTGTATATATATATATGTATATCACTGAGTGAAGCTGCAGGAAACTGCCAAAAAAAATTCATTTTTCACTCAAAAGTTAAGCTCCTTTTTGAGTCCTACTTTCTCCAGAAGAAAGAAAGAAATGCTACAAAACAAACAAACAACACCACCACCACCACAACTCTTTCTGTGAACTCCTTCAGAAGCGACAAGCCTGCGGAGCAGGTCCCAGGGTCCAAGGACAGACACTGGGTGCTGAAGTTCCTTCCAAAGCACCAGGGAAGGCAAAAAGAAGGCCAGAAAGAAATGACAAAAAAAAATGACAAAACAGTGAGAAGGAATTAAAGTAGTATTGAAAAACACCAACACACCAGAGAAGAACAAAAGAGAGTCACATAACTCTACAGATACTTTAGTGCTCTAAATAGTTCCTTGGATGCGTTTGCTCTTTCTACAGGCAAAGATAAGAGAGTTTATAATGTTAGGCAAGGAAAAATGTGCTTACCTGCATTGCTACAACTTTGCCTTTGCTTTTGGGACTGAGTGACCATTCATAGCTGACAATTTCATGATCATCACTGCTCTGGTTTCCGTTCAGCGTGATGAAGTTCTGGGGCAAGGTGACTGCCTGATTGGGCCCTGCATTGGCAATGGGTGGGTAATCCACGGGTTTGCTGACAGTCAGAGAGGCAACGGTGGAGTTGGCTGCTCCATCAGAATCGATCACCGTGAGTCTGCAGTAGGAAAAATGATGCTAAAAAATCTGTTAGGCTGCACCAAGCGCTGAATTCAAAGATACACGTCTCTAGCATTAGAGCAGAGAAAAAAATACTACCTAAACCAAAGCCACTGATCTGGATCATACTAACTTCTGCTTTAGAAACACATAGCCCTGAACTACGGTAGGAAAGAAATTCAAAGAATGTTCCATCACTTTAAAAAAAAAAAAAAAAAAAAAAAAAAAAAAAAAAGCTATTCTGGAGCCTTGATGAAACCTGCTTCCTGAAACTGAAGTTATCACTGACTTCAGTCAAAGCCAGGATTTCCCTGGATATTTTTTTAAAAAGGTTACTCAGTAAAAAGCAGGGGACTTCATTCAACAGCTGGTACTACCTCACCCAGAACTCCTCCAAACGTTCAGCAGCTCTGCTTGACAGCACACTGACAGTTCATAACTTGTATTCCTTTGTGGCAGGATACTACTTATTTTAATGAAGCTTAGGATCACCCAGATTTTTTGAAGGTGGTGTCAAGTCACAAAAGTAAATGAAAGCTCAGAGTTTAATTAAATTCTATCACCTCTCAGAAACACAATGACAAATTATCTTAAACTGCTGCAGACACCTGAAAGCGAAGCTACCTCTTGCTGAGTGGTGAGCAAGGCTACCTCTCGCAGAGCAGTGACTGACCACAGTTTAATTTACCTCTTGTGACTGCTGCGTACCGCTGAACACACGAAGCGGGTGTTCAACGGGATCTTGTTTTATTCCCAACTAGGAAAAGCTTCATTAACTGTTATTAGGGAAAGCATATCTGTGCAGTGGACACGCAGCCATGGAAGTCACTGGATTCTGCTCACCAGTGGATCTCCTATGAGTTTCCCCAGGCTTCTGTATTGCTCAACCTCCCTAAGATGTGCATGGATGTAAGACATGACTTCTTAATTCCATACTGCTGAAGTGTTTTCTTAATTTTCCTACTTGTAAGTGTGTTCTGTCCTTTCTGATACAGAAATGACGCTGCTCTTATCCTGCCACTGCATAACGTGAAGCAATTCCAGTAAAGAACAGAGAATAGAAACTGGAGCTATGCAGTTTTTTGTGAGGCTTATGCGAAGCACCACAGTTAACATAGATGTTCCCTGGCCATCAACAGACTTCCACAACCTGCTGATTCTACCCGTACACATACTGGGCTGACTGGCAGGCTGTTACCCACAGGCACAAGTGCCAGTCTGCACTGCGAACAAGTCCAGGACCAGCTTGAAATCTCAAAAGCTCAGATAATGGTGCTTGAATTCAAATGATTCAAGAATCACAAAAATTGCTTCTGCTGTCTGGGTGAGACCCAGCTTCAGCAAGACATAATTGAGGGAAACTGCGGCAATGAAGAGGCTGTTATGGTGAAGACAGTGATGCTTGTAAAATCAGCGCATCGCAGCGCTCGGTGGGGATCAGCCCGCGCGGCGTGGGCCGCCTGCCGCCAGCCTTCAGCCGTGGCTCTCCCACCTGCCTGCACAGCCTCATCTCGGGACGCCTGCCAACCTCCAGGCTGACAAAAAAATCAAAACAAAAATGCTCTCTCCCAGTTATTATCGTAGGAAACAGGAGGTGCGGAATTTCTAACGCCTCATTTTGCACAACCCTGTGCTGCAACGCGTTGCTATACCAGTCTCAAAGTCACTGCAAACGCTTCTTGACAAGACTGTTCCCTATGGTTTTCCATTGTGCAAAGTGAAGGGGAAAAGCATGTAGAAAAAAAGTGAAATCCTTTGTCTGAAGGACAAAGAGATAAATGTGAGCCCCAAGAAAGAGAAGCAAACACCTAGTTGGAATCAGAGAAATGCTTAAAAGCCCAGAAGGAAAGAATCTGTGCAGACACCTGAAAGTGTAGTTTCCAGGAACCAGGTTTGACAAGTGCAAGACAGGAGTGTCAGCAGATGCCTTCTGTTCTCGCAAAGGACCTTTAATCTCCTCCCAGTGGTAGCTCACTATCTTCATATCATCAACACTTTCTACATTCATTAAAGAGAGAGGAAAAAAAAATCAGAACATTGTGGCAATTGTGGTATAAAGACTAGAGTTTTACATGCTGATACCTAATCGTTTTTCTACAATTAATCTTTCTGAGCATATTCCTGGGCAAATTTAAGCAGGGTTCAAGTACCATAGCTATTAAATCACAGATTCTGAGTTACATTTGGGATGATTTCTCAAAAACAATCAAAAAAACACACACACACAGAGAGTCTCAGTCAGCCTCCTTGTGTTTCTGCCTCTTTATGTACAAATGCGGAACCTTGACACTTGTTTGCTCTCCATAAACACAGAGGTGTAAACCTGCCTTTGCTCAACTTCAAATCACACAGCAAAACAAACCCTCGGGAAACTCGAGTCCGCTCTGGAGCAGTAATGAACATCATGTCTCATCCTACCCTATGTGACAGGGAGAGCTCTATAATGTCCCCGCCGTGCCCTGGCACAGAGGCTACAATGGGGATCCTGGGCAGGGGAGGAGGAGGCTGCCAGCTTAGCTGAGCTTTGTAGCAGCCTCCCAGTGGACAGCTGCATTTTTCCACTATAGTCTCACACATTTTAACGCGTAAAAGTCAAGCAATCGAGTTTGCTGCAGGTGAAAAGAACAAGAGACACAACAACAAAAACTTAAATGGCAACTAATTCTAGAAGCAATTTCACTCAACCTCATGTCTTATAAATACGCCATCTGATTAACTTTTAAGAATTATAAGGGGAATCAAACTCCCAACATAGATCATGGTCCAGGGAACTTTTGTAAGCAGAGCAGAGAGAGCAAGGAATTTCATTTGCTCCTGATGAACAACAGTGATGCAACTGTACATTAAAAATGCAGGATATAAACAAAGGGCTGTCCAGTACATACGACTGCCATCAATGAAAGTAGAAGTTGTAGGCAAAGAAACTTCTTGTACTTCGGGTGAAGCAATGGCAACGGGCGGCTGATTAACTCTGAGCGCTGTGAGCAAGACAGGGAGAGAAAACAACATTTAGGGCAGACCCAGGCAACACCAGTCTGCTAACTCCACTGACCAGCCTGGCCACCAGCTACCCAGCCCAAAGAGCAGCAGCTCTACTGGGTCTGCTGTCACTTCTGGACAAGGGGGAGAGAAGGTGGTGACGAGCAGTGCTCTGATCTACTGATTTACAGCGCGCTGTAATTTAGAGCAGACCTGCGTGCTGCACGCTGCGGCTCAGCACTTAGTTGCTAATCTAACTGTATGGGAGAAGGGGAACATAAAAGGGAGGACAAGGCTATCTCAGGCCTTGCCTGAGGAGGGTACAGGCTAGAGAACATTTAAATAAGGCAAGGGATCCTGAACTACACTTTCTTAAAACCCATTTAAGACAGCAAGATATGAAGTCCACCTCTGCACGACTGGGTACAAGATGTCCTTGACAGACAGCAACTGACAAACTGTTAGACAAGCAAGTAAAACAACTACTTGCGTTGAACAAATTAGTTTCATCATTTCAGCAACTGACTTACCTGGTTTGACTGTGACATTTACAAAACCTTCTCCGAAGGCATTTTCACCAGAAACCGTCACTTTGAAGGCATAAAGTCCCACCGATAACTGAGATACAAACAGAACAAATGCAGTTATACGGCAAATTACACGCAAGCAATGTGCATACAAAGTGCCAATCACACTGCAAATAGAGAGACATCTGAAATCTAGAACTCTCTTTATAAACACATACACAAAGGGCACCGGTCACTACCTGAAGGTGGGAATTTCAAAGAAAACACTTAAGAACTTTTATTTTGTCTTAGAAAGTTATCAACACGCTCTGAAGATGATGTTTTAATCTAGCAAAGAGTTGGTGCAAGAAAGGTGGCCCGGGGAGCCATTAGAACTCTACAAACGAAGCTGCACTTCACCATCAGTATCAAACTCCAGAGAGAAGACTGCACCCGCAGGAGGCCAAGGCTGCAGCTCGCTTACGTGAGAGAGCTTCAGGGTCTGGCTGTGCCTGCGCTCCATTTCACCGCCGTAGTCAGCAGGGTGGCTGGTTAAGCTCCACTCATAGCTGTAGGCTGTTTCTGGGAACAAAACCACAGCACGGTGATAATTAAATCTTTTCAAGATAAGCCCAGGAAACAAACAAATCGAGTTCATCATCTGTCATGCAAAACACTAGAGTAAGAAACCATGATTGCAACTGTTCCAAGCCTGCAAAAGGAATCAGTACCAACGCCTGCCAAAGCCCCTGCAAGGTGCTGGAGCTCGAACACAGCAAGGATGGAACAGACCTTACAAGTAAGTAACTTCTTCACCAAAAAACACCTGCACATGAAATGAATGCACTCTGCAGAACCACCTACAGAATATTTCTTCTTTGCAGCTGCACCTCAGGAACTGGTAGTTTTAAGGTAAATGTGTTCAGAATCTACTTCCCTACCCAACCCGAACAGCAAGATACTATAAACTTCATCACTTGGTAGAAATTCCTAAGGTGTAATCTGGCTAATGAATCTAGGTCCTGATAATAAGACACTTCAAAATCTCTAAAATTAAAATAATAAAATGCTCTCTGCAGTTGGACACACAATAAACAAATAAATAAGCCAAGCAGCAGGATGAGGAGAAGAGACAAGACTATTGGATCCCAAGGGACAGATGCTCACATAACTCAGGACTCATCTGCATTTACAGGTTGGTAGTGTGACTCTCCTCAGGTGCAAGGGCCATTCGGCTCACCTGTAGGTGGTGGTGGGACAACAAAGGCGTTCAGTTCAACCTCATTTTTGGGGAGCATCACTTGCACATTATCTCCAGCAGACACGATCAGCTCTTTTACTGCATCTATGACGGAATGAATATATTATGTTTTAAAAGATGGGATAATAGTTTTTTTTTTTTTTTTTTTAACTTCAAATACTATTTGTATTAAGTACAAAAGCACATTTGCCAACAATAAGTAAGAAAAACAGCATTTTTCTCAATAAATAATCAAATAATGATAGTCATGACTATGGACTTTTTACTAACTTGTTTCAAAGAATTATTCTCCCTACCCAAAAGTGAAATGGAACATTATCTCCTTCTGTTTTAGAAATAACGTTTGCATTTCTCCTGTATACCACAGACAAGATTTTGTTTTCTTAAAAGAATTAGATATTTTCTTAGTAACTGGGTGGAAGCGTGGGAGTTCAAAAATATGCAATTACAGAGGGCATGTGGGAGATCAAAATGAGTACTGTGGGCACACAGAGTGGAACTTGAGGAATGGGTAACTCATACCACGTTTTCCCTGGATACTCAAAACCCTTGAATTCTGCACAGCATGAGAGGCCATATCTTGGTAGTGTTAGAAGCAAAAAGGCAAGAAGTTACCTGCATCCCCTCCACCAGAATAGTGGGGCAGGACTGTGGCACAGACAGTGACAGCAGCCCGGCTGGTGGCCAAGAACCCAGACGCTGTCAGCACCGTCACAACACCTGCCAGGACACTCTGCCTCTCTCCACAGGGTGCCTCAGATCACACCTGCCCAGCCACTATTTCCAAAGCTGAGAGGGTCTGTCATGCTCAACAGCACATTTCTAACGTAACCTTGTGTGTTCTCGGGCTGTTGTCACAACGCCCAGTGATTCCAGTAATGCAGTAGTACAAAGAGCTCCTCTAATAGCTTTGCTATTGGAGACGCTCAAAAGGAAAAAAAACAAAAACAAAAACAAATCCACAACACCACCACAAGAAAACTTCATTAAATAAAGTAAGATAGTTCACGCTAAATCTGTGGTATCGTGCTTTCTTTCACAAGAAATGCTATTTCTGTGGTTGTTTGGTACTCTAGTAAGCACAGCTGAACAGAAACTGTGTGGCTGCACAGAAACCTGAAGCAATCCTTATACAAAGTGGTGCTTATGGTGAGATGCATGACCACCTTTCCTTCAGCTTCTTCTTCCGAGTCCTCCCCAGCCTCCCCATACGAAGGAGCTACCCAGTCACCACTGACACTAATGATGACCATCACTTTAGAAAGGGAATTTTTGCAGCTTTTCTCCTAGAGCTGCCTCCTCTCAAAGGTTCTAGTTTGACAGATGACTCCGGGAACATCCCAAACCAAGTTGGTACTACCAAGAAGCAAAGAACTTGGCTATCTCACTCAGTATTTCAGGAGTGCCATGAAATGCACTTCTTTGACTCTCTGTTCTTTTGTTTACTCCTTTGTCAGGATGCACTTGAGCACAGAGTCTTAGCAGGAGAAAGAAGCTTAACCATCACACAAACAGAACCTATGCAACTACAGAGGACAGAGCAGCTAAACATCATCTTTTCAAAATAAGAACTTTTCCTCTGCAGATGAAAGCCTGATAACCCTCTTTGCAACTTTGGAATTAGAGCAAAATATTGGGTTCTTTTCAGGATAAAGTCGCTCTGTTCTCTCCTATTAAGTGTGGGCCTAGTACTTCTTCAAGTCTCACCTAGGTTGCTACATGCCGCCTCTGTATTTAGTGGAAATCCTGCTGCAGAGTTTCTGAGAGGAGGCAGTGCTCCAAGGAGCCACACCTCAGCAACTGTGGTGGCTAGCATGGCTAGCAGAAACCATGCAAACCCAAGAAAATCCTCAGGCATTTCTCAATCAGTATGAAAATTAGCCCATTAAGAAAATCTTCTTGATCTCTGCTTTTTACTTTGCTGTCTTTACCTGAACATAACCACCCACTGATGTTGGTTTGCCTCAAGAACAACTGGATAAGGGGTCTGAATTTTGCAGTATTACAGCAGGACTGTTGGCAAACTGCGATGATGTTGGATGGGGGGTACAAGAAAAGGGTCACTGCTAACAACAGGATGAACATCGGGCAGCAGGAAAGCCATCCCCCCCGCTGTCTGACCCCTCACATCTTCAGGAATGTTGAAACGTTACCTGCTTGAGCTACAGTAGCAGAAGGTGTGAATTGCTGTATGGGCTCGGAGAGCAAAATACTAGTGGGGAGCAGTGCAGTCCCATCTTCGGGGAGATTCCCTGGGATTGCTGTAGAAGCCTGAATTTTCTCCCCTGCAGCTGAGGAGAATCCCAAGATGTCTGAAGGAGGGGAAGGCTCAGGAAACTGTAAGATAAATTGTAGAGGAAAAAAAAATCATTAATGAGCCATTTTTCACATTTTTGGATTTATATACACACTGTTCTTCAGCATATGTATGCATATGCTAATAGCATGCAATAGCCTGCAGGATCAGCCTACTAATTTATGTTATCAGGTTTTTCTTTGTATACAGAACATCTGCCAAAGGATGCCTCTCACCTTACCTTTCTCTCAGGCCACCTGCTTCCCCAACACCTTCCAAGGAAATGCAGGAAATGCTAGTCTGAACACACCAATAGCTCTTCCTTAACAGCTTCTTTCAAGACCAACTTCTGACCCAGTATCTAGAGAAAAGCACTTTGCCAGTCATGGCAACTGTGGCACATGAAGGTCCTGACATTGCCTTTTTTTTTTTTTTGATACATAAATTCTTAGTAGCATAGGATTGTGAAGGCTGGTAACATGCACACCCCTGGAGTACATGGAGTGCATCACCATCTACTTTTTCCTGTAGGCTTGCAAGAAGCCGGTCACCCTTTCAAATTTGGTATCTGAGCACACAATTTTTATGGTGAAAAGGACCGTGTAATTTTTACTAATATTTTGCATTTACAGAGTGCTTTATATTCAGGAATAAACACATATAAACTAAAGAAATAGTTACACTGTATCTGTGCAATACCTAAAAATATGGGGAAGGATTTACAGGAAGAACTGAATTATATTATTAGAGTAATTGGTGTAAAGACTAAACTATTTCTAACTGCTACTACACAGCAACTCAAATCCAGTAATTTCTAACTTTTCAGATTGTCTTTGGACTACTTCTACAACAATATGAACTTCCCAGACATGAAAAATGACAACCTACAGGCTACTAAATAAAAAGCACCCCAGATTGAAATCTCCATAAAACCTCCAGTCACCAGAACACCAAACCTTTCTCCAAAAAGAATCCTTGAGAAACCACCACATACACTCCAAAACAAATCAGCCTGAAGATGATTCTCCCTCACAACAGTATATATATTTCTCCAGAAAGATACCATAACTTCCAAAAAGAAATGCTTTTCAGATGTATTTACTGTAAGTACAAAAGAAAATTCTTGCTGGCCGTAAGTTTTTGTCACATATCACCCATCACCAAAATCGGAACAGGAAAACTACTCAATTACAAACCAGAACCAAAGATTGTACTACAATGACTCATTCAACAAGAACACACTATTTTCAGCTTTCAACAAATGTCACAGAAAAAAAAAAAAGGCAACAAATACAACTGGTCAATTTAGCTCCAGGTCCACCTCATTGGTGATCCTACACAAAGACAAACAATCAAAAATCCAAGATAACATAATCCTCATCTCAAAATATAACACAGTTCATCCAATGCAACAATATTCTCATAGGAACCGAGTGAAATTAAGCAAACATTACACACAAGGTGAACCCATACAGTGAGTTATTAAAGGAGAGGACCTTCCTGTTGTCAGTAGGCAAACAGCCCTTCCACAGAGCACTCACTTTATCTTTGATGTCTCAGTGCTGCTCCTCAAGGGGGAAACATACAGAGTGTTCTCAAACGACAAGCCCCAAAACCAAAATTCACAGCTCTTCCAGAGTCAAAAAAAAAAAAAAAAAAAAAAAAAAGCCCGCTCAAAAATCAAATAAACAAGCAAACAAAATAAACATCAGCACATGTTGGCTATATAGTTTGCTTCAGTTTCCCAGGTGGTGTCTCCCTGTCCTGAAGGGAATAGACCCCTGTTAGTCCCAAGTGACCGAACTGGTTGCTGCAAGTAGAGAACAGTTCCTGGCCTAGGCCATGGGGACCCAGAGGGGCCACTAATATTGCTCAGCTAACTACTTCTACCAAGTCACAGCAAGACCTGAGGTTAAAAAAAAAAAAAAAAAGTCAGAACACCATAAGAGTGCTACCACATCTGATCCAAGCTCACACATCTAAAAATTTCAAAGGAAACCCTGAAGTTTCCTAGAAAGAGCTCTGCTCTGCATCATCTGATAGACGGTGCCCTTCAGAGATTCAGCTGCTTTTTAAGCAAGACAAAATGCCCCACTTCAGTCTTTTCTGTGCTTTTCAGAGCAGTCCTGTAAGCCAGGACTGCAAGACTGTCCTCGAGTTCCCCAGGGTTATGTTTCAAATCAATAACCCTGTTTGCTCTGACAAACACAACCATCTGCAGGGCAGCCACAGCAGCCTCTCCGTGGGTGCTGAGGGCCACACGTACCTCTTTCTGCAGAGCATCCTCAGGTTGGGCGAGCAGCTGAGCAGCTGTTTCGCTTTCCAGTGTCTTCACCGGGAGCGGCGTGCTCTCTGGGACAGGCAGCAACCTCTCCAGGGAGTGCTCCATGACAGGGCTCAGTTCAGAACTGTTTTTATTCAGGACACTGTCTGTCATCACAGCTTCCCTGTCCTTTTCAGCCAAGTCCTCTTGATTATCTCCATCGTCACCCACTGAGGAGTTGAAGCCATTTTCATCTGTCACCATCAAGCTCCAGTCAGCATAATCTGCGCTCTCCTTCTGCTCATGTTTGATGCCAATCTGAAAGGGGTCCTGCTCCAGCTCCTTGTAATCATCTATGTACTCTGGTATCTCCTCAAGGCTGGGATCTTTGCCAAGCAGCGACAGCTCCTTCAGGCTACTCACTTCCTCAGAGGGCTCGTTCTGGAGTCCCACAGCGTGGCCCATGCTTGGGATCACCTGCCCATAGCCCAGCAGTGAGGCTGGCCTCTGAGAGGGCCTCAGCACAAAAGTAATATAGGACTTAACCGTTTCAATTTTCTTTGGTTCACAGTTCTCTTTGTACTGACAGTTGACGATGTAACAGCGCCGTTCAAACATCCAGGACAAGTCACAACCAGAGAGGTCACAACAGGCTGCCAGGCAGTCGGACATGGACACAGCGTGGGGAACTCGCATGATTTTAGTGGTTTCCAAGTTGGGAGATATCACTGCACCTGAGTACATGGCTCCTTCTCTGCACTGCTCACAACGGAAACCTGAAACAATAACACCAATGTGAGGCACAAAACTATAACCAAACCAAAATAAACAACAGAGAGGAGGAGGGAAAAACATCTCTCATGTGACAAAATCTGCCATCTCATTTAACCTCATGAAGATTGTCTTTGACATCAACACAGTTGTGGGGTTTAAGGCAAAAGCCGAGGAAAAGTATTAAGTTCTGAAGCTCCTCGTGCTTTAACCACTAGTTTCTGTGGTATCTCAGGAACTTGCTGCTGATGGGATCATCCTTCTTTCCTAATAGATTTTGCATAGATTTTGCAGTGAAGTTGTGATCTTTAAATATGAGAGCTCAGTTATGTCCACAGCACATGACAGACTGAGGGGAAGGTGTTTAAAGCAAGCACAGATCAACATTAAGCACATAACTGTCATTTTTTTTTCAAGCATTTGCCTTTGTGTCTTTTTCCTAGTTACACGTTATGACTTCTCTTCAGAATTCCTTCCTCCAGAGCGCAGTTTGAAAAAACTGGCCATGCTTCAAAACGCTATCAAGTAAAACGAGCACGTTCTCCTTAACAAGTTTTTCTATTAGACTTGCTCACTCAGCTAAAGAAAACAGGACGTCCCCACGGCGTAGCTAACACAGTCACAAAAGGCCGAGTCCTGTCCTTCCTGCCTGGCAGCTCAGTAACGCGGCTGTCAGCGGAGCTTGCAGAGTGGAAGCCTCCACTCGTGAGGCTTCCTCCAGTCACGATAAACGATAACAAATCAAATAAAAAAAGAAAAATATCAAGGTGCAGGAAGAGGCCAGCAATGGGGGCTATGCCCAACCACGACCCGGAGCCCTCAGGGGATGTGGTCACTACCCAAACATAATCCAGGGTTTCCACTGCTTCTTCCGTGCTGGATAGCAGCACGCTCCCATCACAACGCATGGTCGGCGAGTAGCTCCTGCGGAGCACAGCACATACTGCTGAAGGTGAACGTATTGCCTGCAAGCTAGTGTTTTTTTTTTGTTTTTTTTTTGTTTTTTTTTTTTTTAAATAGAAAACAAAGCAGAAGCATACTGCAACACAGAATATTCCCCATGACCTGGCCCTAACGCACAAGCTGGCTGCGCAGCCTGTCCTTCAGCTGCTGACTTCTCTCTCCTCTGCACAAGCAGCACGGCAAACAGGCAGAGAGGAACACCCTTCACAATGACTTTGCAGAGCTAGGTATTTGGGGAGGAAAAAATAAAAAAACAAACCAAAAAAATATTTTTGACTTGCAAATGTCTATATAACTGATCAGAAAGTTGACAAGAAGAATAAATAGCTCCAAGTACCATTTTTCAGTCTTTCAGCTACACTTTCATACAGTGTGAGGATGCTGTTTATTCTTGCACTTGACATTTTGAGTGGGAAAAAAAAAAAAATCTATCTAGGGGAACTTGAAATAACCTCTCCTGTCTAGCAACCCAGACAAGAGGTATCTTTATTTGCACGCCGGAGGTGTTGCTAGTTGTGCGTTTTCTTTTCCACGTCATGTACAATTATTTCCTCCACAATCCCATCCATCTCTAAGAATATAAGATGGGTAGAGCTTTCAAAGGCCCACTTTAAATCATCTATTTAACTGAACCACTCAATTTCCATAGAGCAGTCAGAAGAGGTTGGGGTTAAAATAGAAGGGCAGAAGTTGGGCAGCCCATTTAACCATTCAGTCTCTCTGAAACGTATATCCATTTAGTCATTACTGTAAATCAGGAGAAATACAGGAAACAAACTTTTGGAAGGGTGAAAGAGAAACACCACTCAGCAAGCTCCATGGTAAAGCCTAGCTTTGAACCTAAATTCCCCAAGGGAGTGCCCTAGGCACAAATCTTAGTTTCCTTCTCTTTCTGTAATGAGAAAGTCAAATGGCCTTGTCTTCAATCTGATAAGGAACAGAAAAGAAAGAGAAAAAAAAAAAAGAAAACCTCCAGAGTTTCTGTACAATGGGAAAATTAACTCTAAATTACATATAACAGTGTGAACCAAATATCAAAGCAATTAAAGCTTCACCTCTTGCTTCAGCTAAAGTCACCCTGGCCAAGCTGAAATTCCAGCAGTAGCTGCACAAAACTGGAAGAATTGAAGAGGCTATTTCAGCCTGATGCTAAGTGTGATATCTGATATCTAATCTAATTTCCCCTCACCAATACTTACTTTGCTAGGGACTCAATAATAGATACCTAAAGGTCTCTATTATTTCCAGAAAATATGCTAAAAAGGTGACACGTGAAAGGTCACATATTGACACTCATGTCTGCTAAGCCATGACCTCACCTGACAAGAAACGTTTCCATACTTTTTTCCCTTCAGTCAGCTGTGATGAGAAATCAAAGCACTGTTCTGGTCTGGAAAGTAATTGCAAAAACAGGATCAGGCTACACTGCTTATCATTTCAGAAATAAGCATTTGGGTTTACCTTTTTAGAAAGACATTCTCCCTCAGTTACTAACCTGCTTGGACGCAGTCCTGTGCCACGTGCTCTAGGTGACCCTGTGTGGGCAGGGGGGTTGGACTAGATGACCTCTAAAGGTCCCTTCCAACCTTAAGGATTCTGTGATTCTGTGATTCCTGGTACCTGGACCACTTACTGCCTAACAGTTCTGCAAGCCAAGTGTTTCCCTTCCAACACACAAGTTGTGCTTTGTTACGTCCACAGTAGGGTGCCACTCGCACATCTAAAGACCCAGTTGAGTGAGTTGCCTTTTTTTACAAGGCAGTTTCATTCCAAAGGGATTCCCTTTCCCAGTGAGGAAGGCCCCGTGCCCTTCCTCCAGCCAGCGAGTTTGCTGATATCCCGAGTCCTGAAGCTCGGCAACTGCACATCCACCACGGCAGCTTGGGGGTTCTTCCCAAAGGAGGCACACGGACTAACTGCAAACAACTTGAGCAGCTTGGAGGCCAGCATTTTTTAGTGAGTAAATAACCAGTTTAGTCAGTCTGCTAACACCCGGGCTCTTGTGGCTGATCACCCCCATGGGAAGCCCTGCATGACCAGAAAGCAAAAAGGAGGCGGCAGCTGGCCTCCTGCCCAGCATCTACTGCCATTCCTCAGCCGGGCCTGCCTCATGTTTTATTTTGTCGCCTTCCTTCCAGACTGGCAACACTGCTGTTGTGGTTGTGTCAGGTTCCTCCCTAAAAGTAACTACGTGCCACGTACCCACCCCACGCACCCCTCAACCTGCTTGTAGTGCAGGGCCACACATCGTCCTCACAGCACAGCGGCCTCCAAGCTGCCCTGGAGCGGCCTGCAAGGCCCCAGAGCAGCTTCCGTAAGCTTCTCTCTGCATTCCCCACAACTGCTCTCCCCACTCCGTTTAAGGCATAAACAAGCTGCCCGCTATCTTTATGGTCAATGCTTTATTTTTATTAATTTATTTTTTTAAATCTATTCAAGCAATCTGTACCTTGTCTGGGAAAATTTTGAGAAGAAAGAGGCTACGTTTACGTTTTAATATTCCCTACCAGCTTAAGATGTTGAAACACTTTGATAAGGTAAAACCATATTTAAAAAAAAAAATGCAGTCTCCTAAGAGTAGAATTTGAATTACATTTATCAAGCTAAAGCCAACTTCCACAGCTGAATTATAAAATCCTAATAAACAAAAAAAAACACAGAATTTATATCATAAAATGCTGACAAAGGCTCAAACTCCAGCAGCTTAATAACAGCCTACAGAAAGTACGATCCTGGAGACCAGAAAAGCCAAATTAGTGAGAACTTCATCAACATTAATTGATTGTCCATCAACATAGTCCTTGCATCCATTCTTCTGGTAACAGCCAATATCTCTGTACACTATGAATGTATTTTCGTTCTCTCTCTTTCTGCTGGCTGCTCTTAGGTTATTTGGCATTTCCCCTCCATTTCTCCAAAATCCCATAGGTCTTTGAATAGCACTATATCAGGGATGCTAAGTGCTCTTTTGGGTCTCAGCAGGATGTTCATTGTAGACTCAATATGGCACATGGAGAAGGAAGAAAACAGAAGAAAAACACTAAATTACACAAAGGCAAATCCTTGACATAAAGCTAAATATTTGTATATACATATATATGTGTGTGTGTGTGTATACACATATATATATACACACACACACACACATATATATATACACACATACCCCAATAATATTCTAATCAAATCTTCAAACAATGAGTTGCAAAGCTTTGGCAGTCCTTACAGCAGCAGTCTGCATGATGCTTGTAATTCATTTGTTGTGTCCAGGATTGGTCAAAGCTCCCTCATTAGCAGACCTGATGGATGTCTCCAAATGCTGTCTTCATTTCATGAATTGCTATTAACCCTTTTTGTCAATGATAAATCACTAAGTGCTATTTAAAGGGGACAGGGAAGGGGAGGGGGAGAGACTCTTCAGAAGAGTGAGTGAAATGAGATTTCCCAAGTAGTTGTAAATTCAGAGAGGTTAAGGCCAGATGAGATTGTGGACATGCTCACTGCCCAGATGTGCCCCAACTGCAAACCGTATCAAAACGATTCATCCAGCCCGGAGCCTCCTCTCCCTCAACAACCTGTTGCTGCCCAAGAAGCTCAGAGCTTTCTCTGCTACGTGACTGAGGGTCCTGAAGAGCTACCACGTGTGAGCGTCCAAGTATGCTCCACCACGTGACAGAAATGCTCATCTGTCCCAGCAGTGATACCGGGTACTGGCAGCTGGAGACCAGAAGGGCATGTTCATATCTGCCACCCTCATGTCCCTCCATGAGGAGCAACCTGAGCACTTCCAACAGAAACGCTGGAAATGGTATCACCAGGCACTACACCCTCTAGTCTCTCTGGGAAGCAGGTAATGCTTGTCAGAACCAGAACAGCTACTAAAACATCCTGCCCATCCACAGGGCCTCAGAGCAGTGGCTGCACTGTTAATTCCAAGGGATACTCAAGTCTCGAAGTGCCCTTTGATGCACAGGTAAGCACATGGGAAGAAAGGGGTCGTCTTCCTCACAAAGCTCAAGCCTAACGGAGGAAAGCAGAATGAAAATTGATGGTTTGCAACATGCTCTAGGGAAGTGTGTTATTAAATGAAGAAAGGGATGCTGGTGATGTCCACCAAGAAGCTGGTTGGGCACATAACAAACAGCTGGACTGCAGGCAGGAACCAGAGCACACATGTACCCATGACCACGGCTACCACCAAAGCCTCTTTGTGTTTCAGCTGGAATGCCTGATGTCAGAACATAGCACCACCACATGAACACAGAGCAGCTGAAAGCTGAGAGTCAGTCAGCAGGG
>NW_010582737.1:63589-81771 GCF_000705375.1 Tinamus guttatus
GGGGGGACGCTCCGCCCCGGCCCGGCCCGGCGCGCTCCGCTCGGCTCCTCTCGCTGTCGCTATCGCTATCGCTGTCGCCGTCGCCGTGGAAGGTGACCCCGCGGCGCCATGGGCATCACACGGGAGGCGCTGCGCGACGCCATGCGCTACATGCTGGAGTCGCAGGGCTTCGACCGCGTGCTCCGCAAGGTACGCGCGGCCGCGCCGAGCGGGGCCCCGTGCGGGCGCTGCCGACCGCCCCCGGCACTAACGGTTTGGGGGTGCCCCCCGCCGGGAGGCGGGACGCGGCACAAAATAACCTTGTTGCTCGGGGGCCTTCTCAAAGCTCGGTGAGGGCGAGGGTTTCGCTGAAGAGCAAAACCGATGGGTAATAATAAACCGGCAGCATTCGCTTCGTAATGCCCCGTGGGCCAGCTAACCTGCACACGCTTCTCTTTTTTAAATGATTTTTTACCCTGTCATCATCATTTAAAATTGCGAAAAGGCAGCTCAGGCCTCATGTTGCCTCAGGCCCGGGGCAGAAGCGCTCCTAGGTGCGAGCCCTTGGGGAAGGTCGCGTGTGAGGAGACCGCCGGGTGCGGTAGCGCTCCCACCGCCGTCACCATCTCCAGCCCAGCCATGGCCCCGTGTCTTGTGCTCATCACAGCAAGCGCAATGACCCGCTCCTGAGGACACGAGGGTTCAAACTCCATGTAGAGCCTGGAGCTTTAGAGCTCCGTCACGAGACTTCGTTCCTGGCTTAATTCAAGCGTGGTATTTGTACAGTAGAAATTGTTACAAATGTCATGCCCATGTTTCCACTGTAACAGCTTTAAAAGTACTAGTTGTAGGGCTGAATATATGGATGCATTTATCCCAGTTTTGCATCTATAGTACTCCTAATCAGAGAAACTTGAGCAGAATATTTTAGATACTGAAATATGACGACTTCTCAGTTTCAGAAGAATCTATTTTCTTGGGTTGCTTACAAGAGGAAGCATGGTAGCAGAAATGTACTGTAATTTTGTCACACACCCATGGGCTGTGATAAAGGTTCAACACAAGTTACAGTTCTGTAAGACGCAGTGTGGTATAACATTGGATACCTCTACTGAGCCACATGAATTTCAATACAGAAAGGTCAGTGTTCATTTCAAAATAGTGATTTTTTCCCAACATGTAGATTAGGTTGCTGTTGTAGTAAGATTAATCAACTAATGTCGATCTTTATTTGTGAGCTGACACATTCACCTTTGTAACTATAGTATGCACAGATCGTCCAAACACTGCTGTGTTGCAGATTAAAGCAAGTGGCAAAGTAACGAACAAACTCTACGCAGCTCCTGAGAGCTTAGCAAGTATTAGTTTTATTAAACTGTCAGTATAAATATTTATCTGTACCAGAATTACAAATTTTTTTCTAAGGCATGAACCTTAAGCTCAGAGTTTATGGAAAGATCTAATGTGACAGTTGAACTTTTATGTTTTTAAGTCTTTTAATTTTTCTCATGAGTCCAAAATTGTAACAAGGTTCACTTTCAACTTGATACAGGGCAGTCTCTGGAGTTGGTACTGTCACTAGTAAGCTTTTAATTTCTCTTTTGGACACACAGGTTAAACTTGTTTCCGCAACCCCGGGGAAACTTGTGTGCGAGCTGAAAGTGGAGGAGGAGCACACGAACCGAGGCGGCACGCTACACGGGGGGCTCACGGCCACGCTTGTGGACGTGGTGTCAACAGCAGCACTGATGAACACAGAAAGAGCAGTGCCCGGGGTCAGCGTGGACATGAACATCACGTAGGTACCCACCATGCTTGCTGCAACACATCAGCTTTCCTTTTACTCGCAAGGTATCCAATCCAGGCTATTCCTTTCTACGCAACACCACCTGCTTTGGCAGTTTTTCTTCTTTGGTTTCAGAAGACTTGTTTCAATAAATTAAGGGGAGGTTGCATTTGAGGATACTGCCAGTTGTGTGGAAAAATGAGTTGGGCTTGTTCTTACTCTGCTCCTGCTTTGAGAGGCAGCAGCCCTTTGCTCACAGGATGCTGAAGGGGTGTGAAGGGTGGTAGAGTGTAGGCTTACCCAAGTGTCTCAACTTCTCTCTTAACACTTGAAGATACTTCAGAGAGTATCCTCAAGGACCAAGATCGAGGATAAGAGGCTTTCTTTTTAGTATTAGTCCATAAAATACTAAAACAGGAAATATTTTAGCTCCGTTGTATGCTGGAATGGGGTAAATCAAAGATCGGTTCAGAATTGCTCACTGGGAAAAGATTTTAGTGTGCTTTAAAGCTAGATTTATATATATCAAGAACAATTCAGTAATATGTTTTAAAGTACTTTTTTTTCTTAAACTTGTTCTGAAGTCTTCTTTGATCATACTATTACAGCTTATCAGCTTTGCTTGATAACTCTTAATGAAGAGATTATAACTGCTTGGAACAAAAGTAATCCTACTTGAAAAAATTAATGCTGAGCATTAAAAAAAAATCTGGGAAAAGTAACCCCTCCTCAAAACTGACTTAAAAAAAAAAAAAAAAAGCTCTCTGAAAGCATGTGAGAGAGAGATCTGTGCATCTATACCAAGTTCTTACTACCCTGCACCTCCTGATTTCTGCACTGGTAGGGTGTGTTCAGAGCATGTGAACAAGCTTTCTTCTGCTTTTGTGATGAGAAAATTATTTGAAATGAAATCCCAAAGTATATATACTCCCACCCTCAAGTACATAAGGGCTGAAATCCTTAGGATTGTTCCCTCTGGAGGCAATCCAAAATGATTCCAAGCAGCATTCAAGTTCAGGAAGCTTCACCTTCAGCAAGGCCAACAACTCTGTTCAACCCCCAACCATTCCCCTGCTTTCCAAGAACAAGTGGTACTAGATATGAAATATTACTAGAGTACATTTTTTTTTCCTTTTTGGGGAAGAAAGCTTCTTAAAAAGTTGTCACAGGAAAGCTATTTCAGGAACACAAAGAACAGAGAAGCAGAGATTTTTTTTTTTAATTTTGATCACAAGAGGATCAGCAGCAGGTTCTGAGAAAGGAAAGGGGCTGAAATCCCACCCACTAATGGGGGTAGTGCTGCATTGGCTTCAGCCTTGACTGAGGATGCTTCTGAAATGGTATCATGGGAAAAATGGATTGGTTGAGGAAGTTTATCTCCAGAAGAGATAGTTATATCCTCTCCTGCATAACTGCAGCACTTAAAAATTGCTGCCTTAACTCCAATCATGGCTGGATCATACTCATCCCGATTCTCTCCAGACTTTTTGGTGGAATTTCTTCCCATTCCCTGGAGAGAGTGTATTTTAGAAGCATACTCACCCACTCATGTAAATAAAAAAGTTATCTAATAAGTGGAAACTGAGTTAAATCAGGAAAGCTTGAAGGCCTCCCAGATTTCCATGACTTCTCTAACATGACTGCAAGAGAAACATGAAAATCAATTAATGTGTGGTTGGCTTCTGTAAAAGAAATGACCTTCTGGAGCTTTGTTCCAGAGACATTTTGCAACTAAACCAGCCAGACTGGTTTAGAAGGGCTGTAGGGAGTCATCATGTAGGGAGCCCTGGAATAAGAGTTGGAACAGGACCTCTAAGTCTTTGATACCTAAATGTTTCTGCTCCAAAATGGACTTTTATCAGAAGAAAGGAATGGTTCTTTCTCTGCTACTACACTCCAACTCTCTGCTCTCTCCTGTAGCAGTTAGTAGGAATTCAAAGACTTTAAGTGGGAGTTTGAAATCAGGCAATTAGAGATGTGTGTTTACTATGCAGTTTTTCTAGCTCCTTTCATGTTTACCTAGTATTTGTGGATTATTCTTGGATTTTTGCTCAGTATGGAATCTTTTTATTTTGTTTTCCATTTAAGATACACTACTGCTGCTAAGATTGGAGAAGAGGTACTGATTACAGCCCAGATTCTGAAGCAAGGAAGAAATCTTGCATTTGCCACTGTGGATTTAACAAACAAGGCAACAGGGAAGTTAATAGCACAAGGCAGACATACAAAGTACCTTAATTAATACAAGAAGGTAACTTAAAAGATAATGATGTGGGATTTAATAATCCTATATGGAGTGATTTTCTCAAGTATGCAGCAAGATGGATCATTAGCACAAAATGCTGATAGCCTAATGAACAAATGTCTGTACTACCATGAAAATTGCTATAAGGCTAGAATTAGCATATACTTTAGAAGGAATAACAGAAAGTTTTAGCATGAGATATATATAAATTTTTCGTTCAAGATGACAGAAAGATAAAGCCTTTGGACCAGCAAATAACTTACCAGCATGACAGTGTTATATTCATGTATGAATAAGCATCTTTCTCCTGGTTTGTCACGGACACAAATACTATATTTGCATATAAAGCACTTGCTCTTTAAAACAGTAGCAAAGGGTTTTTACAAATGTTGTTTGTAAGAGCATTTTGAAAGTGGAAAGTAGGCTAAATACAAAGGGTAGTTTACAGATGCTGTAACAGATAAGTATTCAATAAAATTTTCTGAAGCTCTTTAAAGACTAGTTAATAATTCTGCAATTTCTGCATCGAGTAAAAGCCCATCAGCATGGAGTTACTGGAAAAGTGTTTTGTGTAGGCCTTGTACACAATTTGGCCTGCTAATTTCAACATCATCACCCTATGATTCCCATATGTGATGATATAGGTACAACATCAGGGTTTTTCAGTTCTACCTACAATTATGGTTATAGTTATTTAGAAGTCATCAGGTGAAACTCCGAGCTCAGTCTGAGTATATCCAGTAAGTCTTCGATCAGACTTTAGCTAAAAATTGCCTGCCTTCTGTTGAATTTGGCAGAGCTAGGCAGCTATTCATGAGCTGAAGACTTGTCTCCTCATGCACTGTTGCGGGCAGGTTTAATAACTCTCTTTACATCGATGACAAACGATCCTTGGCAAGGCTATCACACTGTATGAAACACACCTGTGTACGTATGCAGTGTTCTCTAAACTACGTTCTCTAAACTATGACCTTTATTTTCCTTCTCTAGAAAGAGCTCTGAAGAAGTTGAATACACACCAGTAGAGCGCATGTAGAACTCCTCCAAAGATTTGAGTTGTCATCAGATGTGTGTGTGGTTTGGGTTTTTTTTTTTTTTTCCCCTGCTGCATGCATTCCCCAAACCAATGAAATCATTTGATGTGAATCAGGTTTGTTGTGTAACAGTGACCTGCCCTGCAAGCTGATCATGAACATAAAGTTGAACACATTTAATAATGTATCCAAAATCTTTCCAAAATGACTTTAAAACAAGCAGTATTGGCTCCTGTAACTTAACCCTCAATGGCAGTTTTCCACTATATGTCCAGTCAGCTCAGGCTATCAGCACTTATTTTTGCTGCAAGTCTAGGTCATGTTACACCCAATCCTGATGGAAGCTTTTTCCTATGAGGCTTAGAAGGGTCTTAGAAGTGTCACGGCTCACACCCCTGCGGCTAACGGAACTTGCCAGGGTGGCAGGCTTATATTCAGAATGACTTTCCCCTCTCAGTATTTGCTCTCGTGCTCAGAGCCACCCCTGAATCTCATTTATAGAAACACGACATGTTCTAACACATACCAAGACGACACTTAGCTCCAGATTTATCTTTTTACCTTTTTAAAGGTATGACTCTTTTTACCAGAACTATAAGCTTCACTGGATAAAGTTGTTTCTGCCCTTAAAGCATCCTCTTCCCAGAGATCAACTGTGAGCCTTGAACACCTCCAGCTCCTTTGAAATTACTATGAAGAAGATCAAATTGAGAGAAGATGCATCAATATGCAGATATGCCCTTTGGTTTAGCAACTGCAGTTCTGATTGTCTTCCTGTTAACGTATCCTGACACCAGCAGTTCTCATTCACTCTCCTGCTCCTGATTCTCAACTCTATTTTCCCTCTTTTTCTTAAATTTCCACAGGTTACCCATGTCGTTAAGAGTGCAAGAGGTGAAAGATACAGAAGTGAGGAATAGTACCACTCTCACTCCCCACTAGTACAATCCCACCCATCGCTGAAACACACGAGTGATTTTGACTGCTGTCTGAAATAAAAGGCAAGCAGCAATAATGAATGAGGTGCTGAATTTCTAGTACTAAAAGATTCAGAGTGCTCTCAGTGCGTGCTGGGGCAGCTCCACTGTTGTGTAACTGTCCCAGAGCAACTTACCTCAGGCCTCCTCCGTCAGAGCTGGCTGCCACAGGATGCCACCAGGGGGAGTGGTCTCATTCTATCACCCAGCATTCATCACATGGACCTAATTACCATTGAAAAGCGTCCAGACAAATTAGGAATGGCAAACCTCAACACCCAAACAGCAGCATCCTCCTGCTCTTGTTTAGATTGGGAAAGGGCTGCTGCAAAGGTTCCTTTCCCAAAGGCAAAGGGTAAAGAGGAAGACCTTCCTGAAGGAATGAGCCAGCTCCCTTCTGTCCCATAACACAGGATTTTAGTGCTGCCCAATTAATAAAAGTGACATTATTATATATCAACATTATTGATATGTGGGCCAGTTATTTTAGAAGCAGTTCATTAAATCAACTGATAATTTTAAGACACCCATGTTATTTCTCCGTTAGCAGCAGCTTTCTGATCTCGTCATTTATTTCACAGCTTAACATCAGCTTGGGAACCTTCTCAGAAAGGATTGTCACCACTGAGCTTGCGTATGTTTGTCTACCCTGTCAAGTGTCAGGCAATATTTGGAAGTTTTCTTTGCTGATTCCAGGCTAATCACGTATCAAAAGAAAAAGAAATACCTTTCTTTAGTTATGTTTGAAGAGGAACAAGGGAGAAAGTATTTCCATAATAAGGACAAAGTGCACATGGTTCCCTCCTTGACATCAGCACAAGCATTTCCTGTGGGGCTGACTGGGTTCCGTCAGTGTAGATTTAGGCTTAATTCCTTACAAGCAAATAAAAATAGAGAGATCACCCTCTGCTGCTTATTAATATATGAAATATATTCATACTTTAGTGCTGCAAATGATGGGACAGTCCCTCCCAAGCCATGTCCTTCCAGTAACATACCAAACATCTACACCACACTGATGTCTGCCGCTGTCTTTATGCAGGGCCAGTCTTTTCTATCTGTGGGTCTATGGCACACTGTGAAACAACCCACCTCCAGCAGTGAGCATGACTGCAGCTTACCCCTGCATGCAAGACTGCTGAAGAACTCTACCGAGCAGTGGCTCAGTGCTGCTCTCCTTCGTTGGCACATTCTGAGCCGCTACCGGGGGACCTGGAAGAATTCCCAAACACACTGGATCACTAAGCAGTTTCTCAGGTTTTCTCCCAGCAGAAATTGCCTATTCAGGGGAGGAAGGAGGAAAAAAAAAAAAAAAGCAAAAGGAGCAAAAAGAAATGCCCAAACTTCTCTTGCCTCATTCTCTGTGGGTAGGAACGAGAGTACTTTGACCCTGTTTTGCTGTGACACTGTTCAGCAAAGCTCCACCCTTGGCTCGTACGACTGCAGGATGACTCTGGAGCTTTGATAGCTTCCACTTAAGTCAAGTGGCAGCTGCCCTGAAAGACTTTTTCAAGAGAACACAGGAAAGCAGCTTGTAGAACACGTGTTCTAGGCTCACTGTGGGTCTAGCTAACTGTAACTGCCCAAATTATGGGACCTTCCCATATGTAAATCCATTTCAAGCAGAAGAACTAGGTCATAGATACGTTCAGCTATGCCAAGCATTTTGATCAGCCATGCAAAAGAGCAATTACGCTGGCGTGATAACTTCGGCTTGCTTCGGTTGGCCTGTAAAGCTCATTTATCCTTCCAGAGCATCAGTGCTATAATGCCAGCCTTACGGATTCCCAGCTTAGGTGCAGAAATCACAAGGCAGGACCCACTGGTGTAGAACTGTGCTTTTCTTCTTGGTATTTCGCACAGCAGAAGCCATCTGTATGTCAAGTGTATAAGAAGGTGCAAGAAGCAAGAGTTAAACGCCAGGCAAACAGAAAGCAGCCAACTCCTAAAAAAAAAGGGAAAGAGCCGAGACCCTCAGTTCTGAATGGCCTCCAACACCTTAAGCAGTTTCACTCATAGTCATGTTGAAATCCTACATGAAAGTACTGAACAAGTATGGAAGATGCCTACAAGCTGTAACCATATTCCCCAAAAAACTGCATAGCATCAGGTACTCTTAAGTGCAGGTGAGATCAGATCTATACCAAGGGAGGTCCTTTTATTATGCTAGTGATACTACCCTATAGTACAAGTGTTGATTTTATGATCTGGGCAAGTATGGTTTGCAAATACAGACTACTAGAATTAAAAAATACATCTGGTCCACAAAAATATTCCTAAAATTAGCCTCAAGCCCCTGAGAAAATCAAGTGTGCTGGTTAAATCCTCTCCTCTTTTCTCATTACTTAATTCCAGAAAACTTCCCTGGAATCTGTCAGCTTATAAAGCTTCTGATCTTTGTACTTCCACAGCTACAAAGCTGAAAACAGGAGAATTTCCAGGCCAACTCAAAAGAAAGGCATTAGCAATTAAACTCATCCCACATGTCTCTCTGCTTACTATACCTAGGTATAGTCCAGTAATTCTTCACTTGAGCAACTTGGGTGCTATTGCCAGACTAATACAGTCTGAAATGAATCATCCTGTACAGTGCTTTGGAATAACCTCACATTTGAAGGGCAAAAAACTCCAGTGACCACCCGTGGAGTCCAGGGACCACTAACTGGAAGCCACCTAGTGACTCAGCACGTGACAAGCACAGGGAGGACACCGCACTCCTGCAAAAGGGAAGCGGCAAGGCACGAAGCAAGCCTGGAAAGACTGCTGAAGAGGGGTATGTACCAAGGAAAGAAGGCGATGGCACTTGAATCCGCTCTTAGTTTTAAGTAATTTTAAAAGAAATGCATTATGCCTTACTAAAATATGCTAGCAAGAACAGGATATTCTCTGGAAGATGAAGCATGCTGGATGTCTACCTGAGCAAAAGCACTGTACACCTGGATGCCATTAAGTGCAGCTAATTAATGCAGCTCCTAATACACTGAAACCCAACATAACTTAGCTGCCAACTCAAAAAACGGTGCAAAGGAGGCACAACCCGCACAAGAAGATTCTTGTCTGCAACATGGGGCTGGGGGCTGCTAATGCTTCTGCAACTCTGCATCTGCTCTGCATTTACCCATTTACTGCAACATGTAAGCAGTACAAAAAAAGGGTCTTCCACGAGGGTTCTTAGAGTACTACCTATCTATAGGGGAGACTAAGACCCAGCTTTCTTTTACATTTCAAAAATAAAAATCAAGGAAGTCTGAAAATTTAGTTTCTTAAAAAACAAATCTAGAAAATTAAAATGAGGAGAACTACAGGCTTTCTCAATGGCTTAATATTTTATGACCTGCAGCAGAAATAAGTAGCTTGAGCTAAAATATTCAGTGTTCAAACTGTGTTTCTAACGAGTAACAGAAATGCTAAGCCATCCAAGTATGTTTCTAAGAGCGCCTGATATCTATCACTTAATGCTGCAGTTACTGTATAAAGAATAACTTTGGAGAAGGAAATTGTGTTTTGTTTTTAAGATAGGTGTGATAGAAGTGCATCAACTGCCAACCAGCTACAAAGCAGCAACTCCTTTCCATGGGGCAAGTCCTGTGCGAGGTGGCATCCAGCTCCTGTGAAGCACTTGCAGCAAGTAGCACTCACGTAGCTGAAGCGGCCTGAAAAGCCAAGGAAAACCTCTATAACCAGGTACAGGCCCTGACATGTAACATTTCTGCTTCTCATCTACAAGCACATACAGAGCCTTTCTTCACCTTTTTCAGTCTGCTGCCACCACACTTCTTGTCCCAAGGACACATGACAAATCTGCAAGCAATAACCTGGTAGGACTCCCACAGGTGGGTGACATATTGAGCTTAGTCAAGACTTCAACTAAAAACTCCATTCAGGGATAGAAGGACAATTTCAAACTTCACCTTGTTGTTTTTAAGGTCTCCAAGGTTTGTAAGCAGAGAAAGAGAAATGCCCTTCAAAGTGCTAAGTTGTTTGAGAACAAACCCGTGGGCACCCCATCCAGCATTCTCATGTTCCAAAGCCTGCTGCTTTTTGTCTTTTTGATAACCCATACAATACAGATGTCTACCAACTCAATCTGGCAGCACAGTAGAAGCATCACATTTGCCAGCTCTGTAGAACAGGCCACATTTAACAAAGCTAGTGCTGTGTACGTATGCTCTTATCCCAAGAAAGTATATTTAACTCTGGCAACACTGCCACACAGAACAGACTAGCAAGCTGTGTGTTTTACATCTCCCATATAAAACCAAAAAAAGCAATCAAATTCAACAGTTACCTGTAATACAGAGAATTGTTAAGGATCTGGCCATAGCTGGCACTTAAAGGGGATTGTATATGCCCACTCAAGCCAGCATCTTGAGGTTTCTTTCAAAAGAAATGCAAAAATGAAGAAAAATGAAGAAAACTAGTCATTCCTGCATTACAGAATTTAACTCATTTGCTTTGTTAACCAAGGTAACCACTGCCAAGCTCTCACTGCTATAATGACCAAAACAAAAATTTCAGCAGCAGATTTTCACTTAGGAAGCAAAATTCAAACTAATGAAACTTGAATGTTCAAGATTGCACAAAACCTATTGCAAATCACATACTGACATGTTATAATTTCTTACAGGCCATTAAGAAGGAGAACTGTTTTAAGTTGGGAAATTGATCTTTTAAGCACTATTATCAGGAATGGTGATTTTCCAATCTTCTAGAAGGCCATTACATGAAGAATTCCATACAGTAGCATTTTCAAAACATTGTCCTAAAATATCAAATAAGAGTAGGCTTTTTTTTTTTTTGGTAAACTGAGGCATGCATTAATGTACTTTGCAGGTCCCAGGTAATGTTTTTCTAGGGTGATCTAGTTTAACCTGTAGGATGCTGTGACTGAACTGGATTTTTGCCCGTACTCACAAAGCAGGGGCATGACCTTGCCTCTAACAGTGATTTCATTTCAGCAGCTTGTAATGGGTTAACACTGTCAAGATAACGTATTAGCAAAACTCAATTCACAGGATTTCCATACATAAACCCACTCATCTTTCACCTAATTTATTTAAGTTCCAATTTTTTTTCCAATTCCAAACAAAAGCTAAATACAAGTTTTAAACAGGTAAGCACTAGTTTTATCCAAAGGAAGCAGGCTTATACAGTTTTACTCCAGTAAAGTACTCAACCCTTAAGCAAAGCCTTCTTTGTCATCAAAACTATACAGTAGTCTTCCTTTTATCATTGCACAATCTTAAAAGTGTTCTCTCAGAACCAACTTTTGACACTCCAAACACTATTTTACATTGTTTAATAATGTCTATTCCAAAAGAAAAAACCTCAACGGGTTTTTCTTAAGAAATGTTTTAGAAACCAGTATTTCCTGAACAGTTCACCTGCAAGTTCACAAGTCGCAACTCTCAAGAAAAAATAATCCTCTACCAACACAGTTTCTGCAGCTAATATTTTACTTTTATCTTTAGCTGCTTTAGCGACTTCAGACTCCAGGTCTGCCTCACCTGTATAAGTGTATCCGACTCAAAAGAATACTACCATACAGTTATACAGCAACTTGGGGAAAGAGATCCAAAACCAAAAGTGCCAGTAAACTCAAAACATGGCCCAGCAAAATAAAAAAAAAAAAGGCAAAAAATGCCTACACATTAAATGAGATGCTTTCCTTAAAGATTTCTTTCCCACATTTACTTCCTATTTTAATAGCCACTCTTCTGTTCATTAAAATGAATCTGATAGTGCTCTTTGATACAATCATTAACAGCAAAGCTATAAGGCCTTTATACCCGTTACATTCACTTCTCACCCTCCAAATACTGATGGTTAACATTATAGATGTTAGGGGGCATGACCAGCACAAATGGGAACACCACCACAAATGATCACCTTGTGCTTTCCAATACATTTGTTTCAGTGTACAGTCCCTTCATTTCACATTTTAGCAAGACGCTGATGCTGTGCAGAAGTGTGCAGAGCACCCTCTCTTTCACAAGGTCCATGCAGAAAACAAAAAAAAATTTAAAGTTCTGAGACACAAATGATCAAAAAAAGAATCCAGGATGATCAAGTTTCACAATGTATAGTGTTCTGAACATGAGTCCATTTTCTTCTAAACTCTGAAAGAATAAAGTGGTGAGGAAAGTGAAAATTCACTGCTGCATTCTGTGATCTTCCCCATTTTGCTGGCCAGCACCTTACTCTGGCAGGTAAGGACGGAGGTGATCCTCTACGGTACCAACCGTCCAGTGAGTGAGCTGCTCCTGTGGCAGGTACAGGCAGATGCTGCATAACTTGAAGATTGTAGCTTTGTTTTTTGGAGTCTAAAGGGGAAGAAAAAAAAGAAAAAGCTGTTAAACATGAAAATTGACATGAGCCCAAGAGGCAGAGCTGTAGGGCCAGCAGACCATTGCCAGCTTTGCTGCAGTGGGGGTAGCAGAGGGGAGAACACACTTCTGAAAGCCCTTCTTTCAAATGTACAAGTAACCTGAACTCAGGATAAGTCTGCAATATTTAATGACTAAATTCTTTAATCATTTTGCTGTTAATTCTTACCCCTCTGTAAGACTGCAAAAAATAAGCCAAGCTTTGGATTTTTTTTTCCAAAATGCTTAAAACTGTTTTAAAAGATACTTAATTTTTAATACAAAAACATAAACTGATTCTACATGGCAACACATCTGTGGCCCACAGCTGTTCCTTGCATGTTTGAATCCTATTTATAGCATGTTTCCTCTGAAACTACTAAAATGCAAGTATGAATGCCTTATCAATTTTTCTACTTAAATACTTTGCAATAAGTCACCAATGTTCCTAAGAAAGATCATTTTATGATTAAAATACTTGAAAAATAACTTGCACTGAGGGTAATAAGAAAGACAGAGTAAGCTTACCTGCAAGTGCTGTCTGTCAATGAAGAGAAACACTGACTGGTTAGGGTTGTTGACAACAATTCCAGTCTTGTCCTTTCGGCTCAGAACATGCAGAAACTGTTTTTCATAGTCACCATGATGAAATTCAAACTTGGCCTGCATCGAATAGAGGAAGAAAAGCGGGTATATTAGTCTAAGACTCATATGTAACCAATTTTTCTCCTTTTATCTGGAGCTTTACAAGCACTTTTGTTTCTCTTCTCATACCTGACAAACGAACTGGGGATAGCAGTGAAAAACTATGCATTTGCACAAACAACTTACAGGATTCCTCTACAGTGACACTGATCACAGCAATGACACATTAACAAATCGAAGGTGTGACTTTAACGGACTAAACGAAAACAGATTGAGCTTGTCCCAACAGAACATCTTTGCCCAACCATATTTCTTCCAATTAATTACTATTAATGCAGAATCAATGCAGAAAACAATGCATATTATGTTGCTCAAAAATCTGAATGCACACAGATGAAGCTGCTAAAGCATTATGTTTGAAACTTCCCCCCCCACGCAAAAATTGTAATAAAAAATTCCATCTTTTTCCATTTAATAAAGAAAACAATTTGAGATGTTGGCAGAACCTTTAGGACATTATCATGTTTAGACAAAGATCTGATTGTACTGAAAACAGCTGTGTAATCAACTTCAATTACTAACATTATAGGTATTTGCACATATGCATATAAAAGGTATATATTACCAAATTAAAATGTCATTTCCAAATGTCACTTTCACTCAATTCAGTTCTGCCATCACTAGTATCAGAGTGCACAGTGATAGGAGCAGAGTTCCTATCTGCCTTATCAATAAAGCCAGTCAGCACACTTTCCAATGGTCACAGAAGTCCTATGCCTCAGCAATCACGAGTTCTTGGTTAAGGAGAGTTCATCCCTTCCCTCCTCCCCAGACACAGATTACTAATTGAAAATGAGGAAAAAAAATACCTGAACAGGCCTAAAGGGTTCATCAGATCCCTTCCACCGAGAAAACAGGAGACAGACTATCTTCTCAATGTCATTACGAGGCCAAAGAATAAAGTCCATCTCCTGGGTACAGCCGATTACATCCTGTAAACAGAGTTAAGTTCTGCACTTAAAGTCCCTCCAGGCACAGATAAGCAAATGATGCATACAGGTATATAATCCAAAAATGGTATTTACTACCGCTTCTGTGTCTATATAATGGTCCATTTTTATTCCTTCTAGCACAGCTGAAGTCTTTCTTGCTTTCTTTTGAATTTTAACAACAGTACTCACCTTTTAGACAGAAGTATCATTCTTTGCAAAGTTCATTTACCTTCTAACAATACAATTTAACAACCCTTGTGTGATATAAGTGTCATAACAGGAATTAACACAGGCGTTTTGAGACACACAGACAGCATCATGTAATTCCCAAGACATCCTAATGAAATAGATTAGAGGTAAATTAAACAATTTCCAAACAGATACACTACATGATCCTCCCAACTATACCTCAAACACATACTCTCGCATTTCTAATGAAAGAGAGGAACTGAGAAAACAGAAAGTAAGGATTAGCTAAGATTTATAAGAAAAAGCACATGTTTAAAACCAAACCAACGAAAAAAGAATTTAGCAAGCGTCAAGAATAACTTTACCCTGCGCATAGACTGGTAGCGGGGTGCATGAAGCTGTACTACATCCTTCTGCAGAAGTTCTAAGGAACTTTCCAAAGAATAGCTGGAATCCCGCACACCTTTCAGGATATTTTCTTCATAATTATTGGTCATGACTGGTATCACTTCAGACACTTCAAAAAGCGCTGACTTTTTCTTCTAAAGAAAGCAAACAAACAATGGAGTTACATTAGGATTACAATCCTTTCTAGGCAACTGCCTGCAATTTATTCCAGCATTTCTGAATTTCTGTTAGCATCCATGTATAAAGTGTACAGTATTTAAGTTAGGACTTATAACAAAAATATTTATTGATCTAGCTTGGCTGGACTTAGCTCCTGATTTAAGCAAAGAGGCACTGGATAAGATATCCTCACAGTTCACTTAAGATACAAGCCAATTTTGAAGTGTTTAAAATAGATATTGACAATGTATTTCTAAAAAGGCAACCAGAGTGTAGTGGGAATGCTGCCACTAAAACCATTAAGATGTGGATGCAAACATATTAACATCCACACCAAATAAGAAAGATCTAGCTCTTATCACTGCCTAAACCTTCATGTTTCTTTTAAAACAGTAGTATTTGTTTTGTTACTCATGAGGTCACTGCGCACAAGACAGGACAAAAGAACTGTGCTATGAAGACAACTAAGTTAACCCAACACCCTACCACTTTATCAGAGAGTAATTAGAGACTATTATGCCCCACTGGGTCCTGCTCTGTTAGCACTAGAGCCGATTCGACCAAACTGAATTTAAGAACGTAAGGAAACTTTTAGTTACATATAAAAAACACTAAAAGAACATATACTCTTCATCATATAACATGTAACAATTACACCCAAAATGCAAAAGCTGCACATTCATGTGGGTTAAACTATTCCAGAGCTCATTTACATGCATTTTGCATACTTCAGTACATATTCTGTTGGCTTTTGTCTTCACTCACTGGCCTGTTCAGCACTTGTTTACATCAACTTTTCATCTCTTCCTGTAGAGAAGAGTGGCTTGGAATTTTAAGCTAGATTCAGGAAAAACAAACAGGCTCCCCACTTTGGCCCAGATACCTAGTGGCCAGTGCTACTTACTTAACACATACAAGTAAATTAAGACTTCCTCTTATCTCCTCCACCCACAAATGGCAGTGGCAGCTTGATATATGCTCACATGCTTGGGCCATTTCAATATGGTGTTTAGTGACTCCTCCCTTCAACTGCCTCCATTTCCCTTCTGCTTTAACCAGATAAACGCAGCAACTTCAGCAATCTCCACAGGCAGTTCTCCTTTCTCAGCTTAACTGTTTCAAAACCCACAATTAGGAAACTGAGGCCCTGATCTGGCTTAGTGAAGTGTAACATTAATTTAAATACTTACTCAACACAGAAGTTAGCAACTAACGTTTTAATTGAGGCATTATGTCCCTCTGTTAACAAAGCTACCAATACTCAAAAAAAAAAGGAAAGCCAAAATGACCATGAATATGTAAACTGAGTGAATATTATGGCAGTAAAAGAATGTTAACATTTCAATTAAATCTCCTAAGCACAAATCACAAGCAGTGAGGCAGCAAGACTTTGCACAGCACAATCAACACAACTTGCATTGCCATGGACAAGACAGTGAAAGAGAACCATGAAAAGCAAGTTACCTTGTCCTTGAACACAAAGGCAATGTACATCTTGAATTCAAACTGGTCAGCTAAAGATTCTTTTTTCTTTCTAAGCTGAGCACGAAGTCTGTTCAGAGCTTGTTTCTTCCGGGAGTTGGGGTCCCCCATTTTGTAACAGAGGTGGTACTAAAGCCTTTGGAAACTGTCACTAAACTATGGGCATCTTTTCGTAAGACTCAAGTACAACAGAAACAAGTCATTTTATTCCTGCTAATACGATTGAACAGATAAAACGCGACTGTAACCCAAAAACGCACCTTGGGCAATAATTTAGGAGAACGTCGTATTAGAGGGGTCAAGAAACAAAATAAGCAGCTGACCAACCATGGTTGGACAAGAACAGGTTTTACAATAAACCAAGAAAAAAAAATCAAGAATTTTGAAGAAAACACATTTGAGTGAACAGTTTAGCTGCAGGAATAAGTGGGAGAGAAAGAAAAAAAATATATAACAATTTATGTGAACAATAAAAAGCAACTGGCACAATCCCAATCCATGGGGGGGGGTTACTTTTGCTCTGCTTACAAGAAAAAAAAGAGAAAAAAAAAAGCTGAAATTACAAATTGCCTTTAACCCCAGCCAGATTCATGACTCTACTGATTATTATCCTCAGATTTCCACTATTGCTATGTTGCCCCTCTTTTTTTCTCTTCAAAATTATTACCCTTGGTGGAGAGCAGAGAAAAGAGTGCAAAGGAGGAGTGCACATCCCAGGAGGTATGAGATTTCTCTGCCAACAACAACAAAATCAACTACAGACAACACAGTGCTGGTTTGCAGGGGAGCAAAGAGGAAGCACAGCGGACTCATTTCTAGCTTCATCCTGCTCATCCCGAGGCGCATCACTGCCCTGAGGCTACGGCTGCCTAAGAGAAGAGGGATCATGATGGCCGGGTGAGGGGTGGGCAGGGGTTAAAGGGACAGTATTATCCCACCGAGAGCTCAGAACCCGAATCAACGCCTCAAACGCGGCCTCCTGGGCGGCGGGAGGGCCCTACATCCCCCAGCGCGCTCCCGGGGCTGCTGCTCCCGCGGGGATCCTCGTCTCCCCGCTGCTGCCGCGGCGCCGCACAGCGAGCGCGGAGGGCGCCTTAGCCGAGGCCGCGCATGGCCGCCCCTTCTCCCCGCTTCTCCTCGGGCCTCTCTCCGGGCGAGGCGGCAGCGCCGGCACCCGGGGGGCCGCGCCGCAGCGGGACACCCCCAGCAGCGCGGCGACCCTCTCACTTCATGGTCACGGCTTGGAAAACATGGGGAGTTTCGCTTCCGCTTTTCTTGCGAAAACAGCGCCGTGAATTTTTTTTTCGGTGTAAAAAAAATTGCAAACTTTTTTTTTTTTTAAACTGCAAACCTAAGTTGCAATTTTAAACCTCCAAACACCCTCCCCCCCGAAAGCACATCCCCAATTATCAGGTTATTTTTTTCCGCTCTCCAGACATTTTTCTCCCTCCCACGTTTTGATTAGTCGGGATTTAAAGTTGTTAGCAAATTCGCCAGACCAGATTAAAAAAAGGGAAAAGATACTCCTCCTCTCGCGAGGAAAAAAAAAAAGGAAAACAAAAACAAACAAAAAAGCAAAACGGAACCCCTCCCAAATTTCCCCCCGACTTAAGCAAGAGGCCGAGAGGCTCAGACAAGAGACCGAGACCGTGGCTCGCTCGCTACGGCGGGCGCAGGAGGAGCAGTGGAGGCGGCGGCGCTGCTAGCAGCACGGAGAGGAGCCATGTCAAGATAACGCCACGAAGCCGCGGAGCCCCCCCATCCCTGCTGCAGTGCTCACGGTGACCGGGCCGCCCGCTCTGCCGCTGCTCAGCCCCAGCCTCGTCCCCATAGTCTAGCTCAGCGCCCCGGTGCCGGGGAGCGGGGAAATGGTGGCGGAGAGAGGAAGAGGAGAAGGAGGAAGAGGAGGCGGCGGCAGCAG
>NW_010582737.1:90191-105614 GCF_000705375.1 Tinamus guttatus
CTTTGCGGCCTGGTGTCTTGGGATGTCAGGCGGGGCTGGGTGGTGTGCGGTGGAGCCATGGTGGGGGCAGGGAGCCACTGACGTCTTCTAACATTTGCTTTTTGTCTTGCAGTGATCCTATGAATTCCAAAATGAAAAAGAAACTTCTCGCAGAAAAATCATCAGGATCTCTACAGGTAGAAACTCTAACCTCTTGCAGCTATAATAGGGTGAATAGATTAAAGCTCATAAAATAGGTGAAATACATGAAAAGTCCTTGGAACATAGCCTTTTCTGTTGTGAAGTGTGCACCCTAATCCTTGGGAAGTGGATGTGCTGCTTTATATCCCCTGAAGGCAACACAAAGCACTCAGTTGTACTGTGTTCCCACCTGCCCATGTGCTGTTGGCTTGAGCAATCTTCCGGCATGCAGTATGGCTTGGGAACACTGTGTCTGGCGTTTAGTGTGTATGAGCTTATAGCTATTCTTTTCCTATTGCCCGGCAAGAAGTGTTGTGTGGGGTGTTTTTCTGTCCCCTCCTTCCCCCCCCTTCTCTCCCCTTCCTTCCTCTCCCTTCAGCTTGAGCCGTGGGTAGTTTACTGCCTTTCTGTGTGATTTGGGTGCTGGCATTCCCTTAGCCTAGTTACTAGACTAAGCCTGAATGCCTGGATGTTACTGGGCTTGCCTGGATGCTCAGGGCCTGCAGCGTGGGTACTAGCCAGTCTTTGTTGCTCTGAGCATCCTTTAACTGATGTATTTATGTAGGCAATTTGCTTTCTAAAGCTACCCTCATGCAACTCTGTTGCACTGAAACTGGTAGAAATGCTTAAGGTAATTTAGTTCAAGGGATGTCTGGATTAGAAGCTATGAAAGTGTATAAATAACTTGTTCTTTCTTAGAAGATGTTTTTATAGCCTTTTGATGCAGGCCCTAATGGGGATGTAAAGAGGCTGATATCTAGTATCTCCACTATGAATGATAAAAATGGGATCTATCATAGTCATTAGTATTAATGAAAAATTATATGTAAGTCACACTTATCTACGTAGTGTGTTTTTTTTTTTTTAAACTCTATTCAGTAATCTCTTAAAGTTTTCAGAAAGGCTTTTTGTACATTAAAATGCTTAAGTGTAAGGGGTTAACTCGAGCATTGGTCAATAATTTCTTGGCAGCATATACTTAACTCTGATCTTCAATAGCTGCAAGCAGTGTCTGACTTTTCTTTTCTTTTCTTTTTTTTTTTTTTTTTTCTCGTTCTCACAGTCACTGGTGTTTGTCCTTTAGTTCAATAGTAGGATAATTGGTGGCAGAGACTTAGACTTTACCGTGGGAAAGGTGAACTTTTGTCCTGCAGAGTATGGTGTGAATCAGTGACTTTCTCACGCTGCTGTGGCATTGTGTTCTGGCAGTTCTTGCTTGGTTGTCTGCCACTGTTTGCTATCCCATGGTGGCAGTATGACTAGTCCAATCAAAGAGCTTTTAATGCAGGAAATAAGTATTTATGCATGACAAGAAAAGTGATAAACATGCTGTTTATACAAAACAATAGTGGGTCTGGATCCAAGCACGGAAGCTTTAAACCCCTTCTGATGGAGAAGTAAAGCGACACATCTAATTACTAATAATCAGAACTTGAAAAGTAGTGTGCATTTCATGAGAATTGGGTACTACCTAAAGTGATCTGCATGGCTTTACCATGTTTAATTACAATTGAAAGGCTAACGTTGCTTCCTCTGTCTCTAATGCCGTTATCAAATACGACTTAAAGTTTATGTGTGTCCTTGCATTGTAGCTGGCCTTGAAATAATTCTACTGTAAGACCTCTTCAAGCTCCCTTAAGAAGGCTAAAGGTTAAGATGGGTAGGGATTGAGCCTTCATATGAATAAGATTGGTCTGTGCTACAGATAACCACATTCCTTTTTTCTGTGTGGTCTGGTCAAGCCTTAAAATAGACATTTCATCTTAAAGACAAGCCACATGTTAACATAATGAAAGCATGGCAAGCACCCTAAGTATCAGTCTATGCAGAGAAGGGCAACTGTTTAATACTATATTCTTCCTTTCAGAAGTACTTCTCAGATACCATATGCAATACTGCCCCAAGACGGACTCTCAAAATGATTCAGCCTTCAGCTGGGGGCTGCCTGGTTGGCAGACATAATGAGGTATGAAATGGAAGATCACCTCTAAATATATAATGATCTCTACTCATAGCAAACTGCTTTTGAACTTTTCACTGAAAGCCATGTTTGAAATATTATGACTTGTGACATAACTTGAGTATATTACATTTTTATATGATTAATATTAACCAACGCTAACTTCAGTTGCTTCAGAATAATTCAGGGAAGTATTTCAGAACTTTCTGATATTAAATAGATGGGTATCAAGGAGGTTGTCATGAAATAGCATTTCTAATGTGAAGAAATGAGGCTTAATGCAGGTTAACTTAGTTGTAGATTGACACAGTATATTTCCCCAATACACATTTAACTATCTGAAGTGTTGTTCTGAAGTCTAACATGCCTGTATTTTATGCAGGAGAAGTCTTCAATCAAAAGGAAACTCTGGAATAGCAAGCTAACTTCCAAGGTGTGCAAAACTGAGGCTACTATGGACAATGAGCAAGAAAATGAAAATACTGATGATGTCATTCAAGCAGATCTCATGACAAAAAGTATGTGGTGGTTTCTGAAGTATTTTCTTACACTTTAAATGCTATATTTTTGTTGGAAGGATAACTTGAAGCATGTTTGCTTTGTCAGCTTAATAAAGGTTTAGTGTTTTATGTCTTGCCTAGCAAGAATCAACTCTACTATAATAAAAAGTTAACTAGTATTTAGAAATAGTTTTCAACTACTGGCTACCGTAAGTGTGACAGTGACTTCATGATGAGACTTGTTCTCAGCAAAGTAGATGCTAAGTCTGACTCTTGCAAATGTGACCTTGCAGTGCATGCTGGCAAGCTTGATCCAACTTTTTGGAGATTGTGTGAGGTGTCCTGTAGACTCATGTCTCCAGGTGCTTTCCCAGAGATAGCTGAAAACTCACACTGTACTGAGTGCTTATTCACACAGGGCATGGAACACTTTTACCCAAGCAAAGTATTTTGAATCTGTTAGAATTTTGTCTTAGCATAGTCTCACTGTAGCTTCTCTCTTCAGAAAGTCCTTCATCTCAGTACTGGAAAGAAGTGGCTGAACAAAGAAGGAAGGCTCTGTATGAAGTGCTTCAAGAAAATGAGAAGGTAGCTAGTGAAAGATGTGAATAGTAAAGAAATTTCTATTGGCATTTTTTTTAACCTTTTGTTTTTTGACCTTAGTTGCACAAAGAAATTGAAAAGAAAGATGGTGAAATTGCCTCTCTAAAAGAAGAAAATGAAGAACTACTGTCACTAGCTGAGCATGTGCGTTACATGACCAGCGTGATTGAGGTATTTGAAGGAATTTCAAACTAACATGGTAGAGTGAGTGAGAAGGAAGCTTTTTAATCAAAGCTTCTGTTTTGTTCTGACACAACTCTTTATAGTAAGTTCCTACAGATGTGCTGTTTTCTTGTGGGGTTCCTCTAAGAAGAGTCTTACAGGCTCTTGTAGAGGAGAATGAGTTTCTTCCAGATAAAGTGTCTAGAGCCAAAGGTTAATGGGAAAGACCCCAATTTCTAGGGGTAGACTATTAACTCCTGTGTTCTTAGACATATAGAAAGAAGACTAGTTAGTAACTGGAAAAATCAGAAGGCTTTAATTTTGCAGCATCTAGTTCTTGTGTAGCATATGTGGCAAACAGTTGTTGTAGATGAATTCCTACTTTAAACAGGGGTTCTTTACATAGTTGTATGTAAACACAAATTACCTCATACTGTCCAGGAGGGTGCATGTTTGCACACCCTAAGCAAAGATATTAAAGATGCTGTCTCCTTAGGTAAAAGCTATGATTGATACCACTAGGGATCCCTTTTAGGAAGTAATACCTGTTTATTTTGCACTTTAAGTTGCAAACTTCAAAATTTAACTTCCTAAATAGCAAGTAACTACACTGCTGCTCAGTAGGGAACAAGTAGCCTTCTCCCTGTTTCTGTGAAAGCAGGAGTAAGTTGTCTGCAGCAGCTACTGAAGGTGTAATGAATGAGTAGTTAGCCCTGGAATCTGCAAATGTTTGCCTTTTTTTTTAAAAAATAAATAAATAAATAAAAAATTAATTGCTTTTAAGCTCTCAGGATGAAGCTAGGTTCCTGGGTAGTTATTTTGTTTCCAGCTCCACTGGCTAATTAGAGTCAAAGTGGGGGTATTACCACAAGCAGCATGGTTAAGTAACTAATTTGATCAAGTTAGTTTGATGGAATCGTTTGGCTCAGTCTTGAAAAACTTCACTCATTTACTATACTTGATTTAGTTTCATTAAGTGTTTAGAGGGCATTGTCAGTTCAGTTAGCAATAAACTTCAAGGCAGAAATTAAATGACTTATGGGCTTAAAGAGCCAGTGTAACTGGAAACTGTTTAGGGGCTACAGGTAGGACAGTTAAGCTCACTTATAAGTGTTATAAGCTGCTCATTTGTGAGGCTTTAGCTCAAGAAGTGAGTGGTGATGGTTCTTAAAGTGAGATAAGCTGCAGACTCCTCCAGTTCTGTCTTTATTCCCCTAGCACTTCAGTTTGATCATCTAGTGCTAGAAATTGCCAGGTCAGTATCCTGGTTTAGCATTTCTTCTTGACTTGGCTTCATTATTGCTGGCTATAATAGTGAACTGGCCTCTTTTTAGAAAGGATTTAGTGCTGTAGCATATAGTAATACCACAAGATTTGGCTTGTGGAACAGTTCTCCATATTTTAGGTTGTCTAAGACATCTGCTTTGCTGAACAACTTCCTAACACTTGAAGACTGGTTAACAAGCCAGTTGCTTTCTCATCTCAGGTTTCCACCTCTAATTTGCAGATTACAAGTGTCTTCAAGACTTACTGTCCTCACATTTTGAAGTCTTTTCCCCCCAGACCTGCCCCCTGAAGTTGACCATCTCCAAATGAAGTTAACTTAATCTTTGCTTAATCTAATATGCAGTACCCTCCCCCCCCTCATTCCCGAAGCTAATAACTACAAAGAATATTAAGTACACATTATCTTCTGTATTTTTCCAGAGGCTAACTGGGCAAGCACCTGACAATCTTGAGGCACTGAAAACTCTGGCTCTAGAGGATTTTGAACAAGAAAATGAAGAACTTAACTTTGGGGATGTTGTAGATGACTCTCCTGAAGAAGGGCCATCACAAGTATAGTGTGATTTGAGGAAGGTTTAACTTCGTTTAAAGCAAAATCTGAAGTAAATGGGTTTGTGCATGTGGCTTTTTTTTTTTTTAATTGCAGGCTTCCCTTGAAAGAGTCTACTAGAGTTTTTCAGATACAGAAACTCTTGTGGGAGGATTACAGATGTTTGTTTTAACTGGAATTATGTAGCAGTGGGGGTAACTGGATACTGCCTAGAAAACATTACAGGCTGCACTTAGTTGCTTGTATAAATGCAAATACTGTGTATTTCAAACTGTTGTAAATAGTATCTTGTCAGTTGGTCTGACATGATACGTGAAAACTGATAAATAAATCTTTACCAAAACACTTAGCCTCTTATTTGAATGAGAAACAACTCGGAATGTAAAAATAGTTATCTACTGTATATTGAAGTCATCAACTAACTGGTGAGTGCCTGGGTGCTCTTGACCTCCCAAGATTTCTAGATGTCTGTAGAAACAGCATTGTTGCAGACTATTTTGCTACCCAAGGCTGCACATCAGGTTTTCTTCCTCTTGTCTGTATTCAGCTTGGCTGGGGACATGTTCTGATCTTTTTTCTCTCTAAGAGGAGCACTTCAAATGTGCCACTCTACACTGTTCAACAGTGACTTCACTTGGTTTCAGTTTTACTGAAATACTGAACTTTGAACATGTACATATGTAAGACTCCAGCTTGACAAAATGTTGTGCTTAAATTTTAGTGGCAGTTAATAGGCTACATCTCAGTCCTTAGGAATTCCCTGATAGACAAATAGAGCTTCTAAACTGATTGAATCTACTGTATGCATAGTCACTTAAGAGATGCATGGGTTAGAAAACTAAATGCATCAAAAAGTCTGTCTTATCAAGTGTTGGGGAGACTGTGTAGTATTAGGCTGCTTTGACCTTCTCCTTATGTTTAGCTTGGTGCAACAAGATTTTTAGTAGGGGAGGGAGCTTTATCTAAAGTAGCCTTACTTGTGAGGGGAAATAAAATACTGCTGTATTTCTTTGGAGGGGAAAAATAGTGTTATCGCACTGCAAATACAACAAAGTTAAGCAGTGAGCAAGTGGTGATGAAAACAGCTCAGCCTTTTTCCTGTGTTTGGCAAGCAATAAGCTAATCTCTTGATGTTCAAGGGTTTTGAAAGGAAGGTTACAGTGAAGTACAGTATTTATTATAAAAGCAGCATGGGGGGAAAAGAACAAGAGGAGACTGGTAGTGTCTGGAAAACAGCCAACTCTTAGGAACATAAAAGACTATTGTCCTTTCTGCTTTTGAGACACAAATTTGTGCTGTTGGTGAGACTTAAGGAAGACTTCAGGATGGCTAATGAAACTCAGGGTGATCTGAGGTTTACTTAGGTTTATGCTCTCTGGTATTTTCAAATAACTACCTCTGTCCCTTTTTGGAGGGTTTTTTTTTTTTTCTCCCCAAGATATATATCTAAAGGGGAGCTTGCCTAAACAAAAAATGCTAGACCATCCTCTCTAGAGAGATGATTTTTTTTTTCTTAACTTACATGGAAGGTGGGTGGTTATTTTTGCCCTTAAAAGCAGCTGCATTGAAAATTAGATGGGAATAAAATACCATATGCTTGAGAGCTATCCTAAGAGGTAACTCGGTGTTTGTTTTAGAAGTGAAGTGTTGGTATTTACCAAGATGTGAAGCAGTTTATGCTTACCAAAATATTACTATTTCCCTGATTCTGAGAAGTGTTTACAGGAATGCAAAGCATTTTTTAACTTTATCTAGTTATTTTAACCTTATTTGGTATTTGTATGGCAAAAAAATCTTCATTTTGCAAGCCCTAAAGTAGTAGAAAGAGTAAATACAGAGGTTTTGGCCTGAAGTTATTTTTTGGCAGTTAGTCTGTAAGTCTTCCCGAGGCAGCTTTAAAAGCAGATGGTGGCCGCTGACTTCCAGGAGACTGAGATAACTGGAAATATTCCGATTTATAAATTAGCAGGGTTTCTGTGAGCTAGATGCAGGTGGTCTTGCCAAAATGGGTACTTAGTGCCCCCATGGGTGTCTGAGGCACTGTGGACCCAGACTGGTCAGGGATTTTGAGGAATGCAGTTCTGAAATTTATTACCTATGTTCACCTGTAAGCAGCTATATTCTGTTTCTACAATTATTTATTATCTTCACTTAAGCTTAAGAGACATGCCGTGTATTTTGTGTAAAATAGATTTTCTCTGTGCATTTCCCAGGTCTTTTGCCCAGAACTTTACTGAAGTGTGTATAAGAAGTTGAGAGTGAGTGACAGCTTTCTTAGTTAACAGATTTCCATGCAAGCTATGGTCTGTGATGCCTAGTTTCTGAGCACCTTTAGATTTTTTTCCTATGTGCATTTTGGGAATTTAATGGATGTTTTAATGCTTCTGGCATTATTCCCATTGAAAGCAGTTAGGGGAAGTGATATTCCCTCTGGCTTCCATTTCATGTTAAATTCTAGTAGCACACAGATGTAGCAAACAAAATTGAGTAATTGCACCTCAGTCTACATACAGAAAGGCTGGGGAAAGATGTTTCCTTTATTTTGCCCTAGTACTTTTTTTTTTTTTTGAAGGAAACTGGGTGCTAGTTTACAATATTCAGATCATAACTATTCTTTTGAGGTGGCTCTCTTAAACATATGAAATACTTTGTAGTCTCTGAAATCCTAGAAGGGAAAAAAGTGCTGCTGCATAGTTATCTGGCCAGCCAAACCAATCCATACGAGACAGGAATTTCAGCTTCTTTTCTAGCTTTTCACCTCCTACTTTGTGAACTGCCATAATACAGGGGATGTTGTTACAACAAAGAACTGTCAGTAGGTAGCAGATCCAGAACTGGACCGTGAGGCCTTCATTTGCTGATGCTGAATCTTGCTCTTCATCCAGGTGGTCAAGAAGACGGGTTATTAGATGTAAATCTTTTGCCTTTCTTTGGTTGCCAGGACTTGTATAACAGATACAGGACAGTCCTTGGAGTACATGGATCCTTACTTTTGTTGAAACTGATTGTGTGCAGAATAGATCATACAAGTCCTGTATGTATTCTGATGCACACAGTGCAGCGTTTGTCCCACCTGTAACAGACAACATTACTGCTATGGACAGAAAACTGGGGTTAGGAATACAGTAGCTTGCACGGGAGATCTCTAAACCAAGGCTGCTGTGGACCACTTCATTCCTCTGTCATAAAGAATAGTCTGCTATATAAACCCTTGAAAAAATACGTGCAGGATAAGACTAGGTATGAGGACTGAATGATAGTATGGGGTTTGAACCCATATATGCTATTGCACTTTCACATATGTTTTGGATCTTGATCAAATATTGGAATCTCCCTGCGCCTCAGTTATTGTCAGAAAAAGATTAGTATATGAAAACAGCTGATATTGTATTAATCACTGTATAGAAATCTTCTAGAAGGATGAAGACCTTGAGGACTTAGTGTGCTCAAAAATCCTTTTTTTTTTTTTTTTTTAAATACATGCAGTGTGGTTAGCCTATATAGTAAATACGGCAATACGTATGTGTGAAGGACTTGGCAGATGTATAGTAATGATATATGAGTACGTTACTCTTACGTACTTCTTCATTATTTCTGTTTAAATATATAGGGAAGCACTAATCCACCACTGACACACAACTGTGTGACTTGGGGCACACACTTGGTTCAAACCGAGATTAGAGAGAACATTCTGGCTAGCGGGATCAGATTATCAGCTCAGGAACATGAACCACAGAATGGGATTTGTCAAGAGTTGTGTTCTTTGTGCTCCAACTTGGCCAACAGGCTGACTCCTTTTCTTTGCACAGGTTACAGCCATGACTTCTTGATTCACAGAAGTATTCAGAGGCTCCCCAGAAGTAGGATCCACCTACCAGGGCCAGGTCCTAGTACTGCCCCCATAAAATGTGCATAACCTAACTGAAGATGGGATTTTCAGGTAAGTCAAACTATAGTATTTCTTCTGTTGGGAGAAAGAGCATTTTCAGGTGCCAGATGTTTCAAAAAGGAACAAAACTTCAAAACCCAACTTTTGTGTGAGGAACAACTTTATAATTGGAAAATAGGTTTTCAAAAAAAAAAAAAAAAGTTTTAGTGTAAATACTCGTTCTATTTAAGACAATGTGTGGAGCGTGTGAGTTACCCTATGGTAACTACTTGGCTGGGCAGCTGAAATCCCTTGGTGTTTGGCATTGTACTGCTTATCTGGGAGCCTGCACCCTTGTGTGTTACAGCTTTGTTTTGCAGGCTTTGCACAGATAGTTAAGTTGCTCAGTACTTTCTGCAAGGAAGGGCATTGCATATTCATTTACTTTTATTTGAGGGCCATCCGAGGTTGTTTTCTTTTAAGAATTGGATTGGGAGTTTGGAGCAGAAGTTGAAAACCTACTTGTGCTCTGTTGTTCTTGAAACTGAATTGCACTGCTATCAGCAACAGATATTATGTGGAAAATATTTATTGTTTATTGTTAATTTCCTTTTTTCTTTTCCATTCATCTAATAACACAAAATGGTTCTGCAAGTGATAATGGTGCTGTTTTATGGTGCCCTGTCTGCAGGGAGAAGTTATCAGCTACTTTGAAGGTCGAACCCTTGGGAATGGTATGTCTGTAGTACCCTCTGCTGGCACCCAAGGCATTGAAAGAGGGCTGCAGTGCATCTTATTAGACAATCCCACTGCATATCTGCAAGATTTATCCTGCACTAATATGTTTTGCTGGAAAAGTAGTAAGGTAGATTAAGAATCTTGCTCTGGAATCTAATAGTGCTCTCAGCAGTTTACTGTAATCTTAGTAATAACAAGCTGGAGTTTTTATTTTGATGCCTAGAAACTGTGAAAAAGGTATAGATAAAGACCATGGTTTTAAACAGAACTAATAAAGCCTTAAAAGATAAACACTTGAGGAACTGTGTCAAAGATGAGATTTTCAGCAAAGCTTTAGGATCTGTGCTTCTAAGTGATTTAGTGTTTAAAATCTTATTTACTTGCTTTTTCAAATTGCATTAGCTGTAATACTGAGTATACGTGTGTACACTGGACACTGTTGCTTTGCCATTTCTCAAAGCATCTTAGTATTTGATTACCTTATTGAAGTTCGAATTCTGGAATTCAGGAATATCTTCTTACTGGATTTTTTTTTTAGAGCGAATTCATTAATGGTTGTGGTGGAAGGCTAAAATGTAAACTTCATGGTTTTTAAGCTAAACAAACCCATAAAGAGCAACTTTGTTTTAGGGCTAACATCCTATATTTATGGGATTTCTCAATTTCTAGCACATCAAATACATCACATGCAGTATCTTGGGATACTGACTTTTCCTTTAATTTCCATAGACTGTAGACACAAGGTTTGAGACTAAAATATAGAAAATAGGCAGCTGCCTTCCCCTGAACATTTTCTTACGATTTCTTGGAATTACTGAAATGTGTTATGTGGGTAGCAGTGAGAAAGCAGAGGCAGCTGCAGACCTTTTTCTTTAGGGCAGACAACAGCCTCTTGGCAAGCCTAAAGGAGGCGAGGTCCATGTGTCAGACATACTAACAGTCTTATTACTAATTTTGAGTGGTTAAAGTTAGCAATAATGAATATGTAACCCAGACGACAGCTTTAAAGCAGTATTAGATGGTTTTCCTTGGAGTAGATGGAGTGGAGGAAGCCTCTCACTCAAGGCATTTGAACTCTGGGCAGGCCAATTTATCTTACTGCTGTAGTTAGAGTAGTGCAGAGGCAATTTGGGCTTATATCCATTAGGGAGAAACTGCACAGATGACAACAGTATGAAAACCATGCTAGAAAACTGGGGTTCCTGGGATGGCCTTCATCTTTAAATGGGCAAGATTCGGCTGGCTGTGAGTAAGAGGGTTTGTGATGAGTGCCTGCTGGGTGTTTCTATGCTAGTTGGTATCTGTTTGGGTGACTTTGTCTCTACATGGTGGTTTTTGTTTTCACTCCCGAGAGAAGAGCTCTTGCATTAATAAAGTAGGAAAAAGCAGCATTGCCAGCCCTGCAGGCATAGGAACATGTTAGTTAGGATACAAATATAATTGTCTGTTTCTTTTTATTTACCTTCTGCTTTTAGAAGCTTTAGGGTTCATTTTCCAAAAGTTTTCCTTGTAACGCCAAAGGCAGAAACTTCTGGGACTTGTGTTTGGTTTTGTTCTTAAATTAAGACCATGTGTTTTCTTGTTTTTGTTATGCTTTTTTTTGCTTTTCGTACATTGTCACGAATCATGTCAGGACATAACTTTCAATTTTGTTTACCCATTTTTAAACAATACTAATGCTTGAACTGGAAATTTAGTCTCTATACCATGTTTGAGCTTGTCAGTCTTGGACACCACAATAGGAACTTACCTGTGGATCTAACTGTTCCAACTGACGTGTCTATGAATTTTTTTCAATGACTTCACTAAGAGCGGGATTTTCTCCTACCTGTCATGTATGAGCTATATAAGCAGCTGTTAACAGTTATAACAAAGTAATAGACTGGCTTCCCTTTAATACACTTCGCAAAGGGTGGATTCAAACTACAAATTAGACAAAAATCGGGTCTATCATCAAACCCACTTGTCATGGTACCTGTATATGCCAGCAGTCCTATGCTCAGTGCAGCTTTGGCTCTTTCCTCTATTGGTAGTTCTGTGTTCCTCAGGTCTACGCCATAATCCTGAATTTTTTTGTGATGAAAAAAACTGTCATCTGTCTCGTCAGGCCCTTTCTTCGCAGAAGGGAAAAGATATTCAATAAAAGTTTGGTAACAGTTTTGCATCCTCTTCAGCATATTTCCTGGTGCTCCTCGTGGAGCTTTTAAAGTGACTTGAGTGATATGGAAGGTTGTTTTAGCTGGGAATATAGGGTCCTTGTGCTTGCTTGAGAGCAACCATCTAATTTGTAACTAAGCAGCAGTTCCGCATGCATTGCGTAGAATTCGGTGACTTCATAGTTGCTAAGTAATGTTCTACACTGTAATACACAAAATACAAACAAGTTTCTGATAGGTATGTTTTGGATTTCCTGCCTTACCTAAGTAAGAACTCTTAGTAGTTAGGGGAATATAAGAATATTCTGATTTTTCTTAAAAATACACACTTCTTGCTGAGGTTCTAGGATGGGAACAATAGCCACTCACTGGAACAAACAGAGAAGGAGCACTGAAACGTGGCACCCCCCCCCATCCCTCCCTTCTAAAATATTATTTTAGTTTAAAACTCATCTTTGTAAAATGTGTCTTGGTTCACTTCATATTACAATATTTTCAGTATGTTTTCATGTTTTCTCCATTTTTCCTTACCTGTCTGTTTCTCATTTTTATTTTAGTTACTAAAATAGTTACCTTTCTGCTGTCAGGGAGGAAAGGTAGGTATTGCCAAACCAGTCCCCTATGAAAATGCAAAGTTGTGCCTATTAAAACACAGGCTAAGACTGCACCATTTCTTCTAGTACACAAGAAGTTGGAGTTCACTCTCTGCCCTCAAACAGTGCTCTTTACTATGTGTACTGCTCATGTGCTGTAATCTCCATGTTTTGGTAAGGTTTAGAACAGGACTACTTCAAAATCTTCATGAGTGGGCCTTCTACAAAGCAGGAATTATGGTTTCCACTCTGTAAGACACTTTGCAGGTGACTTAAGATAACATAGGTAAATTTTCTGAGACTGTGATAAAATGGTGGCTTGATGACCAGACTTGAAAAGACAACTATTGCTCATAAACTTTTTGCTTTAAAATGCTTAAACAACAGTTTGCCCCAAATCCAGTAACAAGTAGGTAGCCCTAACTGAGCTGTCTGGGAGCTGATTTCCACTGTGGTTGGACGTTTTAAGAGCCTCACTTTGGGGAAGCCGCTGATGTAATGAGTGACCGTACATATGGATTGATGTACTTAGTAATTAAAAATAATCTTTATTATAACTTAAATGTGATAGGAAATATGGTGAGTACAAATACCACAAAACTAAGGGCAAAAAAAAAAGCAAAGTCAGTACAAAAGAACACCTGGGAGAATTCAGCTCATGGGATAGATGTGTTATAAAAACACATAAAACACGTGGTTATTTCATCTTCTATAAAAAGAGTCTATGCCCCTCAGTAAACAAGTAACCATTTTGAACTGTACAAAATGTACTTTTTAATTAAAGGAAGAATATATTTTTATAAATATACAGATATGTACACTGTAACATTCACAGTAAAAAAAAAAAAAGAAAAAAGAAACAAAAATCCTGTCTGCCAAATGAGTTTGGGGCATAGAGCTTCTTTTTGATGTGAGTTGTTTGCAATCTTTTCTATATAATTATGCAAATCTGGATACTTTAATTGACATCTAAATAGCATTTCATGCATAATGAACACAGTACAGAAACACTCTTCAATTCTATTCGTCTCTGTGAGCTTAAGGCCCACAATCAACATCGTGAGGCACCGTCTTCCATTTTTGCAGCGAGGGGAGAAACGTCCTTCACTTCACACACTGTTTATTACTGCCTCCAAGGTCCTCTTTAGTTTGTTCTAGTCCTTAGTATTGAAATCACTCTAAAGAAGCTACTAGCCACTAATTGGAGGGTATGAAACCTAATCCTGCTTGCAGTCTACAGAATGGAATGGCTTGGGGACTTGTGCAGTAAGTTGTACTCACTTTTTTTCTCCCTGAAAGGAGCTGGGGTGGAGAGCGCTTTTCCATTTAGTTTTTCTGAACGTACATGATCGATCCCCCGGCAAACCCCAGAATTAATGACGGTTCATTGTTGGAGGGCAAAAGGAAGGAAATAAAAGACCAGCAGAGGTGTTCAGAATAAGTCACTGAAGTGACACCTCCCAGGGTTTGCATCGTGCTGTTTCTGGAGGCAAAACTTGACAAAACTTGTTCTATACCTCAGCACTGAGGCAAAAGTGAGGGAGCCCATGGCGGTGTGCGCCGCTGGAGTGTTGCTGGGCACACTGCAAGGCAGCAGACGCTTGGCTCACCGCTGGAGAGAAGCTTCTTTGTAGCTCTGCTCGCGTGGCCTCCTACGTGTCCGTCTCAGATACCGCATCACATACTGCAAGCTTTCACAAGCAAATATTATACTCTGGAAAATGTATGAAGAAGCCGGGCTTTAAAAACTCAGAAGTTTGCTGAGGCTGAATAACTGCAAATGCGTTATTTATTACAGAGCAATCAAGGAACTATTGTTCCTCAGCATCCAACTGTTCTGTCATAAGCTGCATAGAGGAGCCAGTAGGAACTCCATAGCTGGATCTTACATTTTACTTTTCCTTAAAAGCTCTTTAAATTGCTACATTTCAGGACATTCTCACAGAATTCTGCTACGCCTTCCTTCTACTTCTCACACTCAGTTACTCTCTGTCTTTTTTTTCTGATTGTTAAATTTAGGCAGGTTCTCTTCCATCTAAAAAGCTGTGGCAGCTTCCATTCCACGTCGACTTCCAACTTTAACAAATTCTCGAGGGAATTTGTCCAGCTGTTCATATGCCAGTCTCCCATCTTCACCTGAACACAAAACAGTCAAGCGTAATAAAACATGTCAGTGCTGTACAAAATTTTAAATCCTGGATTCTCTGCTCTTAGAAAGCACTGATCTGCTGGCAACTTCTTTCCATTCTTAGAACTTCTTATATCATTAGAGGCAACTTCAGAAATTACTTTAAAAAAACAAACTCTGCTCTGAATGTATTATGTTTTTTCCCTTGTTGTAGTTTGTTGCTGGTTTTATTTAGAGCAAAACAGTAGCAGATGTGGTTTGTATGATTATATGAGAATATTTGTTATGCTTGTCTTACTGAATTATCTATGTCTTTCAAGGTCTCAGCTGCAGCTGTAATGTAGTTGAGGCAGGGGATGTTTACAGTCTTCTTGGACAGTATAAAGTTTATCCACTTCTCAGTTCCTGCCTTGGCACTTCTAACAAGTAAATCTAACCGTGTCTCTACTAACATGTCACCAAAAAAAAAAAAAAAAAAAAAGGAAATGCATTTTTTGCTGAATTTAACTATTTGTGTCTGTCAAGCCCCCTTGTTTCTCGGGTGCTGACATCTGTATGCACCAAAGTGTAGCTTGTAGCCTAGTGTATGGAATTGATCATTAGGCAATACAATCTCCTGGAGTTTACAAATGTGACCATGGGTTAATTGTGTTATGACCAGATCAATAACATGTCCAGCAGCGGATTGACTTCCCGCT
>NW_010582737.1:105638-140984 GCF_000705375.1 Tinamus guttatus
AACTTGCATGATTAACATCAGAGAGGGACACACCTGTGAGGCAGAAATTCATGTGTAGCCTGCAGTGTCGGGGAGGGCCAGCAAAATACAACTGGTTTTAGTTTAGACTGTAGCTGTGCCCCTATAATACTGGGGCTGTGCAACTCTGCAGCCTCACACTGAGATGCAGCTGGATGACAGGCAGATGGGCAGGTTAGCTGTTCTGCCAGGTACAAATGAAGGTCTGTATAAGATGTTCGATTTCTGGAAGACTTGCGGATTAGGGTCTGTCCAAATAAGTATATAATGATAACTTAGCACAAATGGAACATGTGGCAGTGAGAGGGCATTTGAGAACAGGTTTTTGTTTGAATAAACTGTTCAGTTGAATAAGGAATGGAGGCTCAATACATGACAGAATGTTCTCCCAGAGGAGAATGTTTGATATATGGTGCACTGGTCCTGCCTCCTTAAAGCTCTCAGGTGGAGATTACGCTCCCTTTGACATGCAAGACGCAGTGATTGTTTTTTTAGTTCAGTGCAAGGTCACTGGAGTGATCAGCTTGAATCCCTCATTGAGCACGGACCTAACTAAAATCATCAAATTCTAAATCACAGCAGCTCTCTTTCCTGGTCCAGCCTTTTTTTTTTTATTTTTTTAAGTATGGCACAGAACATCTGTACCTTTTCAGCTTGATCATAAAATATTTCTGTTTGTCAACTTCTTTCTTTTTTCTGCCTTTTTTTTTTTTTTAACTTCCGTCTCCAAACTCACGTAATTTAATTTCTCTTGGTCCATTTTCATGTTTTTCAAAACTAATGACTTCTAAGAATATATATATTTTAATCTGTTTGAGCCTCTAGGTGAAGTTTTATTTCAACCTAGCACCTTGCATTTGTATATCTTAGGTGCCTTAATTAGCTACTGTGTTTAAAAACAGAAACATGGGTGTATTGCTATAAAACATGCAACTCACCAAGGGAGAGGAGAGTTTCAGATGCCACTTTTCTGATCTCTTCATTGTCAGACTGGCAGAGCGTGACTAGCATTTTAATACTCTCAGTAGCCTGGAAAGTACAAAACCAACTGTATTAGCACCACATATTACAACAGGGGTTTTATTTCACAACCTTGTGTGACTGTACTGAGTGGTGTTTGCACTTCCTTTCCGACTGTCTACATATGCACAAATACTTTTGTAAATGTAAGTATGCTGTATGCATAAATAAGACTGACTTTGGACTATAGACCGTGCAAGGGCTGTGGGACAAGGCCATACATGTGCCAATGTATGGGTACAGTAGGAAGAGGAAAGGGAGGCGGGTGACAAGGGAGGGAGTTTCATCCCCAGTCTATCCAACTTGGTAAGTTAGAAAAGGCTGTTGCCCCAGGCCTAACTGTATTTGTATGAGCAGTTTTCTAGTCAGCCAAGTCACTTGAAGTTATTGCTGCAGGCTCCTCACTGATCTCTGTGCTGACCAGCACTTCCACAATTTTCCTTGTGTCTGCTTTTTTGGGAAGAAAATGAGTAAATCTGTTCTGCCGTGCGTCAAAGGCCTGCAGAGATAGCAGCTGTCATAGTATCTAAGTAGGTCATGCAATAACGCAGTAACAGAGCGAGTGAAACGAAGGGCAGATACCTTCCTTGGCCATGACACAAGGAGGAGGTTCTGAGCTAGAGAGTCAGTGTTTGTGTATGTCTTGTTTATGCTGGGAGTCTGGGTGGGTTCTGCTATAGGCTCGTGCTCTGCTAGCATTCTGTTCAAGGGGAAACAGTCTTTCATGTCTAAGTGATACTGGACTAGGTGCTGAAGAGCATTGGTTTTGCATGCAGTTACATTCTAGGGCGGTCTTCTCCAGGGTGCAATTTTGAGGGAGAAATAATCAGTCTGCAGTGTCTGTTCTACTGAACACATTCTTTTGGCCCAGTGTCTAGTACCAGGCAGGCTTAGACAGCTGCTGCCTCCCATGGCTCTACATGGCCAGCGTTAAGAGCAACTGCTTTTCCTTTTTGTCACAGGTGGAGTGCAGAAATGGCACAGAAGTGAGCTGAAGATGCTGTTTTCAGGTGTACCAGTTATGTACCACTATAGTTTGTGCTTCTGGCTTACGCTGTCTAGGAAGTAGCACAAAGTGAACTGTGATTTCTTCCTCCCTTGGATTGCAAGCCATATGCATACAGCTAATTTTATTCTGGGAGAGGATATCTTTCCTTTCAGCCAGAACTCAATTTTTTCTCTGTTTTGCCAAAGTGATTCTCTTAAAATCAGTATGATAGGGAGCCAAAGATGAAATGCAAAAGATAAACCTTATCATTTTCATATACCCCTTACTTAAAAGTAAACCTAAGTGCCACAACTCAATTCCTTGCCTCTTACCTTGAGGTATCTTAGAGCTAGGCAAGCTGCTTTCTGCAGCTGGAGGTTGGGCTGGGTAAGTGCTTCACAGTAATAAATCAAGGCCTAAAAACAGATAAAGACGATAAGAACAAGATAACAAAGAGTGAACAATGAAAATGTCTGCACCTGTGTGGAGCAGAAGGGAGGTGTGCAGAGGTGCTGCTGCCCTCCTGCGTTGGGAGGCAAAGCCCTTCCTTCCTCGGGCTGTGTGGGCACAAGGGCAGAGAGGAGGCAAGTCCTCAGTGCAGATCCGGCCCAGGCCACTAACTACAGCTCTGCGAAGGTGAGCGGCCTGAGGGTGATTTTTGATGAGTAAACGCTCACGTGAAATTGAGCAGCACAACCTGGCATCCCTGAGATGCCTCTGCATAACCTGCCAGGGAGCGAATAGGCCTTGGAGTCTAAATAACTCCAGCTGCCTCTTGAGCTGGTTGCTCTAATACAGTGCTAGTAACGACCTGGCTGGAACGGGCTTCAGAAGGACTGAGAATTGACTGTTGCAAGCTCACCATGAGCTCCTAGACCAGTTTACTGCTCGATTTGAGAAATCAATAACTATTGCTGTGCAAACAAAACCAGCATGAGCTGCAAAGCTTAGTGGCAGGTGGCAGTATAATGAACTCCATAATGCCATAAGACATCTGGTGTTTTTTTTTTTTTTTCTTCAGGCAGGCAACCAGCTGAGTGTATGTTCCACGAGAAGGTTATATTTTCCCTGCAATGCTGCCTCCATGAAGCTGGAACAGTGAGAGGGTGGTGTGAGATACCAAGAGACTGTAAAAAGGGAAAATGAAGTGGGTAGGCAAAGAAAAAGGGGGCTAAGTTGGTAGAGAAGAGCAGGAAAGAATGAGCTCCCTCTATGTCTTCCATTCTGCCACTCTTGTCTCCTTCCAGCCTCCTGTTCTTTCACTCTATCCTGACTGGGAACAAGAAGGATGCGAGAACAAAAGGATTGTAGGGACCGGTGTGCGGTGAAAGGGGTATAAGTCAATCCATAATTTCTTCCTCTTCTTCTATTTCCTGTGTTTAATCTGGCTCTGCTTATTATCTTCTGCATCAATGATAGATCAATGATAGATCTTGGCTTTTGTGAAGTCAAATAATTCCGGTCTATCAGAGCTGATCCTGGTTCACTCAAGGCAGTTCGTCGCCTTCTAAAATGGTGGAAGAGCCCATAGATATCAGCCTTCTTTGGAATAACATCTCAAATTTATGTCTTTGCACAATGATGATGTTGGGGAATGTTACTTTGAAGCCAAGTCTGAGAGTGCCCATCAGAAATGCTAAAATGTGCAAGACAGCTGGAGGTGATAGGGCTTGCTAGCTATTTGCACAGTTTTGGCTAGTACCTCTTTAGTATAATGGCAGATAGAAACAGTTCTACATATTTACAGAAAAAAAATATGCAGAAAACCTCATAGGATCAGTTTAAATGAAACCTGGAGAAATTATTTTATACCAGTAGGCATTTGAAAGCTACAGGCAGAAATTTATAATGTCATGATTAGGGGATAGGTGAGTTTCTGCCACTTACCTTCTCTCTGAAGAGCCTGTTTTCTGCAGTAGCTGTTAAAAGTGATGCCACAGTCTCACTGACTTCATTTTTATTTTCGGTCAGAAGTAAAGCCAGCGCTCTCAATACTTCTTGTTGTGGTGGAAGGTTATTAGAGTTTATTTTAGCCATGTTCTGCTGCAGTTTCCCATCTTTCACTGACTGTAGCATCTGAACCACAGAGGCTAGAAGTGCAAAAGGCAGAAAGGTCCTTGTTACTTGTTTTATCCTCTCAGTACTTTAGATTGCTCCTGTCCCAACTAGCGATCCTCTTTTTTTTTTTTCTTATTACTCAGAAAGATCAAAAATCCTCAACTTGGCAATTGGCAGCATTGCAGTGTGCCTGCATGGGAGACTCTGTGCTTTTAAGCTGGGCTGGGTTTCTCGAATACCTGTCCTAACGAGGAGGAGATGAGTAGATGAGCTAGATGGAGTGCTAAGGTTCATCCAGAAGGTGTGCTGAGTGCCTGGTCATCAAATCTCCAGTTCTGATGGAAACTGGAAGTTCTCCCCCCTAACAAGTGAAGCCACTGTTCTAGTCAGGGTAGTGACTTCAAGAGCATCTTTGTGACACTTATTTTTCTAAGCAGGTTGCTGTCCCCCACCAAGAGTGAGGGCTTGTGTTTTTCAGAAGTGATTTGAAATGCCTTTTTCCTTCCAGGCTTTTGAGCAAGAGCTCTCCAGTGTGCCCAAATAAAAGTGGAAACTTGGCAAAGTTCCTCAGCCTTTCTCAACTGGAAAAGAATACAAATTTCCTTCCCAGGAATTAAAGTTGAGCATGCTTTGTGGAGGGTCTGCTTCCCTCTTTAGATCTCAGGGCCAGAACCTGCCAAACCCCACGGTGGCTCCTGACATGAGCTCAGCACTTCAGAAGGTCTGTCCACAGAGGATGATGAAAGACTGGAACTCCATCAAAGCCGTGGGCACAGAAACCTCCCCAGATCTGGGGCCCAGCCCAGTAGCATCAGCCATTTAATAAAAAGCAACTCTTTCAGCATAGTTATTTCCCATTCTAATACAGAAATAGAAATTACTGAGGATGTGAGTGCATCAGCTCTTTTTCTTTGATATGTACAGGTGGCTAGGTGCAGCCATATTAGCATCCAAGGCAATTGTTTGCCTTCTTTCCTATTTCTCTTAAAAAATCAAGCTGAAGGGCCAAACTGTTTTATTCTGACCTCTGAAAGACTGAGAATATATTTCCCCTTCAGTTTCCAAAAGGTATTTATCCTACCTTCTTTTGCAAGCTGCAGCAAATAGCTTCCAAGGTCATTAACACTGTGGCTGGCAAAATAGTTGTAATACTGAAAGACTGTTACGATTTCTGAGGACATACTGGAGTAGAGGACAGGCTCTGTTCGGTCCAGGATCTGAGACACCAGAATTCTGAAGACTGCAGGCAGCGGACACAAGGACATATTAGAACAAAAGCTGGTGGCTAAATCCCACAGTCCATTTCAAAGTTCAAAAGAAAGAACTATATTTTCCAAGCCAGATACCTCCCAGCATTTCTAATCTCAGCTATGGGCACAGCTACTTTCTCTCTGTCCAGCTCTCATCCCCAGAGGATATCATCATGAGCTAAGGACTGACTTCGGCCAGTTCACAGGCAACAGGAGGCCCCAGTTACGCTGTGCTCCTTCCAGGCTGCACTGAGAAATGAAAGCTGATCTTGCAGCTTCTTCTCCAATACAGTGTCCTCCCTAACCACGTGGTACAGGGAATCCCTAAACACATATCCACATGCACAGCCCAATTGTCTTGCTTAGACACAGAATTTACTTTCCGATTATTTCATAAATGTTAAAAATATATATAATTTTATTTTTTTTCTGCTGCTGACCTCTCATTCTATTCCAATCTAATTATTTTGGGCCCAAATTGTTTAAAGAACTGTTGGATTTTTCAGGTGAAATTGTGGAGCTGCATCCAAATAGACCTCCATGGGATTGGAAAAAGCAACCCGAATCAAGTAAAGCCTGGTAGAAAGCAAATATACCAAATTCGTCTCCGTTCTGATGATAGGTAGATATATTTTTGCAGCAGTTGGTACCTGTTTCTGCAAGTCCTGGGCATTCTTCATTCACAGTGGTGGCAAAATTGATATCCAGCTGCTTCATCATCTTGTCTGCAGATGTATGATACACTCCTGAAGGACCAGTACATTTTGTCCAGAAAGCCAGTAGTGAGAGCTTCTTGTGAAACTCTGGAATTGCTGGAGGAGAGGACAAAATGAATGGTGAAAGAGAGCCATGCTGAAAACTTTGTGTTCCTAAAAATCTGAAGTGTGGAGGGCTGCTGACCTCACTAATGGATGGGTTCGTTTGGTAGTTTGCCCTGTCATTAATTTCACAGTGCACGGCCCCACATTTGTAATGGGTTGCTTCCTTTTGCCACAGTAGGGTGAGAGAAAATTTGTCCCTGATCCAGTTCAGGGTGCTGATGTCTCATTCTTTTAAATGCCATGAAGCATTAAGAGAATGTAGCAAATGGTCTGAACACAGGGCTGGGGCCTGGGAGCTGATCCTTGTCCTAGCACTGTTTGTTTGGGTAGCTCACTCAACTTGGCCTCTCTTTTTTGATTTAAAAAAAAAAAAAAAAACAAGGTGGTCATACCTGTCTTGCCAGAGTGCTCACATAGATACATAGATGACTAACTAAGTATATGTTAACGTCATCCAAGGTATGAAAGTTCATGCAACAAATGCCATACAAACCGTTCTTCATAGAAATGACTGAAAACAGTCTTCTAGGTAAACCACTCAGAGCTGTATTACCATCAGGTGCTGTAAGACAGCTTCCACCAAGAGAGGTGGAGAGAGGACTGGGCTCTTTCGGAGTGGCAGCATCCCCTCCCCTCTGCAGCAGTTTTGTCCATCTGCTGCACATCAAGCAGGACAAGGATGTGTATACTCCTTTCTCTTCTACCTTCTTTATTCCTGGATACCAGTGGTCAGGCTACAGCAAGGCTACTGACCAGCTGATGTATGAATTTCCTGCGGGTGGTCATGGTGCACCCTGTGCAGCGGGAGGAGTTCCCGATACCCGTATCCAGAGCAGCCCATGTTAGAAGGAAAGCCCCTAACTTGTCTCTTACCATCAGTCAGGGAGGTGAGGTTGCCCAGGTTCTCAGTGCTGATCTCCGCAATATTCTCCATCACAAGGATCTCTCTGGATAGCTTATCCAGGAGGTCTCTTGCTACAAATGGTGTTTTACTCGAGAACACAATTTGCTGATGAAAACAAGTGGGAAGAGAGGGAAAAAAAAAAAAAAAGAGGAGTTACTCAACTGGAAAAATTCAAAAATCCTTCCCAAAACCCTGGCACCTGACAAAGTGTAATGGCAAATTCATCACCTGGAAGCTCTCTCTTTTGTCTCTCTATTTTACGGTCCCAGTTTATAAGCATTATTGCTTATATTTTTAGTATCTTCAGCCAGTTGCAGGCAGTTAAGTATCCAAGTGTAGCCATTTGCATAAGTTATTTCTAATTTATGTGCTCAATCTTAAGGCCAGAAAATATTTAGTTTGATTTTTGCATAATAGGCCACAGCATTTCAGAACATTTCTGCCAGCAAGTGGACCATAAATCACTCTTTTTCTGCTCTGTTTCACATCTCATCAACTACCCAGGTGCCTTTATTAATCTGGTGCTTTTCCCATGCTAACATTTCCTCCTGCGGAGACCTGCATTGCTTTCAGACGTCTGCTTTATTCCCATCAAATCAGCTCAGTGGTAGACACAGACTTCCACTCTGTCTCTCCTGATTGTATATTTATTGTTTACTTTTATTTAAGCCAAAGCCCTCTTGTCATACTTGTGATGCAGCAGTGTCTAACTAAGCACTAAGGGTGCAGAAACCAAGATCACTTCGCATTGCTTCAGTGGGGCCTTTGGAAATAAATAGGAATTATATCTAGCACTGGAAAGTCAGACTGCTGGTTATGGATCTAGAACCACATTTGTTGTGCTTAGGCTCTGAAAAATCCTGCTCAAGGGTTGTGCTAGTCAGGTGCTGACTGTGGACAGGCAATTTTGACATCCCAGAGATAACTGTCATGCATCCACTGTGTTTATTTACAGACAGTTTGAAGTGGGGATCCTTCTCCTCTTCATACACAGAAATACTTTTTTTTGCTTTTAAATATCACTGTCTTGGGCTCTACTAGCGTAAATAGTGGAGCCACGGGCTCCACTTTAGCTCTGAAGACATGAGTTGGCTTAACAGGGAAACTGCTCTCATTGAGTTTCCCCTGGTGAAATCCCTGGATGATCCATGTGGGAAGTGGGTCTGGCAAGTTGCCTGTCATTCCTACTGTGCAGCATCTCAAAAATGCCTGGTAGTTTGTATGTCCGCTCTCTTCTGAGGTGGACCAGGAGGACTGAGATGATAGAGGCTTTTCCTTTCCCGTGTTGGGATGAGGGGTGTCACTGGGGCAGCTTTGGGAGCGGTTTTCACAGCGGTGCCCACAGCTGCCTCCCAGGAGCAAGGCTAACGCTGCAGCCAGCTCGCACCCTGTGCCCGAAGGAACGATCAGAAACGCACTCCCAGAAAGAGCTGGGCCGGGTACCTGGATGAGCTGCGTGCAGTACTGCAAGTGCTTAACTATGGTAATGTCGAGGCTGTCGTTGCCCGTGGTCAGTGGAAGAGGACTGCCAGCAACGCTGGTCCCGACGCCCGTGTCTTCGGTGAGGGCTTCACTGAGGTGGCCTCTGGCCTCGGGGTGCTCTGGCCTGTAACTGTTAAGGGAGGGAGGTCAGTGAAGGGCTGAGCGCCTCCTCAGCAGACAGAAACACACGTTCACGCAGAGGGACGAGCAACAAGCACAGGGAGAACTGCTGAAAGCAGCAATCTGCAACCAAACAGCCCTTGGTAAGCCAGAGCCCTTCTAATGAATACATCATATCACAAACTCGCAGTGTGATCCCGAACTCAGTGCAGAACAGGTACCTGCACGGAGAGGACAAATTTCTTCCATGGTGCCCTGATTTGTTTGCCTTGACCAAGGCAGTACTCTCACCAGCAAGTCTTTCCAACCTGCAGTTATTATTGCTTGGTAGTGAAAGTGTTTTCTTCCATTTGTAGATAAATTATTTCCCAAATTGGCCTGGATTAAGCAGCATTACAGTTTGTGCCCTCAAGCATTAAGCTGTTAGGAACAAATCCATTCTCCTGGTGCCAAATTCAATGCACAGTGTAAAAGGAAAGGAAAACCACTGCTGGAGTGAGAGACATGATGTTTTCATATGCTGTTTTAGGCACAATATGAACGGCTTAGTTTGCCAGTAGTTTCTGTAAGAGCGTAAAGCTATTCTCGCTGTGTTTTAAATCATTATTTCCAGCTTTGTCTTGTACAAATGGTCCTCCCTAGGCCAGGGTGCAAAGCCCAGGCCCGCTCCCTGGAAAGCAGGTGTATCCAGCTGCAAGCCGAGGTTCCAGCACTTGCAGCGTTTCACTGAGTCACACACACATCAAAAATTGGAAGCAGGAATCTGTGCTGTCTAGGGATGAACTGTAGGGGAAAAGCCAGCTTAAATTTGTGCCCTTAAACCAATGCAGTTTGAGTTAAAAGTGTCAGTTTAGCAAGCCACATAATTTTCCAAGTTTCTCTTCCCACCAAGTCTTAATCTAGGAAGAGAATATGCAGTGAGATGGTGGAAATCAAATGGTGCTCGCTTGTTTGTACTCGAAATCCTTTCAAGCTGGCCACGATGAGCGGCGAAGGGCAGAGGGCCCTTGCGGGGCGCGCGGGATGCTCTTAGGATCTAATGATTGAAACACAGCGTCTTCCGCTCCCACGACAGTCACAGACACAGCACAAACAAAACAGGTTTGGGGGTGGGGTGGTTATTGTTGTTGTTTTTCTCAGAAAGACCAAAAGTGATGGAAAAAAAAGGGCACGTAACACGCAGGGCCATGAACAGAGTACCAGTCATCACTCTTACATTCCAAAGGAAACCTACACCATGCTGCTTAAATCTGGCCCTGTGTTATTGTTACTGACAAGCTTAATCCACTGCAAAGACTCATTCGGCTAGAGAGAAAAGACAAGGGGAGGGGGGAAAAACCACAGAGGAATTAGTAATTACATCCAAAGCAAGGAAAGCCAGGTCCAAACCTATATCAAGGAAGAGGCTCTGCCAGGACTGGTGTCTGGTTAATTTAATTTACCCTTCTCTTTTCGGGGAGAGATTGTACGCATTTGAACAGGAAAAAAATGTCCTGGGAGCTAAAGATTTTGTATGCAGCAGCCACAGAAACCCTCTAACCTTATAATCTCCTGCAGGATTTAGTTTAGTCTTCCTTGAATAATGTGTGCACCAGGGTCCCCTGTTAGTGACAAAGAGCTAGGATATCAGTTTTGCTTAAGCACAGCTGGCAGTTGCTACGAACTTACCTATTCTTCTCAATCTCAGTATCTGAAAATACTGAGTCTGCACCTCCTCCACCATTACAAACCTCCTCACCACCACCATCCTCATCATCAAAGTCAGAGGTGTTCAGGAAATCAAAGCTTTCTAAAGCACTTTCAACTGTTAGACTTAAACTGGAGGACCTGCTTCGGTTTACTGCTGGCTTGCACTGCAAAGGCAGAACGAACCAATGAAAACCCCAAATATTATCTACTACTGAGAGAAAGGAAAAAAAAAAGATAAAGCTTAAAACTTTCAAACTCTTCATTTTATTTTCAAAATTTCATTTTATTGAGCGTTTCATTTCAAATCTTCATATTCATAGCATATACAATCAGTGTCTGCAAACTGAAAAACCCTTCCCTTCTTCCTCCCCAACCCCTTCCCTCCCTCCACAAAACCCTCAGAGGTAAAATCCAGTATGTTTTATAGAAAGGAGAAATACACCTTGAATCCAAGCGACACAGCGTTCACCAGCCTCCAGAAGGAGAAGTGGCAATTGAAGGCCCTGGCAGTTGGAAAGGGAAGGCACGTCCCATAGTTGCTACTACAGGTACAGAAGCTTGGGTGCATGTATGCAGTCACACTCTCAGATTTATTCCTGGTGGAACTCCAGTGGAGCTTAGCCAGGATTGCATCGGATCCCGTGTCCACAGGGTAGTGCACGTTACGAGAAAACTTTTGTGGGCTTTGAAGCCACGTGTTACCCGGGATAATTAAGGAAAAGCCAATCATGCATCAGCAGAGAGATTCCTGAGCAAGAAGCGGCAGCAATACGGTAACTTGGGAAGTAGCAGTGCTAGCGAGAGGGATCCCCTCGCACTGCAGTGCAGCGAGAGGGTGCGTGGCTGGGCCTTGCTCTCGCTGTGAGGAGTGTCAAAGGCCTTGCCCCCACGTGGCCATCCCTCGCCCACAGAGCTGCTCTCGGGGTCCCCTTGCAGGGTCGGATGCCAAATCAGTTCCTCGAGGGATCACCTCCATGGGTTGTGCAAGGACTTGTGCACCTCTGGCGCTGTGTGATCAAAGCAGCCGGGAGCCACAGGTGCAGTTCCAGAGCAAACCTGCGAGTCCTGGGCAAGAGTCAGGACTTTGTCTCGGCTCGTGGAAGGAAACGACTTGGCATCCAAGTTCACGCTCAAGGCCAGACGTGAGCTCTTCTAGACCTTGGGGAGGCATGGAGGTTTGTTCCTAATTCATTCGTACATCTGTAATTTCCATATGTTAGCATTTGTGATGTTTTACACCTTAAAATGTCTGTGCAGTCATTAACTGATCCAACACTTCCCAACATCCCTGTGACACTGGTAGGGCTGCCATCCTCCTCTCCTTGCAGTAAGGATACTTTTAGCTACTGTTCCTTTCAGGGCCAGCAGTGCAGCTTCTTTGGGCAAAAGCAACCTGCAGTGCAGGGGCTTCCCATTTTCCCTTCCCACAGTAGTACTAGATCCAGCCTGCCTGAATCAACTTGGGATATAGTGCAAGGAACAGGGACTGTTAAAAAGTATTTAACTTGGGGAAATACCATGCTGCTGCAAACACTGAAGGAAACAAAGGTATTAACCAAGTTAAAGACAAAGGTAATACAGAAGGATAAATGCTTCCTTCTTTCTTTTCAGCTGTGTATTTAAATAGTGAGGCTTAAATGACTAGCAGGCCAACCCGCATATGAATATGAAGCATTTGAAATGAATATTTTCCATTATAATACTCCGCACAGCAATGCATCATGAGATATTGTCAAATATATGTCTGGCAAATATAAGTCGCAGTTGTCAGTAAACATATTAACAACACACATGCAAAACCCTTTTCTCCTTTCTAATTGAAAAACATGCTCTGTCCATCCTGGTGTGATAACAGGATGTCTAACATTTAAAAAATTATGGGGAATCAAGGAAAAAGCTTGGAAAAAGCCAGGTGATGTGGGAATGGCAACTTTCGTTGAGCCTTGGGCTAATAGCCAATTACTTTGGCTATTTAGAAAATTGAGCTTCTCTGGCTACACAGCCTGCTTCTCAGCTGGTGTAGCCCTGCGCAGCTCAGCGGGGTTCAGTGGTGGCACCCCACGTACACCCACTGAAGATGTGGTCACAGGTTTTAAAGGCAGAGGGTTGGCTGTAGTCTGATCTCCTGCTTGGCACAAGCAATGGATTCACAATGATTCTGGATAGACTTTGATTACTTTCTTTTTCTCTACTTTCTGCTTTTCTGTGCTTTCTTTTTCTGTTTCTCCCGGGTGCCAAGTAGTTTGATAGATCCATTGCTTCAGGTGTAAGGTTGTGGTAAGCATATTGCAGACAAAAATGGAAAAAGCAACACTGGGAAAAGATGCTCTGGGCAGGAACAAATCTGTTGCTACTGAGGCATTTTACTGGTTTCTCAAATCTCTGCTTTGATGTTTGCGATGAAAGGGAAGAGATTCTATCCCCTCAGATTTTCTTTAGGGTAGTATTTTCTGAAAACATACTCACTTTTAGGATGTCATCCAGATGCATCACTTCTTGGTCCAGCTCCTGAAACTCTTTATACTGCTCTTTATGCGGCTCAAGAGCCAAGAGCAGCCCTTGAAAGGCTTCTTCTATACTTCCATCGAGATAAGACTTATACCCTTCCGACTCTCCGCTTATCGATCCCTCGCACAGCAACCTCTCCGGGGTCATGGGGCCCTCTGCCGACGTGAGCCTTTTCACCAGCTGCTTTGTGATGTTGCCCTCGTAGGTATCCAGCTCCACCGGCTTTAGCTCGGAGCCCTCATCCGTGTCCTGCAGCAGGGACACCGGGACGCTTGTCTCTATGAAGACACGGTCGCTCCCAGCGGCAGAGGGTTTTTGGCAATCAGAAGCTGCCCGTGGAGCTGCCTTGTTCTCGATCACTGCTCCCTCTCCCTGGGACTTGGGGTCCTGGGGTTCAGAGACTGAGTCTCTGCAGGAGGAGTCAGTGCTGCTACAGTCCAGGCTGGAGCTTTTGGAGGACTTGAGAGCTGGGTGCTGCGCGGGGGTAACGGTGATATCAGGGCTGGAGCTGACCTGAGCAGAAGGGGACTCTGCTGAGTTGGCGGGGGACGAGCGGCCTTCGTAAGGCAGGTCGCCAAAAGTGAAGGAAAGAGGCCGCTTCTCAGTGGTTGCTGTTCCATTTTCAAAGACATCATCTGGCAAATTCGTCTGAAAAAATAGCAGAAACTTGTTAAAATAGAAAACATGTTTTCCGTGTAACACTAGAAAGAGAAGAAAGTAAGTTTGTGGCTGGGAAGGAAAAATGCAAAGAAAGAAATTAAACCCTCAGAACTTGAGAAATGGGAAATGTATCTCAAATCCAACTTTTGCTTTCAGTTGGCACAACTCCTGATTCCAGTGGAAGTTTTTGCCTGCTCCGGAAGGATGGGAAATCTTGTTCTCATCATCTCTTTGGGGGCAGGGTAGGCTAGGGAGCTCTAGGAAGTGTATCCCCAAAACAAAGATCCCAGAACTGCATGTCTTAACAGATTGACTCAGCCAACAATTCCACTCCGCTGTTTCATTTCCTGATGGATGTATCCTTTTAAAGGGGTTGTGTTTAAGCTACCTTGTATGCATTTTTGTACCCATTATAAATTTCCATGGTATTATTTTCTAACTTCTAAAGTAGCAATCCCTAAAATGTAAAACAGGTTCCTCCATTAGTTTCTTTATAATTATAGGATTTTAGTGATTAGATCACCATGCTGTTTCTTTTCTGTTGCAAGTATTTCCTACATATGGCATAACTCTAATAATTGTAGAACATGAGTTACACAGAGCTCATGAGTTTCCTTCTGAAATAAAACAGAAGAATATGTGGGGTTGTGTGTTACCAGGACACTGATCATCCAGAAAATAGAGAGAGTTTACAGAGACCCAAACTGATCAAACTTATCTTTTATATATGTTCATATCCCTGAACAGTGTATGCGGAAAACTCACTGCAGGAGTCGCAACCTACCGTGATGATCAGCCCAATAGATTTTGCTTTAATAGACTATTTTGTATAATTTCTGACTACACACTGGACTGTATGAGAATCTGCCTGATGACTTCTTCCCTGTTACCAAGTTTGAACAACCCCAGAGTTGTAGTACAAGTATTATTTTAGGCAATTTTTAAAATTGAGAAAAAGCAATAAGGATGGGAAATATCAGACTCTCTCTGGAGCCAGAATGTGATACATCAAAGCCTGCAATTTCACACAGCTGGGTTCTGAAGTAACTTTTAGCCTTTGCTATGTGGCACACTCATGCAAACATACAGCCCAGATGAAAGGCAACTACTATTTTGCTGACAATTTGCTGGAAGCAACTGGAGGCATTCATACCTTGGCAAGGTTCATAAGGTTCAAGTGTCCAAAACGTGCATCCTTTTTTTTTCCCCAGCACTATTAGCAGCTTTTTTCCCTAACCATAAGCGTGTTCAAAGATTCATTCTTTTTTTCCCCCCGAAATGAGTCTGCTTTTTGCTTTCTTTTACCATTCAATGTCTTATTACTGGGCAAATGTAGAACATCTATCAGCGTAGCAGGCCATTTTTTAGCAATTTGGCTTGTATTCCTGTCCTGCTCTTCACCCACAGATACTTGGCTTCTGATCAAAACCCCCATAGAAAGGAGGAGGAACCTTGCTTTAATGTAGGCAGTATGTGCCTACAGTCATCCTCTTTTCTTTAATCCATCAGCAAAATCACCAAGTTGCAACAGAGAGCACCACAGGCAGCATGCATGGTAAAGCACATGCATGGGGATCAACAAACACCTTCACCAAACGAAGACCAGGACTCACATAAAGCTCTAGGCCTGCCTTGGGCCTTAGCCTGAGCGATGGCAGGTCACTGAAAGAGCGACTGCGCCGAAGCTTGTCAAAGAAAGTGTCTTGCAGAGCATCTAAGATTGACAGCTTTGGCCTCTCTTGCAGAGGATGGCGCCCTTTATTCCATGATTACAGCAAAAACGGTGTGAGAAAGGGCAAGTTAATTGCTTTGCACTAAATACTTAAATGACATGCTTGAGATGTAGCACCTGTAGGTAAAATTCATTATCTGTGCAGACGATCCATTCAGCTCACACCATAGCCCTGATTAAGCCTTCAGAATCTGATTCATGCAAAATGCACGAGTACCTTGGGCACATCTTCACAGTAAGGGCAAATGTTATCATGGGATAAATTAAAAATAATGCTGCTGTAATGGTTGCTTAACTGCTGTTACAATGTGAACATGTATTTTATAAAGATTATGCAAGTATTACAGCAGTGAAGTGAGAACTTTAAGTATGAAGTAATTGGCAATATAACATTTTAAAGAGTACAGGATCCTTGTCACCTTCTTTCAGGATTAACAGCTGGCAATGCACTTATAAGTATTTGTTAAGGGTATTCTGCTGAGAGAAAAGCTTATACGTGTAAAGCAGTGAAGTGTTTGCTGTGTTTGAACGGTGCTAGGGTTTCCCATTACAAAAACACAGAGCCGAAGAGAGCTTACAAAGAACGAGTGCTCCTTGAAGGTGGGTGTCTCTGGAGTGCCTTGGCTGTACATGGACATTCTTCTTTGGAGAGCAGAGGCCTTGCTCACATTTCCTGCAGAGGGGGTCAAGTCTTCAACATCAAATGGGCTGCAGACACAAGCAGGAAAAAAAAGATGTTGTTAGGCTGAATCGAAAGGAATTCCAGATCCATGGAAGAGATTTTTGAAAAGGCACTTTATTAGCACATCAAAAACAAGAGGTAATGGTTCTTTTCCTGAAGTGTTTTAAAGAAAAGGTTGTTGATTAGACAACATGCTCAGAGGTGTGTTTTCATTTCTGATAAAAGTGTGCTACTCTAAGAAATCATTTATGTATCATAGTCTGATGCAACTCTTATCACATGAAGAATATTCTTGGATTTGAGTTGACAACTGTCATGTATAATAATGAGAAAAGTGCTCTGCCATTATTAGTGTTGTCACATTATAAAGGAAGTTAGTAGCTGTTAGTGCTAGATCTACATTTATTGCATTATACAAAATAACATAAACAACTGTAAAACTTATAAGGTTCAATGCTTCTTTAAGGAATGACAGTTACTTGATTAAATAGCTATGGGTATTGGGTATGAATCATCACACTTATCAGCCTGTGCTTATTGCTGCAAACAGGCAACACTAAGAGATTTTCCTTCCTCCTGAAGCCCTGTATCAAGTCTATAGAAGCTGGCTTTTAAATCCAGGACAAATTTTGATGTTAGCTATTTGAACATAAATCCAGAGTGTCTCCACTGGATTCTACCCCAACATTAAACACTTTAATAAATATATGAGGGCTCAATCTTATTCCTCTATTGAGTTTGCAGAGGAAGTATGTATATTAGGCAATTATATAATCTCTCAACACCATCTACTTCATATGCCTTCTAATGCTCACTATCCCTATTATAGCAGCTAAAGAAACCCGGTGCAAACGAATCTGCCACAGATAACACAGGGAGCTTGGGGCAGAGCATAAACTATTCTTAGTCCCCCAAACTGAGGCCACCATTCCTGCCTCATCTGCCTCATCAAGAAACAAAAAAGTAGAGGCCACATCGACTTTTTCTGTTAGTTAAAACACTAATTAATAGATAGATAGATAGATAGATAGATAGATAGATAGATAGATAGATAGATAGATAGATAGATAAGCAAGCACCCAAGCAGCCAGTTTTACTTACTACCAGGTGATTTCAAGGTTCAGCTTTATTGTGCCGAGGTCATTAATGTCTACTGCAACCACCTGGGGTCGAGCTGCAAACAGGTCCTTAGTTTCACAAGTAACACTTCCTACAAGGATGTGAGTAGCAAGTCCTTTAACTTCTGTGACCTGTAAGAGAAAAAGGGATTATTTACAGCACTATGCAAGGTACTGCAATTCTTAATTACAGATCAATGGTTTTGATTTGTTTTCCTGCTAAAAGATTACAAAATACAATTGTGCCTGCTGTATCTCAGTATTTTTTAAGCACATGCATAGTGTCATAAACTTGCTTATAAAATGAAGGGATAATTTCTATGTTTTGTTGGTGGTCTTAGGTATGTCAGAAGAAAACAACTATACTGGCTTAGACTAAGGCTCTATCTAGCCTTGAACTTGATTTTTTGCAGGGACTTAAAGTAGACTCCAAAGGAAGAGTAAGAATGGGGGGAGATATTTGACTTTCAGCCACTGATTATTTTCATGTTGGGGTGTTTCCTGATGTAGTTTGTCTGCTTAGTAACTCCTGAGAGAGCTCTCTTCCATGTGCTTGTCCCATGTAACTCTGTACCTGTTTAACTGTTTGCATTTGTAATGGCCCTTGAGGATCTCCACAGATCCACTAATGCAAAACCACCTGCATATGTGTTATTATAGAAACAGCAAAATATGTGACTGTCAAAACTGTCCTTTTGAGATTTTGGATGAATTTATGTGTAAGTTACGTATGTAACTCCCATACACAAACACACCTTTGGCTATTTGCTTGAAAGTCAGTTCTTGGATCTTTCAGTGCAAGCGTTTGCAGAGAGGCCACAGGGGGGGAGAACATATGTCATAACCTTAATGTGTTTGTAACCCTTTCTAAAAGAAAGGGCTCTTTCCTGACTCCCACTTAATCAACCATCTCATTAGATTCAGGAGAGCAGCTCGCTGCATGTCACAACTTGACTTCTGATAAAAGTTTACTGTCTTGTATGTTCACAGGGTTATTTTGTTGGCAGTTTCGATGTCACTCCCTCTTGTGTTTGTGGGTATGAAAGAATTGCAGTATTTAATCAGGATGCCCCTCTTGAGGCTCCTAAGATGCTCTCTTGTTTAAACTGCCTAAACAGGGATGCTTGGCCTATAATCAGTGGCAATTTCCAGAGGGGGGTCAGGGAACAGGCATATTCGGACTGGAAGTACGTTAGTAGGAAAGCATGTGCCTCTCGGCCGGGAGAGAGCTGTACGGAGAGGCCCCAGGAAACGGAGCGGCGGTGGGGAGCAGGGCCTGCTTCTGACTGCCCAGAGCTGCTGCTGCTGTTCCCTACATTTGGGACAGGGCAGAAGAGGCATTAAGAAGTTTTGGGAAATGCTGTGCTATAGCAAGCTGCAAGAGTCGCAGTGGCTCCCTTTAAGGCTCCCATCTCACAAGCAGAAACTTAGCGGCGCAGCCCGGTGGAGGATGCTCTGCTGCATCCCTGCGCTCTTCCAGCTTATGCCCAGCTGCCTCATACGTGCATTTAAATAAAAGGCCTCTGTGGTTCTCCAGCTTAATAGATACTGCTCTCTCATCTGAGTAGTGACACCAGACTCATTAGGAACGAGTATTTTGTTTGGGGTTAGTTTTCACTTTTGCCTTTGCAAGCAGGTTGCCAGGGCTGTTGCACTTGGCTGCAGAACACCTTGGTAGCTGAGGAGAAACGTTGCTGGCCAAGGCCGCGACGCCCTCGGAGGGGAGACAGGCCCGGCCTCCTGTGGGGGTCCCACAGGGTCCCAGCCCCACAGCACGGGCGATGTGGCGGTGCTGGCCCCAGCACGTGTGTTGGAAATGAGCTGTGGCTCGCACAGTGTGCCCAAAGGCAACATCCCAACTCCCGCCCCGCCTCACCTTGATGGAGATCAGCCCAACGATGAGCGGGAGGAAAACCATCTCCTCTCCGTCCCAGCTCTGCTTGCCGTTCACCTCTATTTTGCCTTTCAGTTTCCATCGCTGGCGACCGTAACGCATGAAAATCTGAGAAAGAAAAGTCCGTTTATGTTCTTGCCAAACCTGCTTTCTCAATACACGGATGCTGGAAAGGGTCAGAAATGAGTCGCAGGAACGCAGTGGTGCTGCCCTCCTGCTTCCCCATGAGCCAGAACACATGTTCTTTATTTTAGTCCCTGTCTAATCAATCTGTTCTTGCTGTTTCCCACTGTGGCAGGGCAGTGACCTTAGGCAGTGGCACAACTGCACGGTGTGAGACATCTGCATCTCCAGAAGTGGTTATTTCCTGTCCTTCTGCTATTCCCCTTGAGGATGAAGCAAAGCCTGGGTGTCCAGAAATTTGTTCCATCCCTAGAGGCAGGAGATGCATTTCCTCAGCGGAAGTGGAAATGCCTGACAAGAATAGGACAGAAGCATGCCCTCCTAGAACACAGCTAAATATACATAATATATATATTTAAAAGCTTGTAATTCTCTGAATAACTGCCATCTGTAATTTTAGTGTCTTGAGACATATGTCCCAATACAGGCAGATATACAGAGAAGAGCAGGTTCTTCACAGAACATACAGGGGAAACAATATCTATTTCCTGGAGTGTTGATGCTAATGAGCTTTAACCATAGCTATTAGCAAAATGGAGAACTTTATTTATTTATTTATTTATTTATTTTCTTTGCCTGTTAAATCCAACTGAAAGCCGACCCCAGACCTACCTCGTATTGATCTCCTGGACACAGGCGAGCGAAGCCGGCCAGACCTGAGGAGGAAGGACACAGGGAGATGCTGAGAAGGGCCCTGGCTGGCGGCAGAGGGCAGCAGTGCCCTGCCACAGGACGCCCCACAGCCTCAGAGTGGCATATTTCCCTTAACCCCCCCTTGCCATTCTACCCTTGTTTCTTCTTGCAGAAAACACGGGTATAGTCATCCTCAGACCTTCAGAAACCAAGACTGTTTCCCTCCTACCACCCACAGATCATAACTGGTCTAAAAACATCTTCTGTCTGCAAGTTCATTGCCTCCTGGTTTCCTGAATCTCAAAAATTTACGTTTTTCCAGCCATTCCCTAGTGGCTCAAGAGCTATATATAAGTCTCTATAAAATGACTTAAAAAAAAAAAAGACTTGTGGTTCTTTCAATAGCATCGTCTGCCTCTGGAGACTGCGCTCGCTGCCGTGAGAGGTAGGGCTGTTGGTGGTTAATGCTTAACACTGAGTTAACACTAACTGCGCGGAGCTGCAAAGTGCAACACGGGGCTGCTTGGCAGAGACCGGGCAAGCGAGGAGCCTCCTCCTGCCTGGTGCCTCCACATCGTGCTCCTTCCCACGGTATTGGAGTGCCTTTCAACAGAAAGCGCGTTAGGAAACATGGCTGATATGGGGAGTAGTAAATACCAGTTTGGGTGTGCGTTTGCTCGATTTTTTTTTTTTTTTTTTTTTGTAAGGGGTGACGTGGTGATGCTGTTTCCCTCTCAATAGCATGTATGTGAAGTGGGGAGCTGCAGGAGGCTGGGACTGAGCGGAGCCCTCGGAGACATCGCCATCCCTGTCCCTGCGAGGCCCCGTCACATCCGGTAGGTGGCTTTTCAGTAACCCTGTCCTCGTTCTCCACAGGGCTGAAAATTCACTGTGTTCTTTCTGGGGGTATTACTGTTTTCATCATGAAATGCCTTGGCCTAGTGCATAGGTGGGTTAAAATCTGCGCAGGTTGGCTTTACTTATCGAACTAAATCAGACCCACTACGAGGGCTGTTGGATCACCCGGATTCCTCATGCAGCCACGGCCTGTCGCTGTGATCTGCTGATCTCTTTCTTTGATCCAAACCAGTGTTTTCTTCGCTCCTCTTGCAGCTTTGCAGAACAAAGAGGTCCTTGCTCAAAGCTCGTATTACCAATTCCTTTCTAATTTATTTACTGTTTATAAATAATTTAAACTTACTAGCACTCCACTGCTGCTTCTCCCTCCCTAGGCATCCTTTTATTAGGGAATTTGATCTCCCCTGAGACACCTCACTGAGAGTATCTGAGGAAAATAAAAGGCCCTTTCTCTGCCCGGTGGATGGGGGGGTTGAAAACAAGGTTCAGAAACACGTGCACGCTGCCCTGGATCAAGATCAGTGAGAAGCGTCTGGTCTGAGTACACAGAGGTTGGGCAAGGGGATGCGAGGAAGCGGTGGGGGCTGTAAATCTGGGAACAATGCTCGGCTCTGCCTTGAGCTCTTTAGCCCCATGATGAGGGTTTCTGCAGGAAACAGCTCTTGGATAACTGCATGGCTCTTCAGCTGGGCTGAACGTACAGCATGAGCGTCCTGTATACGGCTAACATCAGGCTCTACCTGCTTGAAAGAGCTTGGCGCCTTCCCTTGCTCTGTTCCTGCACTTCAGATACGCACGGGCTGTTCCTCTGTGCGCCACAACAGGAAATGCAGGTCCCATACAGGGGCTTCCAAAATTAGGGTGCTCTTTTTTTAACAATATCAATCATAAAAACACAGCGTGGGCCCTTTACTTCCTGACAGCACTGTGTAGGCTGGCTTGCTTTTAGTGAAAATGACAGGATATAAAATATAAAATAACTAGTGCTGGAATGACTAGGAGCAGATCAGTGCTGGGAGAGGAGAACGTGGGTTGCACCAGCAGGTCCTAGGGTTAGCTGGATTTGCTGCAGGTAACGTAGGAGAGCAGCTTGGCGCCCGCTTAACGCTGGAGCTGCTCTGTGAGCGTTAGCCATGTCGGCAGCGGGGTCAAAGATTCATGAGAAAAAATATCTAGATGACAATCTCAAATGTCTTAATTAAAGAATGCCCAGCGATAAGGCCTTTCTCTTTGGCTGTTGCTTTCTGGGGTTCCTGTGTGTTACAACAACAGTATTTCAAAGCAGGTGTCTGCCTGTTCCCTGCTCTTGCACGTGGCAGGCAGTGTGTGGCTTCTCGAGGGCCCCCGAGCCCTGCAGGAGGATTTTGACCTACCACAGAGCGGGGACGACATGTTTTATCCTTGTTGCGGGTACGATACTGTGGTGTCTGCTGCAACCTGTGCTGTCGCAAGCTGAACACGTGCCCCTCGCTTACAAGAAACAAGGACCCGCTCCTAGGATGCGGCCTGCCGCAATTTCCTTCCCGCGCCGAGGGGCCTCGTGTCGGCCTCGGTGCGCCCACGCGGCAGCTTCGTTGTAAGTCGCTGCGTAGAAGCGGGTGGCCCTTTCTCTGTGCGGTGACTTTGACTTACACCTATGCATCCTTGACTGCCCTTGCAGCAGCGATGAGCTCTGAAGCCCGAGGGACGGAGCTGTGGTTGGGCTCGGGAGAGCGGGCCGAGCTCCGTCCCTCTGCGGCGAGGTGAGGAAGGAGCTACCGGAGATTGATCCAAGCTAGATCGCGTCCCGCCTCCTGCCGCCCTTGGGCACAAGGCAGCCGCACTGCTGGCGGTGAAGACGGAAGCGAGACCCTGTATGAGGGTTGTGAGCTCACACAGTCCAGGATTAGAGTTTTTTGGTTTTCATTTGCCTTAGTGGGCTCTTTGCAAGATTTCAAGTGAAGAATTATGAATATAGAGTACATGTATGTTTAGATCATGATGACTGTGGGATCTTTTTCTGTTCCCTTACCCTCTTCAGTCTTTTCTTTGAAATATTTAGTCCTAAAGGGTTAAAAACTTTCACAATACCTAAGGATTCACTAAACTTGCCTTAAAGTATATCTACATCATTAAAGTAGGCTTCAGGTAAAACTGTTTCGATGATAGTCAACCACCCCCAATCCTCTGTTATAAACTCAAGGAATAAAACTGGAAGATGAATTCCACCCCTGAGCTATATAGGTGTTTAAATGGTAAACTACTCCGAGTTCATTGCTTTTTTCACATTTGCTCAGAAGTGATAATAGTCAGAGTCAGCAAAAGCAAAGGACTTAGAAACAGCTGGTGTCAAATTAAGGAAGGATTTGGAACTTCAGCTTCACAGGCATTGACTTAATTTGCTAGTTATCTTCTTAAAGGGTTATGGAAATAGAGGCAAAAGGTACAGCTGCCTTTGAAACCAAATTGCTTAGGCTAAAGGGAGGAGTGATAGAGGGAGCCTAATTAGCCCCTCTCCCTTCAAAATGAGAAGAATCATCTCAGAAAATCTCCCTGTGCAACCTCAATGTTCCTAGCTACGTGATCTTTTCCACTGAGTATAGGTGTAAGTGGTGGGGGAAAGCCCAATCCTATCCTAAGTATACCTAAAATTATGGTGCAATGCTCTCAGTAATGTGCACAGAGAGGTTTCTCTCTCACGCAGGAGGAAGGGAGAGGTGAAAAGCAGTTACCTTTCATCTTGATGCAAAACTCCCCCAGTAGGTTTTCCAGCTCTGCTTCTATGGTACACATGTTCTGAGTTGGAGGAGAAAAAAAAAGAAGTCAGATAAAGCTTTTGCTTTCTGTTTTTTAAGGTCTACTTAGAAAGAAAATAGTCTATTATGCAGATGAAAGATATTTTGGGTTGAAATCAAAATGCCGGAGCCATCCTTGCTGTTTAGCTAGGTCTGGCCCCGAAGACCGCAGCTAAGCTGCGCCCGCTCCCACCGTGCTGAACGTCGCCCCGTGGCCCCTGCTGCTCCCCGAGACTCCTGCTCCTCTGCCCTCTCCGGCTGGGGCAGGTGCCAGGGGGAGCTCCTGGCCGGAGCGCCGCTCAGTGGGCATTCTGTCCGGCAGGAAACACCGACTGCATTAAGAAAAATTCTACAGGAGACGGGTACTGGGGTGACTGCAGCTCCTCCCTCAGGTCGCGGCAGGTTGCCACAGCTCGTGTGCTGCATAGGTCCATGCAGTGGTGCTAGGTCCTTCCCAATCGACCTCCTAAGCGTTTAGGAGGTCGGACACTGATCGGGATGAGCGGAGCTGGCTACGATATAGGATATAGTTAGGATATAGGATTTAGCAGATGTGGCCCCCAGGCAGCCTGCCCTTCCAAAATCTGCGCGGTGGGGAGGACTTGGTGGAGGAAACGTGGGTTTGGTGCACAGCTAAACTACTGTTCTTGAGCAGGAGTCCCCAGGATAACCGTGGCCTTGCAGAGCGTAAACACGGTCATTTCAGGGAACTCCCTGGGCCCGCACCACCCACTTTTGTGAATGGTTAAGTATTTGTGTGAGAGGAAAAATAAATAGCAGTGGTTCTTCACTGACTTTTGTTCTTAATTCTCCTATCTGGATGGGATCAGTGGCCAAGTTTCTATGGCCTTCAATGAGGAAAAGAGCGAAGGGTGGGGGACGTACCTCTGTGTACTCCTTGTAACTCCTATTGATCTCTGTTAAGCTCTCCCGAGCTGCTTTGCTGGCAGGAGACATGGCAAAAGCTTGCTTCATTTTGCTGGCACCGTCACAGAGGCGTCTTTGGATGCAGTAGGCTTCATAAAGCTCATCCACCTGGTGGGAACAATGAGGGCATTTGGAAAAACTTCAAAAAAAAAAAGGCAAAATAAAACCCAACCAGCAAATAATGAAATCATTTGCATTATATGAAAACCAAGCCAAAGAACTGGTAAACTGTTAGGCCCATCAGAGGGGTGAGCAAATGAATCTGTGATATTGCTGCAGTCTGTGAAACAGAAACGCAGCATAAGAATTACTTCTACTGTAAAACCTTTACTACAGCAGCAAGAGAGGCTGTCTGCAATTCCCCTGCTTTTCCTCCACACCTTTAACCACTCTCCTCCGTGACCATTTAACGCAGATGTGCAATATGTAGAATGGTAACAGTGTGGGGGAATGCAGCAAGCTTCTAAAATGCCCTGGGGTGGCAGAGCCCTCTCAAAGGCAACGGCAACGTCCACGCTGCCAGCTGGGACCATGGCTGGCTTAACGTGAGTGCCAGCAGCATCTTCTGTATCCCTGACTGCAAGCAGGGGGTGGAGACCGTGCACTATCTGATGAGGAGGTGATGCTGGGAGCAAGTTTGTCTTCTCTCTGCCCATCCTCTAGAAACTGGGAGTCCCTCAGCATGACTGAGGCACACAAATTTAGTAAGTGCTCTTTAGTAAGAGCTAAGCACGTGCAGGTTAAACCTTCACCGAGGTCTAGCTTCAGTGTGCAGTGGATTTAAAATTATCTCATGTTTTGATTGCCTTTTTCCTTCCAAGCCCTGCACTGAATGTATATATTTACTCCAGCTGAGTTGTTTGGTGGGGCTCCACAGTCATATAGCTCCATGTGTATAAACATACCTGCTGTGTGCAGGAGACAGAGGAAAGGAACAGAAGCTGTCTTCTTATTTCTGCTTTTATTGTCCCAGCTGCTAAGGCAGGACAAGGCTTAGTCGAGCTGGTCTCAGCAACTGCTCCTGCTCTCACTGCGTGCTGGTGCCTCTCTGCTCGCGAGGGCACTGCGCTTCCCGAAGGCTTCCTGCTGCCTGTTCAACAAGACTAACCTGGATGCCTAGCGGTTGGAGCCACTGATTCGAGGGCTCTTCAACCAAAGCAGGAACTGCCTTGTAAGTGAAACAGCTCTCCAAAAAGTCTACACTACACTACACTTTATCTTAGCCAAAAGGCTGAGAAGCGATGTCATGAAGCCATGAAAGGACAGGTAGCATTTTGCCATTTCAGTTACAAAATGAGCTTCTCGGAGCCATACCCACCACTGTGGGCTCTTACAGTGTCTCTTCGGAGCCGCCACCATCCCTCACACTAAAGCCGACTGCTGCAGTTTCCTCTTGGCTTTGGCTGCGGCGCTCGGGGTGGCGCAGCCACCTGCCCTGCGCCAGCCGCCGCCGCACTCGCGGTGCGTCCTCTCCTCCCCGCTGCGGCACCACAACAGGTAGGCAGCAGGAGGCGTCGCCGCGGCTCCCCTTCGGCACCGGCTTGTGCTTTTTTTCGGTGCCGAACGCGTCATTTGAAACAAAAAATGCTTCTTGGCTTGTCCAAGCCCGCGGGGCGTTAGTGCAGCACAGCTCCATTCTCTTTGTATCTGTTGCTGTGGGTTACCGAAAAATGAGCTAACGTACTCGGGAAGCTTGAGTAATACTGACCAGCATTACCTCTTGCGTTCGGTGCTTTTCATTCCTATTATAAACACCGAAATCATGAGCTCTGAGCAGGCTGGAGTGGGAAGGACTTGAATAGAAATGTTCTTTAAGCAATAATTTTGCCATTCAGACTGCCAGCAAGGAAGAAAGCGGCTTGGGGGAGAAAATTTCAACCTTTTGCTTGATGAGTTTTTTCAGCTCCACGAGTAAGAGAACGCTGAAATTAAAGGGTTTGGATGGGTTGTCATAATTGGAGCACCGCGCGCTGCATGAGCACTTTTCAAATGGCTCTCGGGAGACATTTCATCCATCAGAAATAATTCATTCTTTTGTCAGGCTCACAAAGGTAACTAATCTCTAGGAGATATGTTTATAACTCAGAGAATACACGCCACGGGTTCAGTCCAACACTAAAATGTATTAGTGCAAGTCGCAAGTACCTCTGCCGAATCGTGCGGACTGATTCTAACCAACGGGATCAAGTGGATGTGGACCCCAAATCACACTGCAAAACTGCTAGCAGTGAAATCCAGGAGTGCTTCCAATATAACTGTGATATATTATGAAGATACTTGTGGAATTAAATTATTTTTAGCTATAACTCTCTATGTACCTACAGCTTAAAAGCCAGCATGCTGTGAAATATTTTTTTTTCCAAGCAAGTGGCTGACCCTATGATTTCTGGGTATCTAAAGGCACATGGGAGAGTCTCAGGGCATGGAGAACTAAATGCTGGACCTCAGAGAGTGCAGCCTGTTCTACAAGCATGTCTCAGTCTCTGCCCACCAGGCCATTGCCATAAAAACACAGAGTGTAGGAGAGACTTAGCTGGTGTGCAGGGACAGCTGAGGGTTTCCTTTCCTAAGAGCATAAGAGCAGGTGCAGAAGAAAGACGACAGGGCTGTTGCTCACCTTGCTGATGTGGAACTCCAGCCGCCTCATGTATCTCTCAACTGCTTTGATTTGCTGGGGGAAACAAAGAGGTGGAGGGTGAGGTTGGAATAAACCAGAACGACATCCCGCGGGAGCCGCTTTCCCGTCTTCGGGTCCCCCTGAGTCTGGATGCACTGTCCGTGCATCCGGAGTCAGGTGTTTCATCTTGCTACAATTAATCTGCTGGTGAAAATGGAGCTCACTGATGTCTATACCCAGTATGTTTTTAAACAAAACACTTGCTTTTTAATAGCTTCCTTTGATAGAAATTCCATGCTCTTTTTCAACTCTGGAAAAAGAAATGGAATCTTAGCATTTTTAGGTCAAAACACAGTATTTTCAGTAATATGAAAACCTGTATTAAAATTCATCAGGTTTTGTGTTTCAACATCGATTTTTTTCCTTAGTAAGCTGTTTCTGAATACAAAAACAAGTTTGGCATGTTGATGAGGAAAGCCAGACTTGTTAAGAAAATGTTTTTTTGAAAGCTTTTCTTTTGTTTTACCCAGGATTTCCAGCAGGGAGGACATATTTTCAAATTTTCAGCTAGTTCTTCCCCAGACTGGCAGGGCCAGGGCTGAGCGAGGATGGCCTAGCCTAGAGCTACCCCAAGCCTGCCTCTAGCTGGATTCACTCCGTTACTGAATTTGTCCCTCTCCCCTCCGTGAATGCCTAGGTTATAAAGCACTGAGCAGCCCAGAAGCAGAGAGAGGCCAATTCTCCCTGAACCCCTCTGCAAACCTGCCTGGGGTCCAGTTTGGATGTGTGCAACCCACCAGGAAAAGCTGCTCCTTGAGCCTTTTGCGAGCAGCTGGCAAGACAGGAGGTCTCTGCCTCCCCTGCTGCACTGGCATGGATCTGCTTCCTACTTTGTGCCCTTGATGGTGCCAGTTTAACCTGGTAAACCCTGAGGAAAATACTATCTAGTCATCAGGGCAACTTCTCCCTCAATGGTGTTAGTGTGGTTAATAGACCAGGTTGAGAGAGGTTTTCTACACCAACTAGATGCACTCTGCAGATATGAACATTTCCTTGCAAAAACAGTGCCAAAGAGAGTAACGTACCTTATCCAAATCATACAGGACTCCCTGCAACAGAGAACAGATGAAACTGTGATTAACTTTCCAACATAGCATCATTAGAGAACTGTGAGAAAGTAATTTCTAAGTGAATGGAAATCTAAAGCAGCCTCGTGGCTGCAGAGCAGGCAGCTAAGAGGAAAGAGCTGCATCTGTGCAAACTCCCTCCAGCCTCTCCCACCCATGGCTGCTCCAGTACCCATGGAAAGTTACTGTATAATTAAGAGCATAACACGTACCAGGCGTGAGTTTCTTTTCATGTCTTTTAGCTGAGCAGTCAACTTATCCAGCTCCGTCTGGTGAACGTCCAGATACTCGCTGTAAACACAAACCAGAGAGGGACTTGGGCACTTCGGGGCACCGAACCGAGCTGCTTGCTCACCATGGGGAAAGAAAATCTGGGCAACAAGTGGCTAGATGTGCTTTCCAACAAAAAGTGATTTATGCTCATCTGTCCCTAAAACAGCTCCTTGCTGCCTTTTGGGCAATAAATAGGAGCTGCTTCTTTAGCTGGGTGTAACAGCTCAGTGTTTTCCTTATGCTAAACAACCAGTTTCGAGTAAGCTAATCCACTCCCTAGTTTATGGGCTGATGCCTTCTAATTGCTGTTCTTGTATTATTAGCTAGTAAAAGCCCCGATAACTTCTGGGGCGTTTTATCTCGTGTGTGGTATGTATGAGCCTCTCAAATAACTAAAGGAAATTCAGGGAAAAAAAAAAACCCTCTAATGCTGAAATCCCAGCTATTAGGAGCTTTGCCGCTTTGCTATCAATTTGAGCAGAGTCAGAATCAACCCCCCAGATATATCTGTTTCTTGAACAAATATTTCAAATGGTGAATTTTACAATCCAGGTTCCTCTCCTGTGATTAGAAATCCCTACTCTTGCTTTAGGCTCTAAAACGTCAAAGAAAGCTTGAATCATGCAGCGTGCCAAAGGCTCTTACTCCAGGCCGTTCTTTAAGGCTCTGTAGACTTCCTCCATCCTCTTAGGCTGGGGCTCTTTAGGTGTGGTGCTGTTCTTATGGCCCAAATTATGCATTTTCTTCACCTTTGCTTGGGGCTTCTTGAGTGCAGAGGAATTTTCAATAAAAGAGTTGCACCTGCAAAATGAACATTAAAGAGGAGAAAACCCCTATAAATCAGAACAATTTCAAAGGAGCACAGCTTCAGGAAATCTTCCTGATGTTATCCTTGCTAGCAGAAAAGGATCTGCTTATGTGCCTGCCTACTGGAGGCCTGTATTTGTTTACAGGCCGAGAGGTCTGAGCAGTCTGGGAGGCAACGGTATCAGCTTTTGATGTGCCAGTCACGTCCACAAGGTGCGAGTGCTGGTCTGGAAGCGCTGCCTGAAGTCTGAGACTCATCAGACACCTCTGTGATACCGGGTCTGTCCTGCCCCGCGCTGCTCGGCCACAGCAGTGGAAGGGCTGAGCTACAGCCGGGCGCTAAAAGCAAAGGGATCCTCCTAATCCAGCGTATAAAGGTGGGGGATGTCTCTAAGGTGGCTTGGCTGCGTGTCTGGCTGGAGAGCAGCACTGTGCTGGTCTAGGGCAGCTCCGTATGGTGAGCATGGGTAGTCCTGCTGGATTTAGGGGACTCTCTGGTTGCTCTCCTGTGAGCCCGTCAACTCAACAGCTGTCCTTGACTTCACTCAAAGCCCCCCTTCCTGCCCAGCCAAAGGAAGGGGCGACCAAGGGCTCCTCCGCCAAGTTCTGCTCCGCTGCCGGCTGGGCCGTCAGGCAGCCCCGCTCCTGAAGGGGGGTGGCTTTGGATTCACAGCAGGGTGGCAGCGAGCACGCTGTCTTTTGGGTAGCATTGGCCATAAACTGGGATAGTGGGAAGCGTGTGGTGCTCCTGCAGGGTTTGCAGGTTGGGAAGGTTTCAGAGATAACTCTGAGATTTTGTCACAAGTTCGCGGAACAGGAAAGAGCCCTGCACTAAGGAGTAGGGGGAGAAGACAAGTAGGCTTTTAGTAGCAAAGATACAGAATCACAGCTTGCTTATACAAACAACAGAGAGATTTTTAGCCTACAGCATTGTTTTTCTGCAAGTCAGAAAGAAGATGCTCCTCTCTTCCCTCTTTTCCACCCCCACCCTCTAAAGACCAGGGCTCCTTTAACGCCTGGCCAGAAACTCCCCTTTAAAGGGCAGAGTACTTGCCTGGAGCGCCTTTCCTGAAGACCGCTGAAGCCAGCAAAGGATTGGCTCCTAATAATCCCATTAGGACCTCCTGGGGAGAATGAATGTGATCCTATTGACATGATTTCCGGCAGCCTGGAAGATATTCCTGGAAAACAAAAGGAAGGAGGTCAGTGGCGATGGTGAGCAGGAGACAAGCTGTAAGGCAGGGCCTGCCCACTATTCATCAGAGGTGCTGCAGGGAGCTGCCTCCCACCAGGTGCGGGGAGCCCACAGACCTTCATGAATAGGACTCTCCATGTAGCTTAGTTTACTTAGCTGGGTTGCTCCAGCTTTCTGAACAAAGAGCAAGAGCATCTGCAAAGGGGTTTCCTTTTCATGGAAACAAAAAGCAGAGATGGCTGGAGCTTTGTCAGACAATTTGTTCGTATTATCAGGTTGTCCTGCTTCAAAGATAAAATGGTTCCATTTTCACTTCTTAGTCCCAGAGTCTTTTTGGTCCAACAGCTCAGATTGCTGGAGACATGAGACTAAACCAGATGCTTTGGTGTGCAAACCCCAGCACTGTCCCTGGGGCCTTGTGCCTTGCCTGGCACACATCTCCCCCAGGCTGGTTGCCCCGTTTGCTATGTCAGTGGCCAGGCTGTGCTGGAGATGACTGCAAAGCTAGAAGAGAGCAGCCCTGAAGGGAAATTCATCATCACTTTGAGGTGTTACTATACAAAAATTGTAATGAGGGTTTGCTTGGCGTGAATGAAGGCCTACATCTCCCCGTGATCCTTCCTTGCGCTCCTGGCAGCCTTGCTGCAGAGGGAAGGCGGTGTGGACGTGCGTGCTGCGACACCCCAGGGATGCTCTCCCCGATGGCAAGAGGCGGGTAAACAAGTCCCAGGCGCCACATCTCTGTCTTCCAAGCACCCAGCGGGGCCCCCAGCAGCCCTGCGAGGAAGCACGTGGTGCACCCAGGCTTTCTCCATGCCCAGCTCCGTGTTTGTGGGACAACCCTGCTGCGCACTGAGTGGAGCAGCCAGCCAAGCAGAGGTCTCTGCTGCATCGGATCCGTGCTGCCCCGAGAGCTTGCTGCAGGGAGAGGAGCAGCTGGGCCCGGAGTTGCCTGCATGGTGTTGAGGTGGTGCTTGTGAAACCACAACCTAAGAACTGTGCTGCGGAGAGCGAGCTTAAGCCGTCTTCTCATCCCTGCAGAAAGGGATGACTACAGGTGCCCTAAAAAGAGCAATATGCAGGTGTCTTCACAAGCCTTCACAACCCAGTGTGTCTACTAAGAATAAGCACTGGAGCTACATGGTGCCTCCACTGCAGGCACTCGCTGGAGAAAGCAAACACATAGGGAAAGGCCATGCACAGCCTGGTTATGCTTGATTTGTAAAACTTGGCTGGGCATATATGCTTGGAGGTGGCATTAGGCATGAGGGCAAGTTACTACTCCTCTTCAAAGCGGATTCTGTTGCTCAAGACGAGATGCTTTGTCAGAAATATATATATATCTTTTTAATAAGAGCTCTGCCAACACTATTTCTTCTAGTCCCCAGATTGTCAATGCTATTAGCTATGTGAAGTTTTCCCTATTACACAATCGAGAGCAGTGATCTTCATGTTACAAAGTGACAACAGAGTAGGTCCCGACGCGGCTAGACAGCCCACACGGATACGATCTCGGCGTTGTGACATCTGGCTTTCTAATTGCTCCCAATTTTCTTCTCTGCTGAAACTACTGCATAGCTTTTATCTATTCAGGCAGTCTTGCAAAGCTCTGCTTGTGTGAACCTCGTGCCCCTTTTATCTGAAGGTTGGGAGCCACCTACCTTTCTCTGAAAATAGACTAAGCTACTTCTTGCAGTGCTTAATGAGTCCCATGAGCGCCCAGGATAGCGCAGCACTTCACTGAGCTCATTACAGCCCATTAATCAGGTGTTAGCTGGGTGCCAGGCCTACATGTGAGCGTTGAGGATGCTGTAGCGCTTACACTCGCAGTGCTCCACGCCAGGTCCTTCAGGCTTCCCTTGGGCTCCAAGGGCTGTGTTTGTACCAGCAAAATAAACATTACCAGGGAACATTCCCGGGCACTGGAACTCGACTGTAAAGCTGTGAACATGCTCTCTGTCATTGCACAGCCTGTGCCAACTAAAACTTTCTCGAATAATTCCCAGGCGTGTTTGGGGGATTAGCGTGGGCCAAAGGCTATTCCAATAAGCGCTTGGATGTGGCCAGGCCCTCTTCAGAGCGTGAGGGAGTTGCACAGTTGAAGGCCCTTCCAGTCTGGCTGGCCCCAGGCCAGGAAACAGACTCAGGCACCGCTGATTTACTGGTACAGGAGCAGCCCCAGGGCGCAGCTCCATGGCTCCGTCCTACGAATACGAAACCAGCCGCCTCGGTCCTGCTCTCGTCCTGCCCCTGGCCGGCGCCTTCTGCCTCCTCCTCTGCTGGCACCGGCGCTGTCACCTGCTGAGCTATCGCAAGAAGCTCATCCGCAGGAGCTGTAAACAGACCCGGGATAAACTTTGCAGCCGGAGGGACTCCCTTAGCTGGCTCCCTGCCGGAGTTGGCCCAAGCACAGGCTGGAACTCACGGCAGGGAGAGGAGGACAGGGAGAGGACGCCGGAGCGGACGAGCAGTACCCAAGAGGACCGGAGATCTCCACGTCGAGGCGCTTAAGTTGATTTACCCTGGGATAAACACACTCCAGGCGCAGCTGGACGTCCTTGAGCCTTGTGTCCGCGAACGCCCAGCCGTGGCCTCACGTTCACCTCAGGCTGCCCTCGCTGCCCCCTCAGCAGGGGGAGCTGCTCGGCCTGGCTCGCAGCGTGCGGGCCGAGCTTGCCGCTCCGCGCTCCGTACAACGCCCGCGCTCCGCACAACGCCTGCGCTCCGACGGCTCAAACCCAGCGGGAGACTGCGCCCCAGAGACCACGTGGAAGCTGCCTGATCCCCGTCCCCGTGGGGTTTGCACACCCTCTTCTCTCTAGTTTTATGAGCAACTTTAAAACAGTAACATTGCGTGCTGCATGCTCCAATGTGCATACAAAGGTCTGCATTAAAAGTAGAGTCTAGAAATCAGAAAATGCTTTGTGAGTGTTGAGCATTGGCCTCTGGTGACAGGACGATCAGCACACCCCAGAGAGCAGCCGGTGACGTGCGAAGGTAGAAGCTACAACAGCCCTGCCAGTCACGGAGGTCTCACTGCACGAGTATCAGCCGTGTCTCAGAAAATAAGTGGAATAACAACAAATTGAAGCCGGCTGCTAGTCATGATGACTCTGCCTATAGTAACACAGTTACTTCAGATTCAAAACGCTTGTTGAAATGCTAACATCATCCACGAGATGAATATCTTCTGTATTGAAGTGAATGAAATGTGAGAGAGAATGTCAATCTGAACAGCATCTTCGTGACTGCTTTTGAGTGTCTGCATACACTCTGGAAGGGCTTTTTTTTTTTCCTTTGGAGAAACTTAAAAATTTAATAATTCTGAAAAAGGTATCTATTGGTTTAAATTTGTTTGTTTGCTCTCAAGTGCTTAGGTGGTTTTATATTGCTTTAGCAGCTAACACTTTCCTCACAACACCAAAAGGAAGTGTGGAAGGAGCACAGCTGAAATACAGACTGAAGATCTGCCTAGAGCTACTTTGGCTTTGCATTTCTATAAAATGGTCAGCACTCCGAGTCAAGATAGGCTCAAGCTTTATATAGTTTTTCTGATTAATATATGTGTTCGATTTCTGTCCTGGAGAGAGCGGTGACAGAAGGAACAGCTGGGTGTCAGGAATGACAAGAGCACACAGCTCTCCTCGATTGCTTTTCAGTTGCCCACGTTAGAGCTTGACCCCATTGCCTGAACGCAGTCTATACTGAAGACTCAAGCTTGTATTGTTGCTGTCTCAGATAGTTCCAAGAGGCCCTCACGAAACTGCCCTGAATGTTTCCAGCAGCAGCCATGTAGCCGAGGCTCCTGCAAGCTCCGTGTCCCCAGATTATTTATGGCTCCTCCATCTAGTGAGTACGCCTTGGGTGATGGGCGTTCGTCACATGGTTGTAAAATACTCTGCAAAGGGGGGGCATATCTTCCATGCCTATTAAATCATTCATAGGCCTCTGTGCTTTTGGCTATTTGACTAAATAAATCTATCTCTAAGTTCAGTTGTATGCTAATTTTAGGCATACCACATCGATAGTAACTAGTATAATTTCTGTAGACTCAGCCCACAAGCATTTACACAGATCTCTTATTTGTTTGACTGCTATCCCTACAGATAAACACTGGTTGGAAGATGATACTAAGGGGACTTTGGCGGCACTCTGATGTGGTGACCAGGTTTCAACATTTGCATTTAGTAATTACATGAAATAATGGCACTGTCTTCTAGCAATGATATGCATTTTGCTATCAGCATGCAGCACGTTGTGCCACGCTAAAATGGTATTAAATGCTTTGGATATTCCAGAGTTCCACCTCAGCAGCGCATCCAGCTAATACGCTTACATTTTTAAACCTGCATAGCTGAGGCACCCCAATACTTGGTTAAGAAACCCACCGGTCTGCTAACTGCTGTTGTAAATATGCACAGTGTATGAGCATAATTAATATAATTAGCATTGCTTATGCTAATTGCATAGCAGCTGAACAGATTAGCCCATCAGCACAGCCTAGGGATAAGGTGAAAGGGTATCGGCGCTCCTCCTCTGCCCCTTCACTGGCAGCTTGGAGTAGGGAATGGCAGATAAATGACAGTGCCTCGGGCCCTGGGGAAATAAAAGGCCCATCTCTTCCCATCTCCTCTTTCATTATGGAAACTGAGCAGAACAGCTGAGTCCCAGCTAATTAGAGGGGAAGGGATTCAAGAATATATCACTTCCACGGTGCTGCTCTCTTTTAATCACCCTTGGAATGGACTTCCATCTCTCACAATGTCATAATATTTGATAAACAGCACAGAATTCAATCCAAGTGAACAGAAGGGAAATACAGTCAGAAACAGGTTTGCTAAATCCAGCCTGATTTTCGTTTGGTCCCTTTGTTGTTTGCTTTCTGCATGTGAGCAAAGAAGACCCTATATTGCCTGTAAGCTCCCCGTTTACGTCAGGGAGCTGCGTGCCACTGAGGGTGCTTGGAGGAAAGGCTTCAGGGCCCTTTCAGTGCAGTGTCTAATACTTG
>NW_010582737.1:160918-182674 GCF_000705375.1 Tinamus guttatus
ATCATCTGATTCTGAATGCCAGATCAAGGCTCAGGAGCTTGGGAAATATTGCTTAAAACTCTTTGGAGCCTGAACAACCTCACCCACCCCCAAATGCAAGATGAGACAGGGGAAATCCTACTATAAGGAAATCATCCTATTATCAATTTTTAGTGCCCCTGGACACTGTGAAGTGTTTGATTCCTCTGCCCTGTCTCTTTAATTTATTTTCTTGCACTGTTTTCACCAGTAGTGCTTAACTCTGCACTTCCTGACCCTGTTGTTCTGTGACTGTCACACCCTTGATACATCAACCACAAAACCTTTGTTTTTAGCATATATGCAGGGGGAAACTTATTTCACAGGCTGTGGACTGCGCTTGAGTTGTTAAAGGAGTGAAGTTGCTTGTGCCATCAACCCGTTCTAACCCAGCTGCATTTATTTCGATACTTTACTAGGGGCACTGGACAGCAAAGAACTTGCATTTCACTGAACTTTTTTACAGAGGTGCCCAGAAACATTAAAAAAGCCCTTGGAAAGAATAGCAATTTTTTGTCTCAAACTTTGAGCAGACACTTGTTTTGAAAGCCTAACAAGTTGTCTGAGCCCTCCTAGTACGTGGTTTCTCCCTGGCTTGTAAGTACCTTCCTCTTTTCTCTGAGGGCTAGTTAAATGACACTTTTTTGACTTTTTTTTTCCACTGCAGTTATTATTAGTGATCTAGAAATGTTGTCAACAAATATGAACCAAATAAGTTGCCTTCAAGACAGAGAGAAAGAAAAAAGAAAAAAAGAAAAGAAAGATGAAAGACCTTTAATTAAAAAATAGGCAGGCAGCAAAGCAGCAAGTGTCTCTGATTTGACTTATTTTTAAATCCCAGGCATCTCGGAATCCATCACTTCTGCAGCGAAAGCGGAGCCTCACGCCCTGTTAAAAATAGCCCTCCAGCTGCCTCAGCGGGGGAGCCGCGGCCTGCGCGGCCTCGCGGGGGCTCTCGCCGTCCCGCATAGCTCCGTGTGTGCCGTGGGGCAGGCGCCCAGGGAAGCAGCTGTAAGAAGCAGGTGAGCGAAGCACCGAGCATGAGCAGGAAAGACCAAGTGGGCTCCGTATGTCAGCACCACCCTTGTGCTGCAGGCTGAGGAGGTCTGTCCGTGTTGCTGCAGAAATAGGCTGTACACCTGAGCTCAGGGGCTAAACATCTCCCATTAGGCTCTATCTATCTAGTTCAAGTAAACAGTGTTGCCTTGGTGATGAGGTGTGGGGATTTTCCTCTCCTCACACTGCAACCAGTATGCCGCGCACGTTCCCTTTCCTTGGGGGCACGCGGTGAGCTGAGAGGACAGGTAGGGCTTGTGGGGAGCTGCCAACACTTCCAGAACATTCATCCATCATCTCAGAGAGCAGGATCACCCCTGCTTAATACACACGTGGATGTTGGTCATTCATTACTTCAGAGATACTTGGCACTCAGTATTTTAGCAAATGGAGACATGTAAAACACCGTGTGGGTGAAAATATAGGAGGGAGGATGTCTCTGTATTTCTTTGAGAAACGCAGAGACATCAGCACATCCCCTGGAATACAGTGCTGATACGTACATAGACATGGTTTGCTTGAGAATACATCGGTTTGATAGACTGAGCAGAGTGGATAAGCATTAGTCATCCTCAGCAAAGCATGGCTGGCTGTAGGGGGTGAAGGAGTGGTTGGTTGTGGCATGGAAAGAAGCCTGATCTGATGGTTCATGGGCAAGCTGTGACACTGACCCTCCCGTGTGACTTCGGACAAGTCCCTGAGCTGTATTTCCAAGGAAAGCAGAGCATTTTGACGTGTTTTGGGTAACGAAAAGATTGATTTGCCTGCACTGCTCCTGTGTGAAGAGCATGTCTCATCTTTCAGACTTTTCCCTCATTTCTCTCTCAGATGAGCAGGTATGTTCTGATACAACAGGCTGGGCATGTAACCATGAAGAGTAGCTACATTTCATTTCATTTAAATGTCAAAGCTGATCCCCAGCCTCAGAGCTAAGATTCTTTTCTTTTTCAAAAGGACAGTTCATAAGGATATTAAGCCATCTTGCACATTTTTTTAAACATACCTTAAAAGTTTGATGTAATTCCAGTTCTGCTGGGAGCCTTGATGGGTAGCAATGCTGGGGAGCCCTAGCAGCACGTGGGGCCTGGGCAAGGAGAGGACTCCTGGGGCTCTTGACACCTCACTGTGTACTAAGACAAGGCTCTTGTGTGCTGAACTGGAGCACACACTTACTCTACATTATGCAAAAGACGGCTTTGCTTTTTCTCCCCCTAATTTGGAAACATGGACTGGATTTTGTGCTGGCTTTATAGGAATAACTGAAAAGTAGGTCAGGTACCATAGGTATAGCCAGAAGGTAGAGACAGGAGGTGGGAAATGCAGGTGCGAGGAGAGGTCAGTGCGGAGCAGCTGTTTGAAAGGGTCTGTAATCGCTGTAATAACTCACAGTCTAATTTCTAGATGCATCACTCGGTGCTAGCTGGGCCCGTGCGCCTGCAGTGCAGAGCTGAGAGCCTGCATCCTCCGCACGCAGATGCGTGTGAGCTGATCTCTAAGGACCCGCCATGCCAAAGCCCTGCGCCAGGCTATGCTGGAGCCATGGTGTGAGGCCTCCTCGCCTGTGTGAGTGCTCAGGTCTCTTATCTGTGAACACCAGAGTCTGCCGAGGGAGATGACTGAGGCCCCAAACTTCCCAGCAAGCCGTCAGCCCATGGCCAGGGATTGCACCTGGGCCCCGGAGCCACAGAAGTGTTCCCAAGACCTGCAGTTTATACAGGCTTTAGGAAAAAGACGTGTCTGTTTGGTTACAAGCAGCTTTCTGCTGCTGGAAGTTACTTGCTTTTAATGAAATACCATGTCAAAATCTCAGGCATTTACAGTCACTAAAAATTAAAAAGCATTTTTTTGCCAAAATAGGTATGCTGTCTGTGTGTAAAACTCAAGTCACTCTTCAATTAGTATAGTCATTAAGGCCATGAAAGAAATGAAACCTGTCACCAGCTGTACTTTCAAGAGGTTCCTTCTCTAAACTTCTGCACAATACAGCTGTGCTCTATTAAACAATGACCTTGTTTCGGAGAAGAAGTAGATGTGCTTCGCTGAACCCAGGCGTAGTCATTTGCAAAGTCTCCTCAAGCCTTTCAAAGCAGATAGCAGAATGTGAGGGCAAGGCTGTTGTTAGAAAACAAGCAAATCAACTAAGAGACCTTCTTCCAGGAAGAACACCTTCGAGCCTTAAATAGCTACGGCAAGAGTCAGCCTGAGTTTATGTGAAGATATTATTTTCTGAATATACTCTATCATCCTGCTACGTGGCCTGGAATTTCAATGGACAGCCAGAAAAATCAATGTTTTGGACTATTGGTAGATGAAAATAGTAGAATTATCAATAATGCTGCAGAGAACACAGAAGTATTTTGCAAATGTTTTTGTTTGCATGTGGTAAAATGTCAGAGCTTTATTATAGTCTGTATCAGTGGGAAAATATTTTCCCTTTATCTTTCTCAAAGAAGGATTTTACGCTGCAGCTTAAAAATAGTCAAGGAGCTCTGCTGATTTTCAAAAAACTTACAACATCATGGGATTTCTAGAGAAGTATGAGTTAATATTCTGTCACTAACAGTGTGACAGCCGACAGTGATATGGCTTAGTAATGGCATAGCTGATGTAGAAGTCATCTAATCAAAACTGAGGGACATGGGATATAATCAAGACACTTCCATAGAAAGGTTCACAGAAAATAATTGTGTTGATGCTAGGCTCGGACTTATGCGAGAAATGAAGCATGGCGCTGCGTGAGGTCTTGTCTAATAAATTTGAGTGAGAGGAGATCAATCTGGGATTTGCAGAGAGATGCAAAGCAAGTCGCATAGACCTAATCAAGCTGAGGAACCAGCAGGGGTGACAGTTATTAGGGCGAACCTGTGCAGATTGGGTCTGCCCCCATGGGATTTAACACTTCTTTTTGAATGACTTTAACCAACACTTAAAATTGTCACTGACAGATTTTACAGATGGCACAATATTGGAGGAAGTGATAAATAACAGAGGGAAGAGACAACAGGGAGTGAGCTGAGCTGATTCATCTGGTTTTAGTATGGGCATGTCTGTGAGCAAAGATACTGGCCATAATTAGAGGACAGTGTTTGCCTTGAGATTTTTGGCACCAAAAGGCCTGATGAGTACAGAGGAGAACCTCGTGAAGAAGAGAATCTTGCATGGTGCTGGGACTCCAAAGGGCTCAGTCAGTCCTTGTATTTATTAAGTGATCCTTGTATATGTATATTAAGTATGAGTGAAGAGGTTGTGTTAGCTCTGGGCGACTTCTTGGGGTAAAAGTTTTGGAGCAATGATGTGCTCCATGCTGCTGTCCACATCTCCAAGGATATGGTCTCAAGCAGAGCCATGAAAATGCTTAAAAGATTAAAGAACATTCCTCTGCAGAAAGAGCCAGTGACACCAGTCTGTTTGCCAAAGGCTAACACTGGTCCGAATGCATGAGAAATATCTAGATAGTAGTAGTGAATTCCCTGCTCTCCTGCACAAGAGAATAGCAAATTCAAAAAAATGGACAAATACTACTTTAGAAGCAAGACACAGCTATTTTTCACTGTGATAGTGGCCAGACACTGAAACAACTTAGAAAGGGTCATGGCAGATTTACCATTACTGCTTTCCAAATCAAGACTGGATGCTAAAAAGAAAAAAAAAAAAGCCTCCACCCTAGGACCTGTGTGAAACTGAAAGTCAGAGCTCAGCCAATGACAAGGGGCTGCATCTGGGCTGCAAATCTATGGCTTAGTTTTAGCTGGTCTGCCCATTTCTTCCCACCTGAGTGGAGTGTCCCATGACCTTCTTCCTTCCCGTGTGGATCCCACCCAGCCTGGGGAAGTGACCTGGGACTCCCTGGGTCAACAGTGCTGCAGAAGTAACAGGCAAAAATTTAAAGTTTCCCACTAACTCATTGATGAGAAAGGAGAGGAGGCTGAAGGCAGGGAGCCTGTTTATGTGGGCCTTTCACCCAGCAAGCCTGCAGACCAGGCTCTTGGGCTGAGCTAGGGTAAATTTGGTCTCTCTTACACACGGATGAACTTGAGAGGCCATCAACAGCCTCGCAGGATCATAGGATGATGCAGGTTGGAAGAGACCTCTGGAGGCCGTCTAGTCCAAACTCCAGCTCCAGGCAGGGTCACAGAAAGGTATTCATTTTTTTCCTGCCTTTGAGGCAGGACTGAGGCAGGACTCCTGACTATAACTATTGCTAGATTGGCCCTGCCAGAAACAACTTATCTAGAAGGTGGAAAAGATTGCAGAAGAGCTGTATCTTTGCCTTTAGACAATGTGATATAAATGACAAATAACCCGAACACATTTCTCTCCTTCTCCCCCCTGTATTTCTAGTTGAGAACATAGGCTACAGAGCAATGAAGCCTAAATTGCACCAGCTCTTCAAAGCACTTGAAAATGCCTATATTGAATTGGAGCATGGCTTTGGCTGGCTGTGGGAAGCAGTCTCCACCTGTGAGGGCTAATTGTAAGGAAGACAGCAGGGTGTTTTTAATATGAGTTCATTTGCCCAGTGGCATCAGATCTTCCCTTGACTATTACGATCTCTTTCTAAGTGAAAATATTTTGACCTCTGTTTTCTTCAAATCTGTTGCCCTTCTGAGCTAGGACTACATCATAGAGTACAGATATTCATGTGAGAAATGTATCTGAATACAGGCAGTACATCACTGCTTTCTTTTCTGTGCTGATGTCTTCACTGAGGCTCAGATAACTTGCTTTGGCACTATTCACTGCTAAGTTTTCCATACCAACCACAGCTAAGCTTTGTTTAAAGGAGGTTTGCTGAAGCTGTACTGAAAGTGAGTTTAAAGGTTCACAGTCTTTGGAGCTGATCCAGGCAGCTCTTTGTGCTTTCAACTCCCTTGGAAACTGTTAAGGGCTGGGAGAAGATTTGCATGAACAGGTTCTCCCCCCGGCCTCCACTCTCACACAAAGGGGAGCAGGGAGCAAGGGCAGGGAATGAGCCGCTGCGGCAAGATCCACCGCCCTCCTCCAGGCGCTCTTATCTGTGCCTCTTCCATTTTGCTTTAGCAGCACTCCGTTCGCGCGAAAACGGTGGCACAGGATGCAAGACAGTAGAGAATCAGGTTCAGGCTGAAGCCGTTTTAGGGGTAAGTAGCTACAGCACAGACTCTGTGCCCCTGGGCTGTGGCAGTCAGAAAGGAGGAGGGTAATTTTGCTCATAAAAATGAGGCAACAAGTCACCCTTACCCCCACGCGTAGCCCGAACTGCTTCAGCAACAGCCGCACCTGCAGTGCTGAATGCCAAACACACTATGTTGCAAAGTGCACTCGCTGTAGAAAATATACTTGGTGTGCCCTCAACTTTCTTCTGCAGCAAGCTCTTTGCTGAGGAGGCAAGCAGCCAGACTGATGTGAAAGTTATTTTATAGTATCTGGTACAATTTGGCTCTCTGTTCTCTCAGGCAGAAGAGAAAGTGTCCTTTTCCTGGTCGCCCTCTGACCTTGGAGCCCATGGAGAACTTGGCGTTTACCCGAGAAATAACGCCAAAGCTAGAAACCTGCCCCTGGTCTGAGCAGGAGAGGGATTAGTTTAATAAAAGATCACTTTACCTTCCTCGAAGGCATCATCTTCTTCGCCGGGTGCAGCCAGATCCTCTTGGGCGTGCTGCATGGTGGCTAGGACGCAGCTCGAGGGGGCAGCCTGAGCGCCGAGTGCTTGAGCTCGTTCCTACGCTACAGAACGACTGTTTCCTTTCACCAGTTTCCTAAACATTTTGGTGGTAACAACTTCCGCATCTGCACTTACGAAAATAGACTCATTCATATGAATGACTTTTCTCGTTCTGGCTGACAGCCGATGGGTTTTGAGGTGGGATGTTCCTAACGCTGAGAGAGGAGTTAGTTTTCAGAGGAGGTGCAGGCAGGACGGGCTCCAAAAGCACACTGCCCTCACTGCCTTCTTGCAGCCAACACTGCTGTGCGGCAGCAGTGCCAGCCCCGAGCATGGGGGCTTTGCATATGAATGTGAATCCTTTCTGCTGCTGGGGAATAACTCACTGGGCAGAGCAGCCCAGTTTCACTGCAGGGACCATCTGACCAGAGTAGACTCCCTGCTCTCTCCATGTCACGCGTTCACGGGATTTTATTTTTTATGTATCAGGGCAACAGTGAGAGCACTTTTGCTCCTGTATGTGACAACTTGGACAAGTTGAAGAGCTATAGGCAATGCTGGTTGTCTCATGGACAGAATTGCTAGCAGGGACGTAAGCTCCCCCAAGTCACCATTTTTGGCACACTACCAAAGTTGAGGACCCTCCCCCTGATCAGGTGATAATACAAAAATATCTGAAGTAAAACTTGCTTGCTGTCAATAGTAGGCATATTATTTGAGTATTTCTGTCAGTGCTAGGTCTGCATTACTTTGGTCCTCTCAGTGGCTGTGTTTTCTGATTTTTATAAAGCAAGTGGACTCTCTTCTGCCAGGTCTCAATTTCTATGAGGACCATGCTCGCAAATCAGCTTCCCTCTAGACCTGCACAAAATGCTTGAGCCTTGAGCAGTCCTGCTGGCTTCACTGGGGCCACTCGCACATGTGCATGTGTGTGCATGCACAGGCCTGGGGCCAAGACTGGTCATCTCTCAGGTCCCTGCTATCGAAGGTAGTCTGTAATGGCAATGAACCCGTACTGAGCTTTGATTTCTTGGTCTAGGCATTGCATGTGTCACCACGCCTTTGGAAGAGAGACTCTCAGCTCAGCAGAGGTGCTCACTGTGGCTTCCAATGGGTGAGTCATGAGCAGCTATAATGAGCTTGTCTTTAATTATTAGGCTTTTTTAAAAGGAAAACTCCAACAGTTGGTTTCTCCAAGGCTGCAAATGGAGATAGCCAGTCTCCTAGGCAGTTCAAGGCTTAAACAAATACAGATGGAGAAGACAAGAGAGAATATAAGTCCACTTAGACTATCTAACCCAGCACCAGCACTGGCCTTAGGTCCTTGCTCACTAATTCCTGCAGCAAAAGGAAGCACCCAGGGAAGTAGTGGAGTCACCATTCCTGGCAGTGCTCAAGAGATGTGTAGATGAGGCACTTAGGTAAATGGTTTACCTAACCAGGATGGTGATGGGTTTATGGTTGGACTCAATGATCTTGGAGAAATGACTTTCTAAATGTCTCCACCCTTTTTCTGATCTCATTTATTTGAAGTGATTTTTTTTCAAGTGAGGACACTTTCTGATTAGGTGTTAGCTGCACTCTACTGCACTCAACAGGCACGTACCTCTGCCTTGGGAAAGGTCTCCTGCAGCTTAAGTGAGAGCAAGCAAAAGAAGAAAGTGGTGAAAAGAGAGAGGCACCATTACAGGAGGATGAGGAGATGTGGAGTGGAAGGTGAGAGCAGTAAAAAAAACAAACAAAAATAAAGAGATGTCAGAACAGAAACAATAAAAGAGTGAAGGGCCAGATGCAGTGAAAAACATTGGTGTGAAGGGAGGGCAGCCCACTGCAAGGGGAAGGGGCCCCTCCAAGTGCTACCTGCCCGAGGGCGGGCAGGGCCAGGGTGCCCCACAGCTGCGAACTACGGAGGTGGCTGGGGCGGAAAGGTCAGAACATGAGGAGGCTGCTGAGGGGAAAGGCAGGGGAGAGGCGACGAGGGTCAGCGAGTCATGCGCGCGCCTCGCGCTGAGGCACCTCCCGCCCGCACCGCTCCGGCAAGGCCGGGCCTTGCCACAGCCTTGCCTCGAAATGGCGGGAGGCTGCGCGGGAGCAGCGTCCGATCCCTGCCGAGCCGGAGGCGACCTGCCGCGGGCGCTGCCGAGCGTGTTCCAGCCTGTGACACCAGAGCAGGCTGCCATGTTCCTGCAGAGGCCCTGGGGGAAATCCGGAAAAAATGCCCTATAAAGGAAATGTGTGCTGCCCTGCAGTTGTAGCTCGTTTATAAATTGAGCATGGGAAGTTTTAGCCATTTACCATATCCTTCAGAAGCCTGAAGGAGCAAGCAACGCTGTCCTGGTTATTGTGCCATTTCCCTTTTGTGCTACATTTCCTGGGGACTTAAAGTTACTTCCTTGCACACTGTTTTCAGTCAGCCCATCCGGAAGCGTGTTACCTTGACAGCCCTTTTTTCTTTTATTTACGGGCATTAAAAGGCATCAAAAGCTGTTCGCTCTCCCGAAAACAACTGTCACCAGAACGAACCCCCCAGCTGGGCTGGTGATGAATGGCAATGACGCAGCCTCCGCTGCGAGGGCACAAAGAGGAGTCGCTTTGATTCGTTCCCACTTGCCGCTTCGGCCCGATGGCACCCTCAGCATGCCAAGCGCCTCGCGAAAACCCGCCCCCGAGGGCAGCGCGAGGCTCCTCCTTGCCGGGGGAACAACTTCACGTGTGCAAAATGGCCCGCGTTACCCAGCTGTCTGGGCCGTGAATTTTTGCTGTCAGGATGCACGCTGGTGTCTTCGCTATTTACCCCCTCAGCTGTCTGATCTAACTGATTTATTTGGTTAGATCTTGGGTTATTTTGAAGCACCTCAGCTTCTGTTTTGCCCTCCAGAATTACTTCTATCTCGTTCTTGCAGAGCTGTTGCAAAACACTCTTTGCCCGTTGACTGATGAACTCTCCTCCCCGCAACTCCGAATCAATCCTGCAGTCACTGCAAAGCTGCCGTGCTTGTCGTGTAACCACATCTGATGTTGCTGTCAGAAAAGGCCACCACCCATCCTCCGAGAAGCAGTCAACACCGCGAGGGGAGGCAAGGGAAGTGTCGAAAACAAGGGTGGATCGCGCAAGAGGCGACGGCTTTTAGAGCGGCTCATTTTAGCTCACCTTGACCCTACTCTCCCTCCCCTGAAACCTAGGGAAAAGGATGCCAGTCTTGCTGATGTCTGCAAGCTGTGATGCCTCAGCAGCTACAGGTTAGCTGAGGCAGTGCGTTATGTGGACCTCCTCATCTCTGCTATTTTGAGAGTCAGATCTTCTCCACAGGGCAATTGTATGGGTGTGAGTAAGTCCTCAGGCAAATAGACCAGACCCAAGCTGGACACCCTCATTGTCTTCAACACGTGATGAAAATAACAACTTAGCTCTCAGAGAGCACAGCAGCTGCATCGCGATAGACCTGCAGCCCAACAGGTTAGCAGTATCTTTAGTATCATGGCTTCTCATAGTGCAGCCAGGGAAGTTGCCTTCGATGGTGAAGGGCTAGCTTCTTGCACGGCATTTTGGTCTCCCCAAGAAAGGTGTCTGCTGTACCAAGGAAGGACAATATTTTATCTTTGTGGCATTTGTTCATTCGCTTGTTTGTGTCTTCTGTGGCAAATCCAAGATGTAATATCAACAAGCCCTATCAGGCAGTAAAGATGAGTGAAAATAAGGATTTCTGAACCAGACCTTTTATTTTCAGATCCAGATCAGGGACTAAGAGCTAAGAGAACCTTAATGAAAAAAAGTGTTAAAAAGTGTGACTTTTGGCAATGCCTGATGGGGTTGTTTTAGTTCATCCCTACACTGAATGACCACCATCTCCACAAGCAGCAGCAGAGACATGAGCCAACCCTTTTCTGCCGTGTTACGCTAGTGCAGAAGGAAGGTGGGTTACACAGTGTCTGCGCTATCCTCATCCCTCCTGTTCCCTAGCAGGGGTGATTTTCCACCGAGGGCAGCTGTGAATGCTGGAAAGCAAAGCTTGATTTCAACACCCATTGGGCAGTTGCTGTGTCTCCGGGAAAGCCTGTGGCACGGGGCATCCACGGTGCCGTGCTGGGGCACTGGTGGGGACTATGGTGTGCCTGCTCCTAGCACTATGCCCATCGGCAGCAATGGGTCCGAGCTCAGATTAGGTGCTGGAGAGCAATGACCGTTAATTTTTCTTCTGATGCTTTTCCTTGGATATGTGTGAAGTGGGTGAATGCAGCCCCCAAACCCATAGGCCCCCTGTTGTGCTGCCTGCCCAGGTGGTCTGAGTAAGGGCAGGCAAACATGGAGGACCAGAAGAAATCCCTCAAAAGTGAGGGGGAAAAGGGTACACTGGGTTCTCCCATGGGCACTTACAAGTATGGGCAAGCTTGGGCGCTGGACTAAGCCATCCAGTAGCGATAATGTCATGTCTCTCTGGCATTTATTCCTCCTTGCCCAAGAGTCACAAGTTCACATGGGGCTTTCTGCCTGTTACATTAGTGCCAAGGCCCGTTACTCAGCAGGAGAAAAATGACATGGAAAACAAGAAGATGAAGGTGAGGGAAAGGTAGCAAATAAAGGGCAAGTGAGTCTAAGGTGGATAAAGTATGAAAGAGGGCACAGGGAAAGGTGATCAGAGCCAAGCACTGCACAGCACAGAAAAGCTCCAGTACAGGTCCCTTGGACTGGGAGAACCTGTAAAAATTTTGCTGCAATTTCTCTTCTTCTTGTAAATATCCTTCTCTAAAAGCTCAAGGATAGAGCCATAATGTCTTGTCTAGTCTATCAAGTCTGTTTTGACTCATTTGAAAGTTACAGGGACTCCAGAGACTGAAGATTTTATTTAGACACTTTGGATCAATGACTGACTGAGTGACTCTTGAAACATTTTGCATTTTTTTCCTCCAATGAAGCTCCAGAGAAACCTCTACTCTCTCCCTATTCCTGTATAAGAGAACTGGCAGCAGGCCAGGCTCGTAGAGAACATGACTAATTCCACACAACTTTGCAGACATTATGAGCCCTGTTCACAAATCCTCATGGAGCTACAAAATATATACCACATATTTTGGAGCACTGGAAAAAGGAACAAGCTGAACAAGCCCGAGTGTCCTCTCTCCCAGAGGAGAGGATGGGGTTTTCTGAGGACTCGTTTATTGCATTAGATGGTAGAGACGAGCTCAATGCACGAGCCAGTGTCTGGAAAAACGGAATTCTTGTGCCAGAAGGGCACAAGGCAGTTATGGTACCAGGCTAAGATATGGCTTAACATGGGAGCCACACCTGAGCTATGCAAAAGCCGTGTGGCTTGAGAGCCACAAGTTGGCTCTCCTATGCAACCAGTGCCCATGCTCATCCCAGGCCCCTCCGTTCAGAGTCTGTGCGTGGCCTTTCAGTCCATGCCCTGCAGAAATGCATAGCACAGTGCTTCACAGAAAACTGTACTCGGAGAGGCTTTCTCAGTGGCTCACCATCCAAGTAGAAGGACACTATCAGCTATGATTTTGCAAGGTTCTGCCTTAGCTCTGATAATAATTAATATATTCTTTAATGCTCTAGGTGATAGAATAGATTTGATTACACTTACTACATTTGCAGATACCACGTTGCTCTATAGTGTGCATTCACTAGAACTAGAACAGAATTAAATTTCAAACTAATCTTGACAAACAGAAGAAGTGGTCTGGAAAAAATAGATGCAATTCAACAAAGATAGCTGTGAAGTACGATGCTCTAGCAAGAACAATCAGTCTCATACATGCCGGACAAGGAATGACTGCTTAAGTAGCAGATTTTTAGAAAAGAGGTTTGAGGTAGCCAGTTGCAAGCTAAATGCAAGTCAGCAATAACGCCTGGAAACAGCAGACGTCGTGCCGTCAGGGATGATCAAATGTGGAGATGTGAGGTACTAGTGTCACTGCGCTCGGGCTGGCAAGGCCTCTGCTCAGGTGTGACGTCCAGTTTCAGGCATAGGATGGAGAGTGCTTGGTGATAGTCCTAAGGGGAGCAACAGAACTGTTCAGAGAGCCAGAAAACAGAAAAATAAACAAAAGATGGGTGAAACTGGAACCATCTTGTTTGAGGGAAGGAGGAGTGAAAGAGGACATAGCAGCAATCTTCAGACCTCTGTGGTGCACAAGACAAGGAACGATGGACATCAGGGTGGAAGAAGCAGAAACTGCGAAGAAGTAAGCTAAGAGAAAACTTTCTAAAAGTGAAGAAAATGAAGCAGCAAAAGTGATGGCTGGGATAAGTCACTGCGTCACTGCTGCGTGAATCAGACTACTGCTTTGAACTTGTAAAGCACTCATAGGGCTTTTGAAGAACAGACTAGACAAGTGTCTATTTGGAAAGATGTAAAAACATTGATTTTTCTTTAGGGAAGGGCACTGAGAGTAGATGATCTCTTCAGTCGTTCTCAATCCTGTTTTGCTAGAGCAGATGCTGAGTAACACTGGATTTCTCGTTGTTGGGCTTCCCAGTGATACTTAGCTGAGAACCAATAGCCTCTCTGTTTGAAGGCCACACTACAGTCCAGGGGCTTTTGATTCAGATGGGAAAATATTTGTTGTTTTGATCATTTTAAGTATCCCCAGCACCTTTGTCCTCTGTAAGAAATATTCACATTTAGCTGCTTTTGCCTTTACTCTTTTTTCCTAATTATTTTCACAGCTATTCTTCTGTGGTCCAATGAGGTCATTTTCATCAGCAAGGACTATCAGCAGGGAATCATCTTTTGATGATTAATTTCCAAGGGTTTCTCTCAGCACCACTTAAGAGTTATTCTGTAACTTGTTAAAGAGAACAAGTTTGCCCACAAAAATATCGTGATATCTGATGTATCCCCAGTAAAAACAATAAGTTTACTCAATCCCTAAAAGCATCAAAAACCTTGCATCTCAATAAGGATTACATATGAGTTGTATAATCTTTTTACCAGCTTGAATAAATTCTAAAATTGACCAAAGAAGTCCGTGCCATATTCTAATGATTTTGTCAAATTCACTGGGGGTACTCAGACCTTCTCCATTTTCTCCACCATAGCATGTTTATCTCAAACATTTTCTGTACTACTGTACTACTTTTTCTTGGGGATAGGGGTGAAACATAGGGGTGAAACTCATCTTATTGTTCAGGTATGTGTCTTCCACCTTAGACAGAGCATGCTACAAGCTGTTTCACCACAGTGTTTGCTAATATTTCCACAAAGAGTTCATTTTTTTCCTTTTCTCTCTTCCTCCAAATGAACTATTAGACATTGAGAGGAAGCTCTGGGCATTTAATTTAGACTCTCGAATCGCACTGATAAACAAATGGTGTCTGTAGATGAATGCTTCTCTGTCACATTAAATTAATTCAGCTTGTAGACTGTTCAGTTTGGGGCCTTTATTTTCCTTTGTTGTCCACGCCGTGCTTCCGTTGGCCGGGGTTCAGGAGTCAGCCCTCTCGCATGGGCTGCTCTGCCTCTTCCCGCTCCAGCATGGCCCTTGTTCAGCTCCTGGGATACAGGCCCTGGCGGTCCTGACCCCAGGCTTGCTGCGAGATAAGATTTTTGTTTCTGCCAGGGGAATATTTAGAGAGATTCTCTTGTATTCCCACCAACTGTGGGAAAGGTGGGTGACTCCGACGCCGCCTGAGGAGCTACAAAAGGAGAGTGAACACGTTGCTCTGAGACAGCCTGACTTGGCCTTTCGGAGCATCAGGACTGTCAAGTCCCAGTATTTCCTCTATTTCCTCCTAGCCTGCAATGCATCCCTTTCATTGGCCTTTTAAAATGCTGTAAATTGCTGTCGAACAAGATCCCGCCGCTCTCTCGCGGAGCGCCACTTGGCAGGGCCTGGCACACAGAAGGAATTGCTGCTGTAAATAATGTTGCAGGCAGAACTAGGAAATTCAGGGAAAGCCTTTGCCTTGCAAACCTTGTGGCAGAGCGGGTCCGAGCGCTACAGCTCCTCTCTAGCTAGGAGGTCTGTGAAACATCGTCTGCTTCACAGGCAGGCAGCACTTTATGCGGCTTGCAGAGGTGACCGCGTGCCAAGGCTGCTTCACTGCATGGGGACAATAATTCAGCTGCTGTTTTTTGTCCCAGCCCGGTTTCTACTTTGCCGGTCCTGGACCTGGCTTAAGGGCATTTTCCCAGGCTACTGTATGCTTGCTCCTGACACCAAGATCCCAGGGAAGGGGTCTGAGCGTGTAATTCCTGCCCTCGTTGCTCATTCCCATCCTTGCTTTGCACGTGACAGTACTTTCAACTGTGCTGGCATAGTTTGTTGTGGAGTTGCATTAAAACCAGCGTAAGGAGCTTATCTAAGGTTTTAAAAAATAAATACTTGTCTATAAAGCAGGAAAAACCATTCCTATGGTGGCTGTTTATGATCTGATAGCAGAAGGGATTTTTTGCAGAGTTATGGTGCGGATGTTCTAGCCTGACTTCCAGGCGACCTTGCGAGAATTCTTTCAGAAAAAGGTCCCTGCTTTGTATTTGCAACCTCTTGGTACATCAGTGCCAGCCTGGGAACGAGTTCTCTGAATAGTTGCAACAGCAGGATTTACTTCTCTTTTTCATTTTCTGAAACACTACAATAAGGGCATAGCTGAGAACGGAAGCTGCGGCAAAGGAAACCTCACCGCAAGGGATCCCCGCCCTGCCTGCCTTCTTGAGCAAGGGGCCCGGAGCGTGCGCCCGCGTGGGGCGCGCGCGGCGCTCCTGAGAGCCGTCCTGCAGGGACCGCTTCATTCTTACTCCTACGAAGGAGGGCAGGCAAATGGATTTAAAAAATATATATATTTAGCACATTTTCATTTTCACATTTGATGAAAAGATTGGGAGCTCCTCCTGCAGGGACCGCTTCGTTCTTACTCCTACGAAGGAGGGCAGGCCAATGGATTTTTAAAAAATATATATTTAGCACATTTTATCACATTTGATGAAAAGATTGGGAGCTCAGAAACAGCGTAATGATCACAGCAGACTAATTGGGCATTTGTGCTTTATGTTTTGAACTGAGGAGCAATACTTCTCCCTGCCCCGCAGAGCACACAGGAGTCAGAGGAGAGGACCCGGAGGCCAGCGAAAGCCAGTGGTGAAGAGCCACGTACGCCTCTTCCCAGAGGATGTCCTGGCCACTGGGTGGACGAGCGTCGGGAACAGCCTTCGGGCGCCCTAGAGTGGGGCATCGCTAAGGATTTTGCACACTTTAGTTGTTAACCCAACTCAGAGCAGTTTTGCTGTACGCTGAAAACACTTACATGCATGTGCAGTTCCACACCAGCAAACAGGGCAGACCTTTAAGGCAGGGAGTAAAGAACACCTTTCTCACCAGGAAGTGACACATCTGCGTGTGCTTAAACTGGCTGCTGCTGACCACGTACCCTGACCAAATTTTGCTTGTAAAATGTACCTAGAGCTTTCCACTCACCATACATGGCTAAGATTTCAGTCCCTTGTTATGACACCGCTGCACTAATACTAGGCTGATTCAGAGGAAAATCACCACCCGCTGCATCACTATTTCTTCCACAGCCTTGATTTTCTTAACAGGCCTGTCCTTCATCCTGGCCTTGTTCACTGGGAGCTACTTGGGAGAACAACACAGAAAAATAAAAACGGCGACAAGAGTTTCACCAAACTATGGCATTATAGGCTGCTGCTATCTTTCTTCCTTTTTGCATCTCCTTAATTTTCCATTTCTAACTAGTTTAGCTCTTGTGTAGAGATCCCCTTCCGCAATGTATTTAGGCCACTGAGAACAGCAGTAGAACTGGGAGGTAACTTATCAATGTACATAAAAAATAGCTCTGTTGTTTGAAATAAATTCAGTATTTTACACAACAGGCAGTTCAAAATAATGTTCATGATAAAAAATCACATAAACTGGCTGAAAAGAAAGTCAGAAACTCCCTAGCTTTTTTGCCCAGGGGCAGAATTTCTGTTCTCGCACAGAATCCCGCTGTGGCTGATTTAACAGCCTCGGCAGAGCCTTCGGCATTGCGGGGCAAGGCAGGATGCAACTTCACCGTTCTCTGCAAAATAAATTTCCCGAGGGTACCTGAGCAGTGTGACACATGGAGAAGGGAGGCTGCCTCGATGGTGAGCGCCTCATTCGGAAGGAATGAAAGAGGCTGCAGTCGCACGGGTTGTCAGGGGGTTCCTCCTCCTCCTTACAGCCCTTGAAGGGAGCTGCGAAGCTGAGTTCCAAACTGCAGATTGGTGAAACTGGGTTTCTCAAAAACATCTGAGAAATGTAGAAAATGAGGGCTGCCTGTTTGAAGTACTCCGCCTTTTAGAGCAGAGAAGAAAGGCAGCTCATGACATATTCAGTGCAGTGCTTAATGGGCCAAATTTTACAATTAATCTCAGCTGAGTCCCTAAATCTTGCCTGCAAGTCTCCTGGTAAATGTAAGACCTGCAGGAGACTAAGGAGAGACACTTGTTAGACCAGCTCACGCTGCAGTTTCCAGGTGTGACTAATGGCGTCTGGGAAACTGTGTCCACAAAAGCAGCAGCTGCTGTTCCCTGCTTGGCCCTGGGTGCCCAGAGACCCCCTCCAGCTCCACGTGTTTCCTGGGTGCAGTTCCCTGGTGCCATGGACAGCCAAGCCCCGGGCCAAAATGCAGTAACCCAACCTGCATAACCAACTCTGCTTACGGTCATGAACGGGTACTCATGTCGGACATCCTGAATGAAGGAAGAAATCAATCTGAGCCCTCGGCGCTCGATTTATTTTTTCTTCCCCAAAGCAAATAGCAGTTGCTTTCTTAGCAACCAAGCAATGTTATTTCTGCCTTCAAAGTTTGCTTTTCCAACTCGCAGCTGATAAACTGAGCAGACAACGCAAAGCGCAGCAGCATGAGGAGACTGAAAGCTCAAGGTGGGAAGGAAACATCTGAGAGTTTCCTCAAACAAGAGTTTAGGAAACAGAGATCTCCAAGGAGCTTTTCTCTTCATTTCTTCATCTTTATCTGGATTTGGGCTCTGTCTGGCTTATCTGACTGATAGTCTGACTCCTTTTTGTCTTTTCCTGTTCCATGAGATTGGGATGCTGCATAATGGAAATCTATCAAAACACCTTTTCCAGTTGCCCACTAACCCCTGTACTCACCCCTGTACTGAGTCTAGCAACTTGAGACTGACTCGAGCCAGACAAATGGTCTCGTCATGAAGATCGACATGAACCCCCTGAGAAGCCCCATTTCCCATGGCAGTTCGGCCTGCCGTCCATCCCCACCGGGCTCGCAGGTTACAGCATGTCTGAGTTAGGCTGTTGCCATTTTTAAGGCCCAAACTCAACTTTGGAAGCAGCCAGCAAGCCAGCAATTAAGCTGCTTAAAAGCAGATCTGTATTTTAGAAGTAGAATGAATCACGAAAGCTGATGTTGTCAGATATCCTTTTTTCTTGGTGGTCAAGGTTCTTTATAAGAAGAAGGCAGCTCAGTGTAGGAACATCCCAAACTGTATTAAGAGCATAATAGCAACTGAAGGAACAAGCCAGCACTATCAGTTTGCAGATTTGACTTTCTTAATCGCTGCTCTCTCTCCAGAGGGCCTCTAGAGTAGCAACATACTGAGTTTTAGCCCTTGCTCTCCTGTTCTTAATTTCATCCCCAGCTAAAGCCAAGCAACGGGACCTCCTTTCCTCTGTCATTTGCCTACGGAAAGCCCTACGCCATCCATGGAGAGCGCTCTCTCCTGCGCTGCTTGGGGAAAGGCACCGTGAAGCAGAACTGGGCTCTTCTCTTGCCTGAGCTGTGTTTAAGATGCTGCTTCCTGTGCTCTAAAAGGGAGGGCTTCCCAAGGGTACATAAATATATTATAGAACAGCAGAATGCTCAATAATTAATTTTCAGGAAGGAGAAGATTTTATTTCAACCAGAACAACACAAAAAGCCCCTTGGATTCTCACAGCCGGTGAGCAAAAGCCAAGGCAATTCAGTCTGAGCGCTGTAGAACCAAACCTCAACAGTCATGTTCTGGGCCCTGCACAGTGACATCCTGTGCCCACTTGGGGACAAATACAATTTTCAGTGTTATTTCTCAGTAACAGACAGATCGATTTTGTCAAGCAGCTGATCCTTTCTTATTTTACAATTAGAAATGTTCTTAAAACATGTCAGAATTACACCAGCTCTGAGAATCACGAGACTCTTCTCCATCAGCAGTAAACTAGTTCACTTGGGGTGTCCCTCTCTTCCCATATGCAGCCAACTGGCAGTTGGGAAATTATGTGTTTTTACTGCATTGTTGCTACTTCACACATATTGTGAATAACTACATATTAGCTTTAATGAGTTAATGAAATACAAATAGGATCTCCTGATGGGCCCTTCTGGGGACAAATCAGTCTTCTTTTCCCGGACATTTTGCATGGAAGGAAGAGAAGAGGCAGTTATGTGCCTATCAGGAATATTCCTATGTCGTGTAGCTAGTTCAAGAGAAGAAACAGGAAAAGAGGAGGGATTTCCTAATGGCATGCGAAACCTTCGTAAGCAAGGAACCTGCTACAAAGCTAATTACTACAGTACTTCCCTGCATGCAAGGATATGTATATAGGATTCTGACTGAATGACCTGTAAGGCACCTATGCTAAATATAGGTGATTATTTACATATGACACACTACACTAAATTTTACTCTTCTTTCATTGTCTTTGATGGTGTCATGTATCAACCAGAATGAGGGTATCATGTGCCTAAGTCATATGGGTGTCATTATGGTTAAGTGAGGATATTAATTTTAAATTGATGCTCGAAGTGCCAGCCGACAAACAATGCCACTAATGTAGTACATCAGCCTCGTTCTCTGTTGTTACTGGCCCTTACAATACTTGCACGGCATTACTTGGCATGTCCTTCCTAACCAGTTTCACCAAGCAAGTATTTGAGGGTGAGATAGGGCAAGGCCCAGCCACACGGAGCCACTGAAGAGCTAACGTGCCAGAAGGGCAAAAGAAAACTGCCACTGCTGCGTAGGCCCCAGGGCACAAGATAATAAGGAAAACAAAATCTGGGCATGCTGGCTTCTGGCCTAACTGTTAAGTTGAATCCAGGAAGATTTCAAGTGATGTTGGCTTTTCCTTACCGGTTTATCCAGAGGATGGGGAAATCAGAGACCAGGAGGTCTCATTTAGTGAGACTGCTGCAATTAAAACGCAGAAATAAGAGCTTAATTTCTGTGTGTTTGGCAGGCAGTGGTGGTACTACTGCCCTGCAATAGGGACTGAGAGGGCTCGGGGAAGAGGGCCAACTCGTACTCGGCTTCCAGTGAATCCATGGGCAGCTCCGGGAGTGCAGCAGCCCCCGAATCCTCTCACAGCCCCGTGGGCTCTTCCCGCCCATGTTCCTGCTGCATGTAGCAATGTGTTAGAATAACCTTTTTATTATCATTATTTTTCACATTCCTGATAGCCTAGTGATGGTGGGAAGAAAAACTCTATTTCATGTAAGTGTTCTGTGAGTTTTTATAGCAGCTATTTTAGAACTCATTTTGGTTAGTTTCCTCAGATTTCCCTAATCTGAAATGCTATGCGTTCCTATAACGAAGATGCTACTCACAGCTTGGAGGCATTTTTCATACATTATTTATTCATTTATTCTTTGTGATGACTGTGGGAGGTGTTATGAATCTATGATAGGAGACCTGGAGGTAGACTTGTTTGCTTTTAGTGCTGATTTCTTTGGTGTGATTAAAAAGAAACTCTCTGCTTGCATAGGCAATAAAGTTACTGAATTTCTCTTATCACCTAGATGGTGAAAAACTTGATTTTTTTAATTTCCCCCATCAAGGAAGCAATGACTGCCAGCACAAGCATACAGCGTGATTTATCCAGAAGACACAAAGTTACTAGACTAGAGCTGTTCTCATCACTTGCAAACGAAGCTCCAGGAAGTATGCGTTTAGAGGACAAAACCAGACATTTAGGAGATTAAATTTGCATGGAGTATAAAGTCAAAAATTTAATCTGAGTCTTACCTCAAAGTCCTGGATCTGGTATAATATCTAGTATCTACACCCCAAATCCCCAAAAAATGTTAGGAAATGCCCTCACTCAGAGTTTTGTTTTTGGCTGTGGCAGAAGTACAGACTGCAAATGAACAGATGAGCTAGCTGCAGGGTTAATGCAGATTTAAAAGGGAATAAATGAAGACACATCTTCTTGGACTCTTTATAGCCCTACGATTTCAACTTTCCCCTAGCACAAAACCACAAACCAAATGGTACCAAAACCAAGCCAGACCAAAGAGAACAACCACAGAACCCAACAACCTGAGCGTGCTGATGGCACTAAGGAAAGCCCAGGGGAACAGGTCCCATAACGTAGCCGTCACCCTCCCCGGGCCAAAACGCTCTCCCTGAGCCAAGGGCTTAACAGCAGCTATTTTTGTCTAGCACTTTCCTCTCCTTAGCTTGCATGAATTCACTTCTGGCCCTGCTCATAATGTTCCCTTTAACAAATTGTTGCATTGTGTTTCTTAAGTTTTTTCTTGTGCAACTATTGAGTATCTAGTGCTGATAGAAAGGACAGGTACAGGATGTTCCAGAGTTAAAACCTCCTTTATTCAGCAGCCCGCAGGAGGTTAGGGAGCCTGCAAGCTGCGTGTCCCATGCTGCAAGATAAAAACTGCCTTTAGAGGCCTCTTTAAAAATCAATGCTGGCAGGTGGAGGGAGGCCTCTCCTGTGCTCCCATGTAGCTATCAGGCACACAGAATAAAATGGAAAATCAAATAAATGCTCAAAAACCTATTAATTGCTTTGCTTTGCTTTCCAGAAAGGATGCTAGAGCAGCCACCACTAGTCATACAAACAGATGGGCCTCCTTTACACGGCTGTCAGCATTTTGTACTTGAGCTATTGAGCTAGCCTACGGGGTGTTTCTGAGGAAGAGGAGGGTGTGAAGGCTTTAACCACCACCCTGCTCCCTGCTCTTAGCTTTCGCCCATGCCCTCATGCTGGCTCGGTGCAGAAAGCGACAGGCAAACAAATCCGTGAGGAAATTCCCCAGCAAGGTCCAGCCATCATCAAGCAGCTTCTCTTCACAG